>JAEQBH010001251.1:600000-927819 GCA_016808115.1 Tetrastigma voinierianum
TGAATAAAATTGAGCAAGTCGGATTAACTTTTGCTTGTCAAATGCAACAAATGAATCACAAGGATTTAGGCAAGCCACACAAAGAAGCAACTCCGTGTTTACCTCAGTCTAATGACTAAAGTTCTTGAAGTTCCATATCTATAACCGCATAGAACAACGCTACTTGATAATGATGCAAATTTGTAATTTCATGAGCTTTACGTCGTGGTCTCCCTCGAGTTAGAAATGTATCATTCATGGTTGAAATATTAATATTACGTCTTTCACAAAAATAAGAAACTTGATCAAGTAAGGAACTCCAACCACTTTCTCTCATCATTTGTAATTGTTGGCTTGCATACTTTAACCAAAGTCATGGATTAGCAATGTCTTGATCCTTCCCCTGTAACGCTTATGACAACTCGTTTTGAAAGTTAATTATGACTTAGCAAACTAACCAGGGGGGGAGTGAATTGGTTTTCTCAAAAACCTTTTGCAAAACAATAAGAAATCTTCAATTTAATTCAAGAACAATAAATAAAGAGATTATGATAGAAAGTGCAAACTCGGATTTATAGTGGTTCGGCATACCTTTGCCTACGTCCACTTCTCCTTAACCTTCAACCGATGAGGGTTCCACTAGTGTCAAGCTCTAACCTGAGCTTCTTCCTTTTACACTTGGATTTTGGCTCAAATGGATACTTCATAAATCTTTCAAGCTATACACACTTGAAGCCTTCTTAATGCTTAATGAGAATCTCTCTCTCTCTTCTCTCTCAAGATGGATAAAATAAAACTCAAGCTTGTGATGAATACAAAGGTGCACTCTAGAATATGCAAGTAAGGATTGAATGCACCAAGAAATTTTAGAATGAAAGTTAATGAGTGAGAGAGTTGGTGGTTGTGATCTTTAATGCAATAAGTCTCATAGCATTAAATGATCCCCAAAACTCAATTTATAGAGAGGAAACTCGATAGAAAATTAAGCTGCCAACCGATCGATCGATTAGACCAACTGGTCGATTGTTTCATTAAATGTACTAGTCGTTGTGCATTTAATGCGTTGTAAGTTACTGTTTTATAGTCATTAGACTTGGCCAACTACTAAAATGGTTGACCGTTTACTCAACCAATCGACTGTTTGCTCTTGTGGTTTTATTGATGAGCTACTGCATCAAAGTGGTTGAGTTACATAACTTAGCCGGTTCCCAACCGATCGACCGTTTCATTAACCAGTTCTAGAAAAGAGCTACTGGACCTAAATAGATGAAAAACGCCTCTCAATTTGTTGGTAACCGGTCGATCGGTTCAACCGGTAGACCTTAACCAGTAGACCGGTTCAATTGGTAGACAAAAATCGATTGACAGACTGAGGAGTTGCTTTAGCCGATTGACCCAAAAAATGCTCAAACCCTCGTGTTTTTTTTATTTAAAACATTCTAAAATCATTGAAGCTCATTTCAGGATTATAAAACCTACGATTTTATGCTCAAACTCAAATTTTCAAAGGATATGCAATTCTAAATTTAAAAATCGAGTTGTGAGTGATACATGATAAAAGATAATATATCCTAAGTGCACCAATACTATCACCTTTTAAGGATTCATAAGATTACAAAGTCTTTATATTATGATTGAACTTGGAATCCCGATTTTCTTTACTCTTGAACTTGATTTTGATTCAAATCTTGGATGAATGATCTTGTCTTAAGGTTCATAATCGCTTGCTATATGTCACTCATTTCAAGTAAACCATTAGAACAAGCATTTGTTTGTTATCATCAAAACCTCAATTAGAGGTACCCTTGGGCTAACACACTACTATAAAAAAACTGGTGTTTACCAATGTCCAAAATCTGTTGATAAACAAGAAAATCCGTTGTTAAATCCATTTCCCAATGGATTAGCAATGGATTTTGTTCATAGGTAAAATGCTCATCGTTAATTTTACCAACACAAATATATATCTGTTGATACATTTACCAACGGATTAGGAACCGATTAATAAGAGACATTTTTATGTCTGTTGGTAAATTACTAACAGTATAATAATGGAGTGATAAGTTGGGAAATGTAATCCGTTGGTAATATTTTTCTTTTTTTACCAACGGATTAGTAAATATGTTGGCAAAATAAATCCGTTGGTATATTTACCAAACAGATTAGTAACCAATTACTAAGGGACATATTCAACGGATTAGTAACAGAGTGATTGTTGGGAAATGTAATTCGTTGGCAATTTTTTTTTATTTTTTTGGCAAAAATCGGTTAGTAATTCATAGGTAGTGTACCAACAGATAATAATCCATTATTAAGTAGTAGCGTCTATCTGTTGATAATCTGTTTGTTAATCTGTTGATAAAATTCCAACGGATTATTCATTGGTTGGTAAATGTTGAACGATGTCCGATGTTAATCCATTGGGAAGATAGAAATGGATTCTCGTTCTGTTAGTAAATATAAGACATAATCCATTGATAAAATCAGTTGGCAATCTGTAGGTATTTTACCGATGGATGATAATCCGTTGTTAAATTTAGTGTATATCCGTTGATAATATACAAACGGATTCTCATTTTGTTGATAAATGAATGACATATTTCATGAGTAATATTGCAACGTTAGAGCAATATCCGTTGATTCTTTGCATTTTTCATATATATATATATATATATATATATATATATATATATATATATATATATATTAAAAAAATAAATATTGAAAACTATAATTTTTATATCCAAAATAATATAAATATAAATTCAAGTTTAGTAGTACATTTTATATTTATATTTAAATAAGAAATTTGTTAAGTACCATATAAATTTTTAGATCCAAAATAGTATAAATATAAATTCAAGTTTAGTAGTATTCTTTTTATAACATTTTATATTTATATTTAAATAAGAAATTTGTTAAGTATCATATATACATGAAATAACTAAATTTACTATATAGTATTAAGTTATCATTAATTATCATTTAGTCCTAATCAACATCCTAAAACAAAGTTTACTAATGGTAATAAATTAAGTATCATCTACTCTAATCCACATCCTATGCGTGATCATTAATGATGTGGTTCGGTAATTGGAGCTACAAAACCACGGGCTCTCAAATGTATCTGTATCATCAACTCTATCTCTTGTTGCTTTTACTTCCAAACGTTCTTCATCTCTTGTTATCTTTGTCTCATCATCAGCTCCATCTCTTCTGCTTTTTTTGAATTGCATCATCTATTTTTTTAAGAGATTAGAAAATCATATTTTTAAATAAAAATGAGTAATAATAATAATAAACCAAAAATGATAGGAGATAATAATAAATAAAGAAACAATAATAAAAACACACAAAATATATGGTAGGGCACAACATTTGCATATATTTGTTTAGCAACACAGTTAGCATTAGATCACTCCTCATCATCACACACCACTATGATACATCTACACAACACAAGATCACTCATCTCCACTATACAACACTATCATGCACCTATGCAACGCAAGGTCACTAATCTCCATTGCACAATACTATCATGTACCTACGCAACATAAGATCACTCCTTTCCATTGCACAACTCTATCATGCACCTACAGAACACATGATAACTACCCAACACTATCTAGCACCTGCACAACACAGGATCACTACCCAATACTATTATGCACCTACACAACACATGATCACTCCTCTCTCTTTACACCCTAGCTCCCACTCTAATGAATTTGACAAATTGAAGGGGTATTGGAAATAAATGAATAAATAAAAAAAATAAACTAAAAGAGTTATAGAATAAATGGATAAAATATGAATAAAAATAAAATAAACTTAAAAAAAGGTTTAAAATAAAGGGGAGGTAGTGGGAAAATAGGTTGCCTTTGCAACTTGCCAAAATGAAAAACAAACACTAAAGGGTTTTAAAATGAATAATAAAAATAATCATCTAAATGGAAACAAAAAAATTTTGAAGTGGGAGCAAATAAGGATGACGATTGATATGATAATATGTGGAATGGTATACCCAAAGTTAATAGTGGTCTTGACCCAAAGAATATTAATTTGAAAATATACATTCTTTTTTATAGGAAAAGTAAACATATGAAATAGGAGAAATAAATATACAAAATAAGAAAAGTAAATATATAAAATGGAAAAGTGAGAGTGAGAGATCTTGGATAGGAATCTAAAAAGGTGACTATGAATTCGAAAAATGTGGAAAAATGTATAAAATATGTAAGATACCAAATAGAAAAAAAGTGATTGATAACAAAATTGTTTAGTAAAATAAAAAGCCAAAATAAATTTATATATATCTAAGCTCAAAACTTTATGCGCAAATTTAAAAAATTAAAATAAAAATAAAATAAATAGCTTCACAAAAACATAACTAATTTTACTCTGACGCATTGCAAATAAAAAAAATATGAGAAAAGAAAGAAAGGGTTCTCCAAGCATGAGCATATCACACATAGATCTTAAACCTGGAAATATGGATTAATATTTCACAACAAAAATAGAGGGTGCAACACCAAGGATTTATTGAAGGAAGCCCATAATTTCACTCACAATAGTTTGCAGCACTATTCATCTAATCTCTAAAAAAAAAAGAAACAGGGAGTGAAACTACAAAGATTTATCTAAAACACGAATGCAACAAAATGATAGAGAATAAAAAGATGACAAAACTAAAAAAAAAAATTAAAAATAAAGACCTATGGGAATAACTGCCTTGTCTTTCTCACTTTCTACTGACATTTCTTTCTTTCCCCTCCAAAAGTTGTCGTCTCATCCAAAAAATTTCTTCTTCTTCCCACCTCTCTGATCTTCCCTCCTTGGTCATCTATCTTGTGAGACCTTGGATAAAGTAAACCGATAGACACAGGTTGCAAACCTGGAAATTCTCTAGATCTCGAATGACGATGCAGATCATGCCGTTGAATTCGTCTCGCAAAATCTAGATACACAGTCAAATTTCGTTGAATTCTGAGACGGTCGGAATTTCACGTATTTCGAGACGAATGGAAAAATGAGGTGGCAACACATGGCATGAAAGTGCATGCCATGTGACACTAGAGGAGAAGACACTTGGCAACTAAAGGCCAAATGTCTTAGTTTGGATTTGCATGAGAATTGGCTTGAGTGGAGGCTAGGTGTCTAAGGGAGATCATGCATGAGAGGGAGTGTAGAATCGCTCGCTTGGTATCAGAATGGGTAGATGTCGCAGTGGTTAGAGAATGTGTTCTCCACCAAGACACCATCAATTCAGTGAAAAGGAGAAGGAGGAAACTGTTGGAGAGTTCTCCAAAAAAAAAAAAAAAAAAACATTATGCCCATAATTTAGTAGAGAGAAAGAAAAGAGAAGAGAATAGAAGAGAGGGAAGAAGAAAAGAAAGGAAGGAAGGAAAAGGAGGAGGAGCCAAAACCTCTATTGTTTGGGCGTCAGTTATTCAAAGTGACCTGATCCACAGATAAGAGGTAAGAGATCTCTACTATTTGGTTTGTCTTTGCTCTGGGGTCATGGAAATGGCATTTCGTTGAGTATGGCTGTGACCCTCAATGAGGAGATTTTCTCAGATAGGTGAATGTCGTGAGTTGGGGCGTAGATGTCGTCCAGCTTTTCCCTTGACCCCATGACTGTGTTTTGGCCATAACTTGGCCATCACTCATCTGAATGGAATGATTCCAATTTCTAGGTAAAATAAACTCATAGGAGAAGATATGTTCTTGAAATAGGTATGTCCAAATTCAGACTCATTTTGACTCAGAAATTCATTCAAAGTGGAGCTATATTCAGACAGTTTCTGATCCTGTTTGAAAAATTGAGTAGCCTTGTTTAAAAACAGTGTTTCCAAAACTGTTCTCCTTGCTTTTGTATAGGTTTTAATTCATAAATTCTTGGTGACTTTTTTAGTTAATCTTTACACCTAGCTAGGATGGTATGAGCCTCGAATCTAAAGCCATTGTGAATTGTGGATTAAATCGCCATCCTCAAGTTGGTGAGATGACATAATGTCTTTGGTGTGTGTTCTAAATAATTGGGACTCGATAGTTTCGTTTTTGAATATGGACTTGTCTTGGCACCTGCCTTGCAGGTCAGGTGGGGCTTCGATATATCATGTCTCACTGGGTGTGAGTCAGGTCACAAATTGCTTAATTGAAGTTGAATCATGAGATGCATGCTTGCGGTGATGCATTGAATATGAATGTGTGGAATGCCAGCATAACAACAGAAAGGATATTAGAAGAACATATGAATGTGCAGCATCAGACATAGTCGCTCGGCATGAGATGGTGTACGGTATTTGTTATCCATGTAGAGGTCATCTTGTACGTGGTATGGTATAAATGCAATGGCACATTTCAGATTGCATAACTCAGACATGTAAACATCGATTTACGGGTGTGGGTGTATTGTTGTAAATTAACACCGCAGATGTGCCATGGTGTTTGAAATGGACAACGCTTAAGAGAGCCACATGTTTATCAAGCTAGTTCCAATGCTTTTGAAGTAAAGCGGTTTATCGGAGGCTATCAAATGCTTTTGAAGTAAAGCGGTTTATCGGAGACTGTCCAATGCTTTTGAATTAAAACGGTTTATTGGAGACTATCCAATGCTTTTGAATTAAAGAGGTTTATTGGAGACTGTCTAATGCTTTTGAAGTAAAGAGGTTATTGAGATCGCCCAATATGAAGTAAAGCGGTTTACCTGATGGTCGCTCCAATGCTTTCAAGTAAAGCGGTTTATCGAGGTTCATCCAATGCTTTTGAATTAAAGTGGTTTATCAGAGAGTGTCCAATGCTTTTGATGTAAAGCGGTTTATCGGAGACTGTCCAATGCTTTTGAATAAATTGGTTTAATCAGATTTGTCAAATGGTTTAAATTAATAAAACAAAAGATTTGTTTTGGAAAATGGTTTGCATCAAGAGAACTGCAGGTGTGGTATGAGTCGGCGGCTGGGATTTATTACCCACGGCACATCGGGGGATGGAGCTCTGAAAGGCTCTGAGCAGGATAGAGCCGTAGAGTGTCGTCTTCTCATAGACTTGGCATGTGGTGGATTCCAAACATGGATACATAGTCCCGCTTGAATGTTTGTGTGATCAAACACGACTCCTGTGATGTCGGCTCTTCCCGTGGCGGGGGAGTAGCCTTGTAGAAGATAAGTCTTCATCGGGCGGCACTCCGCCGTCGTGAGACCCTCCTTTAGCACTGGGGACACACGCTAGGTGTGATGGCGCCCTTAGAGGGTGGATTCGCCGGGCCGGATCAGCCTCGACTTGGCGTTTTGCAGGGAAGGAGTGACCGAGTAGCGACACATGCGACACCCCAAAACCAAATCCCATCGACTACCACAACCTGCTGAAAACCTCGTATTGCCCCAGCATCATGAGACCCATACATGAGTGCAAATGGCCCAATAGGCCCATCATCATACTCGCCCATACTAAGCATAAGCACTACATTTCTATAGATCTAAGAGTTATTACATCACTCCTATCACAAAAAACATATATTAAAACTAAGTCGTTTCCAATACACAAAACAAGAATCATACATGTCCGGCCCGCTCAATCCCGCCCCAAGGAACGCACCCGCCTCGTACCGGCGTCTCCGTAGACTGCAAAGTGGGGTCCCACGACGGTGAGCGCTAACGCCCAAGAGATAAATCCTATAAGGGCTATTTCCTACCAGTGCGCACATGCAAATGATCATTTCACAGCCAAACCTACAACCAACTCGTGCATACATGCTACCTATCATGGAAAAATCAAGCATGTATATGACGACATCAGACATGGCCTAAGTACCGGTCAACCTCCGACCCACCACCCAACGCAGTGCCAATGGGAAATCAGTAATCGAGTCAATTCCGACCCCATCTCACAACTCGCGCCTATGTGATATTTATTTTGATCGCTTTAAAGTCCGCAACAATTTTCTGGTCTCACCGTCATGCCCTTCTTGGCACCCTCCGATATTTTTCTCGCCACCGGTGATATCGCGTCATCAAGGTTTCGTGTTTTTCACCGAGGGGGTATCTATCCTCACTTGCTACTCGACACATTTTATTTTCATTTTTCTGCACACTATGGAACTCAATTTGACTTCGTCCCATTCAAGCCCACATGATTCAACACCAAATGCAAAGGCTAAATCAAGTACCTTCATGTACGACTCTCATGTAATGTGTGCCACGCACACCAATGTAATGCAATTTGTGCCACTCGCACTCAAACCCACGCTAATCAATGTATGAAAACCTCTACATGGACATTATCTTCTATTAATCGTGACACTATGTGGTGTAAAAGTGAATACCATGTCTAATGCACACAACATTTCATATATTTAACATACATGCAAATATGTTAATATTCCAGTTATATTCAAATCAAGATATCACATAAGCATGCACTAAACCAGATTAGTTCCGTAAAATTCCTGCATGGTATTCATTCAAGTAACAAGCCAACTTTGATTTTCGGGCCTTAAACTCGTAAAAACAACAAAGACACATCCAAAACAGTAATAAACCATATTAGTTCCTTAAAATTCGCATGTTAATATTCACACCCCGCATGTTATTCATCGCTCATCGCTCCATGAAGGCCTCAGATGTGCTAACATTCACACTCGAATTAATATTCAATTCCGTGATGTTATTCATCATCATCGCCCATGAAAATTTCGCATGTTAATCATGCATGAAAGCCCATAAAATTTCTCGTATGTTTTTCATGATACAAAAATACACCAACCGAGTTTTTCTTCAAAAGAGATAAAAACCTAGAGCATTCTCAGATGTTAGTCATATACAAGGATACAGTTCAAACTCAGTTTTTTGATCTAAAACCTAAAAACAGCCCTAAGATAAGTATAGTCATGTATGAAAGCCCATGGGGGCCACTATGTTTCGCGTACACAATAATACATTAAACCGAGTTTTCAAGATAAAACTCAGAACATCTCCTGCAGACAGTAGTCATGCATACAAGGATACATCAAACTCAGTTTTCTTTCGATCTAATAACCCAAAACATTCTGCATCTTAGTCATGCATGAAAGCCCGTAGTCAGATGTTTTTCATGCATACAACACACACCAAATTGAGTTTTCCGCTCCAAAAAACACCCCAAGAACATTCTTCATGCTGGTCATGCATGAAAGGATACACAAAACCTGAAGTTTTCTTTGATCTAAACACCCAAAATATTCTCGCATGGAAGCCTTAAAATTCTTGCATGTTTTTCATTCATACAATACTGCTAAATTCGCATTGAGTTTTCTTCATTTAAAAACTCCAGAACATTCGCGATGTTGGTCATGCATGAAAGGACACAAAACTCATTTTGATCTAAACAAAACATTCCTCCGCATGTGCAAGCCCGTAAATTTCTACATGTTTTCTATTTATAAAAATAATACACCAGATTGAGTTTTCTTCATTTAAAAACCTGTAGAAGGCATGTTGGTCATGCATGAAAGGATACACAAACCTGATTTCTTCGATCTAAACACCCAAACATTCTCGCATGGAAGCCCGTAAATGCAGATGTTTTTCATTCATAAAATAATACACCGTGATTGAAGTTTTCTTCAAATTAAAAATTACCTGTGAATATCTGCACGTCAATATGCATGGAAGGGATACACAAAACTGGCTTTTGATCTAAAACACTCCAAAACATTTCGCATAAAGCCTTAAATTTCTGCATGTTTTTCATTCATAAAATAATACACCAAATTGGGTTTTCGGGCCCTAAAAAACTGTAAAAACAGCATGTACAACATCACAAATCGCCTTCAAATCCAGAAAATTTGTAAGTACAACATCACAAATTCAGTCTTAAAAACCCGTAAAATTCAGCATGGACAACATCACAAATTCAGCATGTTATTCTTCAAACAATCACACATAGTAAAACTCCAACCAAATGCCATTTCCATGGCCCCAAACAAGGAAATAACCAAAGAGGAAAGATCCTCACTCAAGTGTGTAGGATCAGTTCTTGATCCACCCAAATTGGAAAACAATGGAGGAAAAAACTTCCTCCTTTCTCCTTTCTTTCTTTCTTCTTGTTTTCTTTTTCTTCCTCTTTCTTTTCTTTCTTTCTCTTTCTTTCTTCTCTCTTCTACGAATCTGTTTGCCATCTCTCCTCAAAACTACCAAGTTGGTTTGACCTAGGGAGCCCACCTAACATCCATTTGTGAGTTTGACACTTGGTCAACTCAAGACCAAGTGTTTCATGCCAATCCCAAATCCATTCTTTCATGCTCATACTTAGTGGCTTCGACATTTGCCTCCCCACCCAACTTCATGCGTAATCCTAGGCATGACACTTACCCATCCATGTGCCCTGCGGTTCCCCATGCAAGTGCCACATGGCACCCCCATGATTACACTGCTTGCCTCGAAATACGCGCAAACCGGTGCCTCTGACCGACGTGTTTTCTATTTTAATTAACTAGATTTCATGAAGGACATTCTAACAAATAAGGATCCGTTTCTCATCCGAGGTCTAGAGAAAGATCTAGTGGTTTTGCCTCCACTGCTCCTGTGTAAGAATTCACATCATCTCGCTCTATATTTTCAAATTTTTTTTTCCTGTTTCACAATACATATCCTGTTTTGTATATTAGAACACACTTGGTTCTAATAGATATATATTTTTGTACCATATGTGAGAGAGTGTTTGTGCTCGACTCTTACGGATCAGTAAGGTACTTTCTCAGACATTTATGAATTAAATGCCCTCAACACATGAGACGTATGGGTGTAATATTAGGACACCCGATATTCACATGTTTCTACAAGTCGACGGGTTGTCGACGGGACCCCCGGGTTTTGGGGCGTCACATATATCCTAGATGTCTTTTTTTGATTTCCCCCCCTTTCTCTTATCTCTACCTTTCTAATTTATAGGATTTCCAAAAACCTAACCCTAAAACCCCCCAAAAAAAGAAAAGATAATCTACATTCCCAAAAGAAAAAATAATAAAAATAAAAATAATAATATAAAAATAAAAAAAATGAAAATTCAATCAAATAAAATCAAAATCTAATAAAATAAAAATATAGTAAAATAAAATAAATAAATTAATAAAGAATTATAGCCCAAATTTAGGGTCTACACTTTAATAAAAAAAAAACAAAAAAAAAACCATGCAAATTTTCTCAAAATGAAATTACCATAAACTTTTACTATTTCCAAACAATTTAAATATAAATGTACATCTTCTTTCGCCCATTACATTATTTCTTTATATAACCAATAAGGGCATGTTTGGGTGACGTCACAATTAGGTTTAAGTTCTTCAAAACAAATAATTAGAAAAACACCTTAAATTTTTTTTAGTTTTTATTATTATGAATTGAAAATAAGGTGTGTTTGTTTTACATCAAAATAAGGTGTTCTTTTTTTTTTTTTAAAAGGTGTTCTTAAATAATTTTTTTTAAAATAATTTTTTCTATTTTCATTTGTTTTAGAGCCAACATAATTATATAAATTATGTATAATAATTAAAAATAAATTATTAGACATAAAAAAAATATTCTATAAATATATTTAGAAATATCAATAACAAGTTAAAAAGTTTCCAAAGAAAGTTTTATTTTAAAAATATAAAACTATTTTAATATGGAAATAGTCAACAAATAAATCATTAACTCCTTTTTTTTTTTTTTTTCATAAATCATAAACTTCCAAACCATTAAATATTGATGAATAATAACAATGGATTATTTAAGATTTTTTGACCTTACAATAATAAACCTACCTAGGTTTGCGTTATAACTTATAATGTTATAAGAATATGATAATACATAGATTCTAGAACTATACACAAAAATTAATTTCTAGTAACTTATCATAATGGATCAACTTGTCCTTTATGTAGTAGTGAGTAGACGTTATTATTATTACATTTTAACTACTTAATTTATGTGACGCTGAACCGGGTGTCCATTGACAACTTTGTCAACCGCGAGTACTGTGGATGTCGGGTAATACGACACCACTCGCGAAAATTGGGCAGAGTCTCCTTTGTGGGGGTACCTACTTACGATCTAACTTCATACAATAGTTATTATAATTCTACTTGAAGTCAGCATCTGATTAAAATGAGTAAATAGCCTCTTGGCCCACAAATAATACTCATCAAAATATACACCCAACTATATTCCAATAGTCAGAGTTATAAATTCTGCTTAATACAATCGTATTAAATCTACAATTCTAATACATATTATCAAAAAAACTTCAAAGCCCGACCCGGCTTTCTTGAAAATCGGTCCTAAGATGAGCACGTCTTCATAAATCTTGTTTCACTTGTGCACGAAATAATATATTCCTCGGCAGGGTGAGCTAAAGCCAGTGGTGGAATCACCTTTAAATGGGTTATTCCCCACCTAAGTGCATATCTGATGCTCGATGTAAACACACTCAAGTAAATACGTGATCCTACTTGAATGTCTCTAAATCTTCCGTTTCCATGTCGCGAGTCCTCATCGACTCCTCACACTTGCCCTAAGTAATGTATGAGAAAAACATCATTTTCAAAGCAAAAACATTTGTTCTTGAAAATGCAGCTCTTAGAATTCGGTAAAAAAGATGGGACTACCCTCCGAGGCGAATGTGTTGGAGAACTTCTCGAAACAGTCATGGTCCTCATCCGAAATGATCTGTTGGACTGTCTCCCAACGCTATTCTCTGGAAAATCATCATGTGAAATTCCTTTCGCAACCATGTTCGTTTTTCAGAAAATTCATGTCATGTACTTACACCTAATTTCTAGGTTACCCGGTGCATTTGAAATGCATTATGCTCTTTCAATAATTTTTTTACAAATATATCACTTATGCATATATTCTCAATTTTGCACTCACAACACATGTCATTCACTATTGATCAATCATCACCCAAATTAGCTCACTTGAACAATTCACATTATCATCTCCAATGGCCTACAAACACAATTACAATTTATATAATTATGTCATTTTGTTAACACATTTAAAATCATGTATTAACTTATTCAATTTCCTATACAACTCAAGCCATTCTCTTAAACAATTTCTCCAATCCATTACGCAAAAATTAGCTCAGCGTGGCTAATTAATGCACCTGGCAATTCAATTTTGATTCTTCCGGTAAACAATTTTCTAACAAAATATATTTCATAAACACTATTTATGTGAGCCTTGATCAAAACCCTCGGGTTCTTGTTCGCGACGATATCCTTGACATGGGTTTCCACTTTGTGAACGAATTCCCATAACCATTTAGGCCTTATACACCACAATCATGAATTAATTGATTAAAACATATTAGCAGCGAAGCGGTCCATGGACGTAGCGAGATTCTTCAGTAAACTCCATAAATTCTAACACTTGGTCCAGGACCGATCAAGACAGTTGAGGCACAGACCAACGAATCATCAATAAGCGGCTTGTCGAGAGTAAAAAAGCAGTAGGATAAAGCCACTTACCTCACGGGTTGTCAAAAACTCACAAAGCGAATAACACCAGCGGTTGCCCTGCTCCCAGTGAGACAACTTTCCTTCTGGCCAGGGAATTCCGGCCGGTCAGGTCATGGGATCTTGGGAGAAACCACTCATCTCTATACAAAAAAATCAAAACTCAGTACTTCTAACGTCTTTGGTCCCTCCTGCACGTTTTTCTTTTGGCTCAAATGGGGAAGAAGATCACTATTTGACTATTTTGTCTTATTATCATTTAGAATTTAAATAATTTCCATCATGTCGCCTGTGGATTTTGTGGCAGCGTATCTGGGATGGTCGTTAATCCTCTTTCTCTTTCATCCTGACATATGTCACGTAGGTACATGTTATGAGTGACTTTGTCACATCACAAGTCGTTTTCTGACTTTTGGAGTACTTCGGTCTTGCTCCGAAAAACATCTGGAAATTTAATTGTCTTGGAATTCGATGAAATTTGACGTGCCTTTAATAGATTTGCGAGGCGATTCAACGGTGAAATCGGATTTGTCATCCAGAGATCTCAGAAAAATTTCGATTTTCGCCAGTATCGTTTTACCCGTTTCGAAATTTGATTTTTCTCGGGGTTTCACAATTTATCGTCTTATTGAAAAATGTTACTCAATTTTTCAGCACTTTAGATAGTACATTTTATGTTTGAAAAATTCTCTTACAAAAATTTATTTAATTAAAAAAAATAAAATTAAGGTTAACGTTATTTATCTATAATAAATTTTAAGTAGTAAGTATATAAATAAATATATAAGAGTCATAAAAAAAAAATCAAATTATTAGTACTATCGAAAATTTGGGTGTGAGTGTAGGTCGTGTGGCTCTATGGGGAGGGAGGGCTAGGGCACGTGTAAGGGTGTGATACGACTAGGGTTGAGGGGCCGGTGAGTTTGGTAATTAAAATATGAGTAGTATTTAATATTAGGAAAATGCTTGGCGACACCATGGTGGCAGACACCATTTCCAAAAATTGAAAGTTTTTAAGGGTTAACTTGGAAAGTGTAAAAGTTAAATGATATAAATACCTATTGAAAATTTTAGAGTACAAGTTTTCAACACGCTAAAATGAAATCCATTTAACTAATTTTCAGTACAGTGGTTCATCACATTGAAATCCATTCAATTGATTTTGAGCACACTAAAATAAATTCCATAGTTTTTATCACGCTAAAATGAAATCCATTTAACTGATTTTCAGCACAGTGGTCAAGTTTTCAGCACACTGAAATCACCACCCTTATAAAATTACGGTGACTTTTATTTTTATTTTTTTATACCAGTAGTGTTTTGTAGCAACACCCTTAATATTAACATATTTAATTTGGTAATTATAAATCAATCCATACCTAATTTACATTAATTTAATAATTATCCATATGAATAATTTCTCATTCTCTCTCTCTCTCTCTCTCTCTCTATATATATATATATATAATATCCATATAAGTAATTATAAATCAATATATTAGCTATATGAATTAAAATAATTTTTTAATTTTATTTATGAATATTAGTGAATCACTAATTGGTTTTAATTTAGTAATTATTCATATGAATAATTTTGCATTATCTATATACATTACATTTATATTTTAATTATGAATAAGTATGTTATCGATACTAGTTAAAATAATTTTTCATTTTATTTATGAATATTACCAAATAACTAATTTAGTAATTATTCAAATAAATAATTTCTCATTATCTATATATATATATATATATATATATATATATATATATATATATATATATATATATATATATATATATATATATATATATATATATATATATATATATGATATTCATAATTATCTATTTTTTATAAAAAAACTATCAATAATTATAAATAAGTATATTATCGGTATAAATTAAAATAATTTTTTATTTTATTTATGACTATTAATAAATAAAAGTATAAACCTATATTTTCAAATAGAATTATAAATAAAGTTTATTAGTTATGAATATTTTAAAAGTATTTTAAATATATATTTATTCAATTTTATATTTTAAAAATTACATCACTTTCGTTTTCTTTTTTGAGTTTTTACTTTTATAAATTAATAAATTTTTTTTTGAAATGGATAAAATTAATAATTATTTAATATTTATACTTATTCAATTTAAATTTATTATAATTACCACATAGATAAGTGGTGTGTCTCCTATGTGGCATCGGACGAGACTCTCCGAATAACCCATGAGGAGCTTTTCCATCTTAATATTATTGCCATGACTATTTTAGTGTAGATAATATATATTTTAATGGTATAAAATCTTAAATCTTTGTACTTTGTTTGCACTTAACAAAATTCCCTATTATTAAGATTTGGGTTTAACGGTTTTTTTTTTTATATTTTCATATATTCTGAATTAATGTGAATGATTTCTTTTTACAACTAAACACTTTAGTAACTCTCGACCAACTGAGTTAGACATGTAAACTAATTTGATATCAGGTAGATAAGAAAATCAAATGATTATGATGAAATATATCCTTTTAAATAAAGAGTATGAGACTTGACAATGATTAAAAAATTTCAATATTTAATTTTTTTTAATTAGTTGATATTTTCTATTTTTTTCATTATTTATTTGGCATATTTAAAAAAAATTAATTTTTTTAATATTTTAATTAGTTGGGTGATTCTATTTAACTATTTTAAAAAAAATGAAAAATATATAACAAAGAAGAAAACACAATTGAATTGATAATAATAATTTTCAAGGTAAAATAAAATCAGGAAAATAGACAAACCTTAATATGTAAATGGGTGAAAATGAGATGAAAGACAATATTGATATATTTACATTAAATCCTCATCAAAGTAACGGTTGACCAAATAAAATCTAATAATATTTGTATAAGTCCATAAAAAAAATTTGAAAATTTGATGAAAATGAAATGGCTATATCTATAATAAATTCTCATAATAAAATAAAATCCAATTAAATTTGAATTAAATATTGATAAAATATCTTTTTAATTTTACATTGATGGTAATATAATTATTGCAAAGATATTCATTAAAATTTATATACTTAAATTTATATTCTAATATATTTTCAATAAAGTGGATTCTTTCACTCCGAGGGCTTTCGTTTGCTTTTTTATGTTGATATTGTTGAAATTGCGATGTGTTCCATTTTGTCGCCACATGTTGGTGTAGCTTGTGTTGTTGGGTTAGACGACAAAGTTTCGTTCTGAAATCTACAAAGACATTATACCGAATCCCTTTTTCATCTGTTCGCTAAAGATCTGAAATTATATGTATTATAATCATTTTTATGATTACCAAATTTGTAAGTTATGAGTCGTTTTAGGAGTTTTTTTTTATTAACATGATGCTGAATAAAAAAAAAATAACTTTTTTTCAAAACAAAATTTGTTTATAGAAATAATAAGCTAAATGTAAAAAGTAGATTATTTTTTAGTAATATAAAAAATACAAGTTTAAGTTTTTTATGATTAATGATATGAATCTCTAACACTTCAAAGAAAATGTAGTGGTTGTGATTTTTCATCAAATTACATCTGTTGGTATTTACCAATGGGTATTTGTCCGTTGGTATTTACTAACAGATACTTCGCCATTAGTGTTTAACGGATATTCTGTTGTTTATAACATGGCACCAACAGCCGCCAAAATTTACCAACAGAGTTTAATCTATTCATAAAATTCGTTGGTAATCCGTCGGTAATTGGTTGCTGAAGTTGGCGGGAAAACTAGGCGCCAAGTTTACCAACATATATTTTCTATTGAAAAATATTGGATGGTAATCCGTTATTAAATCCGTTGGGAAACTTCAAATTGAAATTCCGTTGGTATTCCGTTGGTGTCGACCAACGGATTTTGTCCATTAGTAAAAATCGATTGGTAAATCACTGTTTTTTTGTAGTGACTTGTTATTCCCAATATAGCTCTCATCAAATGTAAACTAAAGACAAAGTTAGATGATTGCATTGACTCTAACAAGTTGATTGCTTCATATCTTTGCTCAGGATTTGAACCATCATCCACAATAATCTCTAGTACTTCAATCACAGATGAGAACATGTTAATTAATCTAAGTAAAGTACCATAATGTGAACCCCAACGTGTATCACAAGCATGTTTAAGAGTGGTTTCTTGGTTTAACCCTTGTCCACTAGAAACTTCACCATGTTTAAGAGATTCAACAACCATTGCAACTTACTTATCATAAAGGATATCACGATGTTTAGATGAACCACCACCAACATTAACCACATTAGTAACTACATTGAATATAGAAGCAATTGGAATGTGATTTTTTACCACAACCATAAGAGCTAACTAAAGTTGATGAGTAAAACAATGAACATAAAAGGCTCATTCATTCTCTTTCATAATAAGTGTCTTAAGACCATTAAACTTCCCTTGCATATTACTTTCCCCATCATAACCCTGTCCATGCAACCTAGACATACTTAATTGTTTGCCTTTTTCTATATAGACTAAAACCCCTCAAATTAACATAATTACAAGAGCCTTACACTTCTCTTGCATACATGTTACTTTGGATAATTTTGCTTGATAAAATAGTTTTCTCTTAATTGCTCATGATTTAAAAATAAGGGTCAAGTCTATGACACTTTGCAAATTACAGGTCATCTAGTAGTAAAATGAATGTAAGTCTGGAAGTATCATTCCACGAAGATTGATAGCGGAGTACGGATCAACTACCCCCGATACTAAAATTTCATACTATTTGGACTCAAAACTCATAATAGAGGTTTTATCTAAACAACTTTCAATTAAAAATCCTATCTTATTGAATATATTCCAAATTAAGCTAAAACAAAAGTAAATGAATAAAATAAATTGTCTATAAAAGAATGGATTGAATGTCAGTTTCTGTGAGAAAGCGAAAAAACCATCGATGAAATCTGATGGAGCGGTCAGTTCGACCTGCCCAAATCCATTGCTCTGTTCTGTGTATGGATATGGTTTTGTCGAATTTCCCAATTATTGGAATTGGATTTCTCCATATTCACTGATTAGATATCCTTGCTTCTCTCGAAGACAAGATCTAACCAGCTGTTTTTCTTTCTCAATACTTCACACCCATTTCCTGTTGACAGTAGAACTTTTGCTTTACCTTCTAAGGATTTTCGCAAAATTTCTACTACTCAATCGATGGCTCAACCTTCAAATCTATGGGTTCATCCCTTTCCCTTGATTAGATCTGAGCTAACACGGGGATTGGAACTTACCTATAGATTAAGGTGAACTCTCTGATTATTTATATTGTTAAATACCCTCGACTTGATTATGGTGAATGGGGATTTATCAAAATGAACTCTCGAGCTCAGGCGGTTCGTCAATAGTGATCGAACATACCCCGAGAAAAGAATGCTCTCGACTCTCGAAATCTCCATCATGTGTCACGCGAGAGGGCATCACGGATATCACGGTAAGATACATTCCCTCGGCGGTACTAGGTCTTATTGGGAACTTATCCATTAAAAAACGACACGATTAAGTAAAAACCGAACCCAAATTAATTCTCCAGAGTATGGGAAAGATTGTAACTAAATGTAATCAAATCCAGCGGTACAACGTTACGATTCTTGCATTGGAATTAAATGGAGCACCTATCACGCCTCATTATATAATTGCGATAAGGCGAGAAGAAATGAATTCCAGAAATTTGTTTAGATTTCATAAATTTTCAGGCAGTAATACTTAAGAAAAATAACAGAACTAAAAATCTAGCTCTACTCGTCTCTGCACAGTTCGTAGATTCAAAACTGAAAAATTAAACTAAAAATAAAAAAATAAAATTATACTCTAAAATATACCTTTGAGTTCCTCTTTGCTTTTCCTTACTGGCTGGGTAGTGAAGGCGGAAAATTTGCTTCTATTCTAAAAGCTATCTATTTATCATAAGAGGCTGGGCCGAATCCCAAAATGCTCGGTGGAAATCCAAGAAAAGCCGACTCAACGTCTATGTCGCGACCTCAAGTTGATGTCGCGACATGGAGCTCATCTGATTGCTCGTAGATTAGTCGTGACCTCTTTCTTTTAAGTTGCAACGGTTTGTCTTATAGTGACTTTGATCGGTGAGTGGCGACATGGTGTGTGGTCGCGACTTCATTTGCTCAATGTTCGCCGGTCTTGATGTCGCGACCTCGGTTACATGTCAGCGACATCATTGTCTTCCCTTTTCTCCGGCTTACGAGTTGCGGCGTTAGTTTGGTTCGCGACCACTTTCTTTGTTTGTATGATGACTTCATGTTGTGACTCACGATTCCTTTGGTGAAATTGTGTTGGTGGTCTACTTGTCTTCATATCTTTCAGATTTTATGTCGCGACATCATCGATATCTTTAGCCCGTTCATTTTCTTCGATTTCTGACCTCGGTTCTCACGTTGCAACTAATTTCCTTCTTCCCACTTATTTTCTGGAGTGCGACCTCGGTTGCATGTCGCGACATCAATTTCTTCTGCTTTCGACTTTCTTCGGCGCGACTAAATTAGTGGTCGCGACATCATTTCTGATCCTTGACTTGTAAAAGGTCGCAAGTTCAGTTCCTTGCAAGTGCTTCTATTGGGCTACAAGTTGAGATCTTTCAAATTCTATCTTTGGTTGCACTTTAAATCTTCTGTTTTATGTCATGACATAAGTAGTGATGTCGCGACATGAAATGAAACCTGTATTTTAAAAAAAAGCGATCGACCTCTTTCTTTACCAAGACCTCTCTTGTGGCTTCATAAATGGATTCTTATCAGCGACCTCGAAGTGGGTAATACGACATCATTCATATCGCTTTGGTGGCGCCGTAGAAAGTGATGTCGCGACATGAACTAAATCATTTGATTATTTCCTTTGAGTCTCGACCACGTTTTCTTTGTCATGATTTCCTTTTCAAGTCCGCGACTTCACTTGTTCAAGTTTTCGGTTTCTTCTTCAAACCAAATTGTTGATCTTCGTGACTGGAATGGTGGCAAGCCGAGCATTCTGTCGCGACTTAAATTTCCAGTCGTGACCTCAATTCTGCTGCAGGCTGATTTCTTCTGATTTTTGCTAAAATTTGGAGTTTCTCATTGTATTTTCCCTTGAGAAATAGAATTGGAGTCAATTATCTACTTTTCTTCAAACAAATCAACATTTATCTCATAATAAACTCAAAAAAATGGATTAAAAATCTAATGAGTTTTTAAACTCATCATTAATCCATGTCTAGAAAATAAACTATCAATAGTTGTCTTAAGTGAAAGAGTTGTGGTACTAGCAACATAATACAACAATATTTTGCTCATTTCCTGAGATATCATGAGATTCATCAGCTAAAATAGAGAAAAAATTTCCAAGATCTTTGATAATAACATTTATGGCCTCAATTGCAATAGCTTTAACAATGTCTTTTTGAATTTCGGGTGTTGTCAACTTCAGATTTTCAGGAGCATTTTTTAAAGTAACAACTTTAATGTTCTCATTGTGATAAAAAAGAAATCTTAGAATGTAATTGTCCCCGATTCGGGGGTCATTGTTTTGCTGCGAGACAAGTTTATCGTGATAGAGTCCTGTCAGCCTATAAATCTTGCGTGCGATCGTGTGCGATCCATGTGTGTGCGTGAAGCGACTGTCGCGCTTGTCGCCACTGGCCTTATTTGTGCAGTGGTCGCTGTTGCGCGCTCAAGGCAGTCGCCGCAGCGCCTCGGCCTGCAGCCCCATCGCGACAAAAAGCCCCATGTCGCGACATGGGAAATCCCATGTTCCGGGATTCTCTATTGCGACAAAAGACCTTGAGAAGTCTGTCGTGACAAAAAATTGTAGGAAGTCTGTCTCGACATAATTTTCTCTGTCGCCATAGGGAACTCTCATTTGTGCGATGCAGGCGTGATGTGGTAACTCAAGGGGCCGCTGGTCGCGTGTGTTGGCTGTGTCATGCACGCCCGGGAGCCTTGCGATGTTGCCCTGCTATGTGACCTTTGTCGTCTGTGTGACATTGTCGCGACATACCACATGCACAGTTGCGAAAAAAATCATTACGCCTTTGACCAACCCCTGTTGCGACACTACACCTAGTGTCGCGACATGGGACCTAAAATCCCTGTTGTGACACAAGGAGACCCTTGTCGTGACCCAAGCCTGGTCTAGCCCCAAACCTTGTCGCAACATTGAATTTTTATCGTGCCATCGGGGCGATAAATATCTGTCGCGATAGAGAAAGCCTAATGCGGCCAAACCACCTGGCATGCCTAGGAGCGGTGCCGTGACACGAGATCCTGTCGCGACCACGAGGCGAAAGCTTTGTCGATGTGGGCCACCTGTCTTTGTTGTGCGTGCACGAAGCCGGTCGTGGGCTGGCCTTAGGCTATTGACACTGATTTCTAGAATTCGAAATTTTGGACTTTTTTTACTCGCTGATAAACTGCGGCTTCGCGATAGGCGACATGGTAGTTTGTCGCGGCAGTCCTAATGCGCTGCCCGGCGCGTGCCGATCGCGGGTGGATCCTTGTTAGCCCGGTTGGTGCATGCCCGTTTGTGTAAATCCACGTCGCGGCGCAATTTACATTATGCGCCAACGCAGGCCTTAGGCCTTTACCACACCACATCGCGACATAGGCCGCGATTGCGACGCGGAAGTGAAGGGACTTTGTGCCGATGAGAAAATCTGCATGCGACCTAGTTACCAGTCCGGCCCCAAAATCCTATCCACGACATTTGGCCGAAATCTCTATTGTGGCGATTACTGCCAGCGGCGAGCATTTATGGCGATCTGTGGCGATAGGGATTTCTGTGCGATAAACCATACGCCTAGTCACGCGAGCGCACCCGATCGCACTGTGAGTCTCGATTGCTTTCGCGGCGCCTGCAGCGTGTGTTGTTATTATTTCTTGTGCCATTTTGTCGTGACACGAGGACCACCTAGCGACACGCAACTGAAAATGGGTATACAGCCCTCCACTTGCTTTCAATTTCACTTTTCCTTCTTCCTTTCCTTTCCAAAACACCATGAATTCAATGTAAATTAGTCTTTTTATTACAAAGAAAACAAGAAGCCTGAAAAACTTGTCAAAATGTATTAATCAGACAAAAATGAGTTTAATTAACACTCTATGTTCTTCACACAATACAAAAACTAGGTTTTCTACCCAGATTTTTTTTTTTACAAAATACAAAACAAATCTAAATCGGCCTTTCCTCCTCCACTAAGGTCTTGGATGAGCTTCGTCCCCCTTTGTACCTCCAATACCTGAAATTATTTTCCCACGACGGGGTGAGCAATGCCCAGTAGTTGAATTTTCCTACAAGGGTTATTCCCCACTTAAATGCGCATGCAATGACACCCAAACATCCATCCACATTCCATAGAAATGCAATTCTTACATGAAATGATCTTATGTCATGCATGAGATGTGACCCCTCATGCCTAACCGAGTCGACTCCCTCACACTTACCTGGCATACGCGTGTGAAAAACCAGTCATTATTGTTTCATGATAACTTAATTCTTTGGGTAGGCCTCGATACTCATTTTGAATATCATCAAATTTCTTGTGTTTTATTTGAGTTACGTCATTTTTCGGATTCTCTGTGGGATCGTTATGCGCCTTGACATTTTACGAGTTTCACGGCCCGGTGATCATGTCTAACCGCCATGTAAATTTGGGTCTTTTACCCAAGGGGATGCATGACTTTGCATGCCCTAACACACTTGTATTTTTATTTTTCCATTTTCATTTCTTGCGTGAGTCTCAATTTGGACGTTGTCCATTTTGAGCTCACCACACATTCACCAAAATAGTGAATTAACCATTTCTATGCACCAACACCCGACTCAATACAATGTGACCATGCATATGAATGGAATCATGCCATTTCATGCATAGAACATTCATGATTCATCAACAATTATATTTTTCTACAATATAATTTCATACAATTCAAACGACCATGTTAACACAACAACTTAGCATGCATTAACATCATCATTCTTCCCACCACAATCATGTTGTTCATTTTTGCAATACACACGGGGGTATGCATGGGCCGATGCGAAATTGAGTTTCACATTTTAGCTTGATTTGTCTAAAACGATTACGAAATTTCTTTTAAGGGTTGTCAGAAAGCGACCCGAAATCCATCCGCTGGGTATCAGAAGGTAGTCCAAAAAAAAAAAAATCCAACATTGAGTCCTAAACCATTGGGACTGGAGCATGGCAATTTTCGACCCCAAAGCACTAAAACCATTTGTATGGCTTTTAAACGAGAATTAAACCAAGTAGGAGAAAGACCCCTACCTCTTGGAGTTTGTTGAAACTCTCCGTTTCTGGTCTCTACTTGCAGCTCTTGTCGTGAGGAAGGTAGAGCTTCTCTCTCTACTTCTTCTTCCTTCTCATTCTCTTTCCTTTTCCCTCTCTTTTTCCCTCTCCTAACCGGTTTGGTCAAGCTTGGGTCAAGTGGAATGTCCTCTCTTGCCACATGTCACACTCTTACTAGCTCTCTTTGGATTACCCTCATCTCCTTATCCACACTTTTGGATTTTTCTCCTCTTAGCTTGTGACACATGGCCATCACTTAGGCTTTGGTTTGACTAACTCTCTTCTGACATGTGGCTCTATGTAAGCCACTCAAACAAGTGCCAAGTGTCACTCGTGACTCTTGGTGCCTTAAAAAACGTAAAATTTAAATTCAAAATTTGATGAATTTATTGAGGTAACTAGATTTAGTGGGGCATTCCACGGTGAAGTCCGGTTTAGTCATCCGAGGAATCTAGAAAATTTGGATTTTCAGCCGAAATTACCGTTTTACCCTTGTTCAGAAAAATTGAATTTTCTCGGGTTTCTGAGAACCACATGCGACACGAGGAAGACCTGTCGTGACACGAGGTTAGAAACCTGTTGTGTGAAGGACCCAAAATGGCGAGTAGCCATCTCTAGTCTTCCTCGCCTTGATTTTATTTCTTAACCTTTGTCCTTTAATCTCTGGCACATAATAGCCTTTTTATTATAAAGGCAACATGAAACATGGGAAAAACTAGCCAAAATATATTGAAATGAGTTTAATTACAACAATGTTCTTTTTACATAACGAAACTGGGTTTTCCACCCGAAATTTACAAATTACAAAACAAAGCCAAGTCTAGCTTTTCTTCACGCTAAAGGTCTTGGATCGTTCCAGTCCCGATTATTGCCTCCGGTGCTGTGTTTCCCACGGCAAGGGTAGGCAATGCTCAATAGTTAGATTTTCCCTCTGAGGTTACTCCAGCCAAATGCAAATGCAATGACAAGCACACACACATCCAAGCAAAATCATGCACAGTTTCTGCTGAATGTCTGCATGGCATGGATGAGAATGTGACTCACCCCTATCCCACATGTCCCGAGTCTCAGGCTCCTCACACATGCAAATGCCAAGTGTGAAAACATATCATTGGTGTTTCACCCAATGACCTTTTTCTTCAAAACAAAAGCTTTTTGTTTTCAAAACTCCCCATTGGACAATCCTCCAACGTTCATTTGATTTAAGCAAATCTCGTGTGTTTATGCCTTTATGGGCCACGGATTTTGCGGGTTTTCACCGCAAGACGCCGCACGCCTTTTTAACACTTTCACGAACTTACATCGCCGGACACATATGTCTAACCGAGACTAAAATTTGGGTCTTTCACCCCTAGGGGGAGGGGGGATCTACCCTATCTTGCTCTACCCAACACATGTATATATTATTATTATTATTTTTTTCATGTTATGCAACCGTGAATCTCGATTTTGGATGTTGTCCCATTTCCGAGTTCACCACACATTCACCAAGAATGATGAATAACCATTACCATGCACATACATGCGATGTTACCGTGCATATGACATGCAATTATGCCATTTCATACATACAACATTCATGAACAATTATATTTTTCTGATATAATTCATCATCAATGAAATCCATGTTAATTACATCAATTGAGCTTTGTAACAACGCATAGTTCGTACAACCAACATGTTATTCATTTCATCAATAACATAAAACAACACACATGGTATGCGACCCGAAAATCAGTCTAGAATTTGCTAAAAACGATATTGTAAATTCAATTTGAATTTGATGAATCGATCTGCTAATTAGTTCTGGTTATCCAGCGGTCGAAAAATCCATTATCGGTTTGTCCAAAAGCGATCAAAAATCTAGCGGACTATCCGAAATAGTCGAAATTCGGCGATAGGTCTTAAAATTTGGGACTGAAATGCAAATCACATTAGACTTTATTTTATTTTCAAACTTTGAATGGCTCTTGGAGGCAAGACTTAAACCAAATGGAGAAAAAAACCGACCTCTTGGAATTTGTGAAACCCATGGATTATGTACCCATTCGTAGGCTACCGTCATTGATCCAACACTCCTTGCCGATGAACCGGTAGGTCGATTGCCGGAAATGCGAGAAGATTGGAGCTTCTCTTTCCTCACCTTATCTTTTTCTCTCTCCCTTTTCCTCTCCCCATGAGATTGTTTGGTCCAGCAAGTCCAGGAGTACGGAGAATCCTCTCTTGCCATGTGTCGACTATAATTGGATCTCTTGGATTTCCCTTATCCTCTTATCCAATTCTATGGATTTCCATCCTCTCAAGTTGTGACACATGTCCCACATGGGTCCCACTTAGACCTTTGTTTGACTTGCTCTCCATTTGACACATGGCTCCATATGAGCTATCCAACATATGCCAAGTGTCACTCATCACTTTCGATGCCTCGAAATATATGAAATTCCATTTGTCTGGAGATTCGATGGGGTAACTAGTTTGTGAGACGATTCAACCAGTGAAGTCAGTTTAAAATGCATCAAGATGCAGAAAATTCTAGATTTTCCATTGAAATTATCGTTTTACCATTTTTTCAGAAAATTTGAATTTTTCTTGGGTTTAGAAGTTTAAGAAGATTTCCTTGGTTGTTAGAATTTTCATATTCATCATGACTATAAAATGTAATGCCTTGTCTTAAAAGAAATCGAACACAATCAACGGATGCATTTAAATGAATTTGATACACACTTCGAACTTTATTTGATTGCTTGGATAGAATTGTTTCAATATGCTACTTTTGATTTACAAAGACTTCACATTTTCTCCAAGCTTGATTATGAGCACTAAAGGGGCCACCAACATGAATATCGAATCACACAGTTTTCCTTCCCCAGTCGAGGCTAAGCTTGTTCTCGATATATGGTTTTGAAAGATAGCAACACAAGCAAATGCAACATCTTTATACTATACTCCAACTTGATAAGCATATTCGATAAACCAAGCATGATTAGTCTGTTGATAATTCTTAATTCATAAAAGGGGGAAGTTATGTTTCTTAAGCTGACATTGACCCTTTTATAAATATGCTCTTCGAACTTGATCTCCAATGTTAGGATTGTAATTTAAAATTGTGACGCCCCATTTCCCGGGGGTTCGTTGACAACCCGTCAACCACTACAAGAAAATCACAGTTTTGCAACAGAATTTTCCATTGCAAACCTATAAAAATATGTTGCAAATCTCTTTTAGCAACGGATTTGCAACAGAACAGTTCTGTTGCAAAAAACCTTGTTGCAATTTTGCACACTTTGGCATTTGGTTGTAAAATATCAATGGATTTGCAACGGAATTATTCCGTTGTTATATTGCAACGGATTTCATATCCGTTGCTAATTCAGTTGCTAAATCCCAAAAATCAATAGACAATGAATAAGCAAAAGTTGTTGCAATTCCGTTGTAAATTTGCAACAGATCAGTAACCGTTTCATTACAAACCATTGCAATTTTGTTTGCAATTAGTTTTGCAACTTTACCTTGATTTGCAACCACTATGAGCCGTTGCAAAATATGTTGTTGTAATTCAATTGCAATTCCGTTGCAAATTCGTAACAACATTGCAACAAATATTTTTTTTCTAAACCTTACTCAGTTGCAACAGAATATCTGTTGCAAAATCCGTTGCGATTATTTTTTCAATTTTCATTAATTTGGTTAAATTTGTAAATTTCCAAAATTTCATGTATTATTCAAATTTCCTGTACCAATTCTAATTCTGTGTATAATAAAAATGCAATACCATTTTGATAGCCTAATAATTTCATGTACCATATTCAACCATAATTTAAGTTTATAGTTCCTTGTGCTTGATTTGATAATTAACATGTCTAACAATCGGTGAATCCTTGATAAAGTACATCGACTTTGGAGCAATGGCCAGTGAATAGTGGACCCCTAATAGCAAAAAATCATATGAAGGTGTAGTGAGACTGCACGATGCGTAAATGCTCCTCTTCTTCTTGCATCATTTGCTCACAGCATCACATTCATCTCCTTTTCCAAAGCTGGTCGGCTATCTTCTTGTGCTTCGTGTATGAGATTCTTAGGCTAGTTGACTAGTTGAAGCTGTGGTCGAAGCTGGATGATGCTGAGGTCGGCGACCCTTACAAATCCATTGATCCAAGGCCATATCACTGTTTTCTTCTTGACTCCCAGAACCTCATCTGAATAGATTTGAGTTGCATTAGCGATTGAAATGAAGATCCATCATCTCTCTTACAAGCTGCTTGGTCTCGACCTCTTTACCTTGCAACTACGATCCACGAAATATATAAACATTAGTAATATATTTTGCCAAACAAAAGTACAAGCAAATTGACTAAAAGTTTGCACTTTCACTAGATCTCCTGAGACTTCAGTCAAGCAAATTGATTATCTACCTTCCTCCTATGAGTTTGTTCTAAAGCTCATGTATGGAAAGAGCGGGCCTTTAACTTGGCGCTAAAATTGAAAAGTATCATATATTAAAGTAGTTAAAATAAAATAAAATCAATATTTATCAATATATACGTACCAAAGCGTTTATGCTCCACTATGAGATAAGGAACCACCAGTATGGCGCGAAGGTACTACGCCCTCACCTCCAGTCTCACTCATCCTATTCATAGATCCTTGGGCAGACTTTTTCTGAAATTCTGGTGACTACCAATAATGTTTCTAAGCTTCCCAAATACTCTCTGAGATGAAACTCGGTCGTTGGCTATGATCCTTCCATCGACTAACATCATTGCTATAACGTCGTGAAGCCTTTTTATGCCATGTAACCTTAACTAGAGCATCTAGTGAAGGATCCCACTGATAATGTTTATGCAATTGAAAAAATACCAAAAATGAAAATCTATGAAAGAAAAAAAAATAGTCTTATTGTATATGATTTGTGAAACTTTTTAATGTTGTCAATTTTCTTGAATTTATTCACATTCCAATTCCACCTTATCCACATTACAAAAAAAAAAAGCAAGACAAAAAAAAACAACATTTGTTATTGATCAATATATAGAAAAATAAAAAAAAATAAAAATTATCTTAGACCCAATTCTTACTTAAAACTCTTGCTAGTAGAAATCTTTGATATCATGAGGCACCATCTTCCAATTATAACCCGTCACATGCAAACGCTCCTTGAAGATATTAGTGATAATCCTAGATATATTCTCTGGGATGTGTATCCTACAAGTAAGCGCACAAAGTTAATCAATGCAGTCATTCAACTTCATGTAGACCAACATAAAAAAATTCAAATGATATAATTAAAAGAAAGCGTGCTCTCCATCGGTAAGTGTAATGGTAGGATGAAACCAGAACTAATGGGTATTGGTGATGTTGAACTGCACAGTGATGCTGCATGGTGTTGAATCTTATGCAGGTGGTGGTAGAGATGATGATGCCACGATCACAGGTGTTTTCAAGGTAGGGCTAGTAGTATCACAGATGATGGCACCTAGTGTAGATGTAGGTTATTGGTAGGTGGTCCTCCCCAATGATTCAGAGTCTACTAGGGCACTAGAGGAGAAACCACATTCCTACCATGTCCTCTACCCCTTATCAGTCCTCGTCCTCACTCACCCGACCCTTATGCACGCAAGAGTAAGAACATAATACAATATATATTAATTGGTGCTGAAATGGTTATACAACAATTAAATTACCAACCTAATTTTCATCACTGTTTAAATCGTTCCATTCTTCTTCTTCTTCTTCATCTTCATCTTCATCATATTCTTCTTCTTCATCATCATCATGAGAAAGTGTTTTAGTTATATCAATATCTAACATTTCACCTATCGGATCATTAAGCAAAATAGTATCATTTTCCACCTGTAAACTAAATTCATCCACATCATTTGTTTCCTCTTGAAATGGATCTTGTGGGGTAATTTCTGGCTCTACAGGCATCTCAATCATCCCTCTAGCCTTGATTTTGCAAACAGCCCACCAAGATCTAGTATCACATTTTAAGCTTAAATATGTGCAATAATACACTTGTTGTGCTTGCATTGCTAAAACAAATGGTTCATCTTGTGCATATCTTCTTGTATGATTTACATCCACTAATTTGTATTGCTTGTTGATCCTCGTCCCAACATTTGGTGTAATGTCGAACCACTCACACTTAAATAACCAGTCCTCTTAATGGGTCATCCCGGGTACTCTAATTCCACGACTTCTTGTTATTTGTAGTAGTCAGTTTCATCAATCGTGTAATTAGTACCTTTAACGCACACACCACTATTGTTTGAAAATATGGAAGTACCCCGTTGAAGTGTGTGGCGAAGTATTTCATGATATCCATTATAACAATTAAGCGTTTGGCGGTCCATCTGCACAGAGCTTTAAGATATATGTTTTCAACGTTTGTCACGTGCACCGCTAATAAAAGTGTGTTAAAGACATTTACCATAAACTAACTAAAATAATAAAAAGAACTTACATAAGTCTTGAACCATCTTTGGGAAAAATTCATCAGTCTAGCATTACTTGATTCATCATTAATGTATGCAACCAACAACGTAACTTCGAGAATGAATATTCCGTTAATGAGCCTTATTAGTTGAATTAGAAAGTTGCATCATTAGTGCGATAGTTGAGTTAAGATGCGTACTCGATATAGGGTTTAACATTCACGATTCAACTAAGACTATCTTGATGTGCGACATTTTATCTCTTGTTCACTTAGCGTCGTGTTGTATATGTCTTCCAAAGGTCGGCCAAGGATGAATTCAGATATTGACAGTTCCCCTCGAGTGTTCCTTCTCGATTAGCAGGACTCAACATTCTGAGGCATCCTTCGATGCCTTGTATGGAGTGTTGGATTGAAATAATGCTCACAAAAAGGTGAAGCTTCTTCAACTAAATATGCATTGCATATGGATCCTTCCACTTTGGCCTTATTCCTTACATTGTGTTTTAACTTCCGCAAATACCTATGAATCAATCAATAAGTTTATAAATACCAATATCATATATTGATTCGTTGGTAGTAAATATAGTTGTATAACATTAATTTACGCCTTTCAAATGGATACATCCATAGTATTGGGCAGTCCTGCTACCTTGCCATACTGATGTAGCAGCGAAATACTCCATTGAGTAAAAAAAACTAGGAGGGAATATCCACTCTAGTTTGCAAATAATAATTGGTATTTCTGACTCTAATCTCATCATAGCTTCTGTTTTAAGCACAATTGATGTAAGATCCTTAAAGAACAAGCTAAGTTCTGTTAATGCTTGCCACACGGTTGATGGAAGCACTTCTTGAAATGCAATTGGTATCAACCTTTGCATAAAGACATGACAATCGTGACTTTTCATTCCAAAAAGTTTATGTTTCCTCATGTCTACACACCTGACTATATTTGAAGCAGATCCATCTGGAAATCTTAGATTCACGAACCAAATACACAACTCATTTGAAACCATTTTTATGCAATGTAGCAAGCTTTGAAACTTGCCATCAGCAAATGTAATTACGGTAGATAACATATTTCCATTAGAAATCACAATCAGACTTTGCATTGTCTTTTGTTTTCCGTCAACATTCATCAACGTATTAAAGATATTTTCAAACACATTTCTACATATGCATTACATCTAAATTATGTCTTATGAGATTTGTGCTCCAATATAGCAAATCTAAAATTGACTTCTTTTTCCATCAGGTTCAATTTACTAACGGGAGCATTAGCATCATTGCCCCAATCTCGATTAACTTTTAAGCCTAATGCATGATTCCTTAGCAACTCCAGCGAGTGAATTTTGGAGGTGGATATGTGTGTTCGATTCTTTCTAAAGCATATTTATTGCTTCTAAATGGATGATCTAGTAGCGAGACTTGCGATGATTATCAAACCAAGTTTGTTTTCTATTCCATTCTGTAGGGTAAAGCATTTTGATTCATCCATACAATACGGGACATGCTAGTGCGCGGATGTACTCAAGTGGACGACATTGAGGTAAGTTGGAAAGTCTTTGATTGTCCATAAAAAAGTGCGTGGCATAAAATTTTGCTTTCTAGAAATGTCATAAGTTTCAACTCCGATTTCCCACAGTATACGTAACTCGAGAGATCAAAGGTTGTAAATACACATCTAACTTATCCTTCGGATTTGTAGTATCAACGCCCAGATTCGGTCAGGCAGATTAGAATCGAACCGGTTTAGTCACGAAACCATATACTGGGACTCCTTATTATTATTTTTTTTTAGAGCTAAACTTATATCTGTGGTATATAAACAATTTTTGTAATAACCAACAATCATTTACATTTACAAATGAACTACCACCGGAGTGGTATATATTAAAATTTATACACATACTAGTCATTCTATACAAATACACATACATATACATATCTAATACAACATCGGAGATCGGAACAATCTTTGGTGAGCCTTTGTCTGAGATGGCCGTCTGGTAGTGTGGAATGTCTTGTCCTCTTTGCTCTCTGCCCGGTACCTACACGGATTGAGCTTGCTGTGCTAAGCTTTAAGCTTAGTGGGAACATATAGTGATGCGACCCGATAAATAATCTCGATCCTTTATCTTCTTGTGTCATGTGCTGGTTTTTAATTCCAATCTTCTACATGTATGGCATATCACTTATAATATTTCAGCAAACTTATACTTATCTGATAGCCAAATCGAACCATATCGAGTCATATTAGATAAATACGAGTCAAATCAAACTATGCGCAATACATATTAGACTCTTATCATTATCTGTAAGAGAAACCATTAATCAACTCCTTTAAATTACATTTCATGATGCGGGATACTGTTGTTAAATCTTCAGTTTCGTTTTATTAAATTTTTATTTTTCAAAGTGTCGCGACCCGAATCCCCAGACTTGACGGGTTGGCGGATCAGTGGAGCCTTGTTTACCTCGGCGTTTCAATTATCTTTCCAAAACATGTTGTTTATATTCATTTTAGACCTTTTAATTAGTAAAGCACTTCTTTTCGGGCAATCCATGACCATTTACAAAATCAAAGACCCATAACATTCACATAATAACATGCATTTTCAAATAATGCCTTTGTATCCACATATGCTCATGCTGTTATTTTAACTTTGCTTTCAATATACAAATCATTTACCACCATATCATATCATGCATTCTCAATGCAATAATTCATTTCTCACAATCAATTCATGAAGTTTAAGCATATTCATAACAATCCTAGTACAATCGTCAATGTTGGCTATTTCACCTTGACTATTGATTCACAATTTAAAGCAGTTCCGTTTGATGAATCCCACCCTTATTATTATCGATTGTTAATGTGCTTATCGTTTAACGATTCTATCTCCCATCATGGCGGATGCCGGTTGGTACATCTGAGCCACGTGGTATCACTTATTCGGTTCTCCCATCATGGCGGATGCCGTTTGGTGCATCCCGGAAACCGTGGTATCAATTATTGGTTCTCGAATGCAGCGGATGTCGTTTAGTGCGTCGACACATGGTATCAATTATTCGGTTCTCCATCATGATGGATGCGCTTGGTGCATCGACCGTGGTATCAATTATTGATTCTCCCATCATGACGGATGCCGTTTGTGCATCGGAAACCACGTGGTATCAGTGCCGGTTCTCACACGTCATGGCGGATGCCGTTTGGTGCATCCCGACCGCGTGGTATCAATTAAATGCCATACGCCATCAAGAGCGAATGCCGATTGTTGCATCCGCCAAGTGGGACATTTCTTCAATACCATGCGCCATCATGGCCGGATCTGCCGTTGGTGCATCGCCAAGTGGGACATTGGAAAATTTATGGTGCCTTGTCGCGGATGCCGATTGTGCATCCGTCGGCGGTTCGTCGATATATCAATTGAATTCCACATCTATGATGGATTCGTTTAATGAATCAGTCTTTATCATCATTCATATTCATTCGATTTTCAAAATCACATTTGATTCCAATTTCACTTTCGTATTACTCTTTCAAAAAGATATACTCAATCCTGTACTTATTTCCTTATGCTCATTCATAAATTCATTCACGTATATATTCATACACTCATTCATAAATTCATTCCATGTATGCTCTATTCATGTATACTCATTTATAAATTCATTTCTGTATACTTATTCCATTATACTCATTCATACACTCATCACATTTTCATTCATGTATGCGTTCTTAAATTCATTTACGTATACTTATTCACGTATACTCATTCATACACTCATTCACATATTCATTCATATATACTCATTCATGTATACTCATTCATAAATTCATTTACGTATACTTATTCACGTATACTCATTCATACACTCATTCATATTCATTATACTCATTCCTTAAATTCATTTCGTATACTCATTGCAGTATACTCCTATCATTTTGTTATCATTTAAGTTTATATGTGATAATAATCATATATCATAACATTATGTGTTCATGTGACATATTGCCTCTCATGTTCACAATCATGTTTCAGTCGTTTTTCATTTTCATTTCCTGCATCATTTTCATGTTTCATGAACACATCTTTACATTTTCATTTTCTACATTTTCCTTATTTCATGCCTATTACATATGGCACTTTATATTCTTGTAGTATGATGTATGTGAATCACACCTCATTCATATATTCTTATTCTCCTATGAATCTACTTTGCTTAGGAGATGGAATCAATTCAATGTCGGATCATCCAAACTAAATTTTAGCATTTTCATGCCAAACTAGTCGGTTACCCGGATTACACTAGAACAGTTTGTACTAATTTTTTCGGGGTTCCTAACTACTGTTTGACAGGTCTTTGTACTCTTTAAATCTAAGTTGCTAAAGTTCTATTGGTGGATCACTGATGGTGCCGAAACTCAAGTTCGTCCGTAGCCCGGATACTCTATGTTCAAAGCTGGAACCAGAATTTGGCTTGCACATGGCCCCACTTTGAGTGAATTTTTAGGCCACTTAGGATAGAGGGCGTAATGCCTGTTCTTTAAGTTTTTTTCTCTTAAGTCTATTTTACGTAGCCACTTGAATCCACTCACGTCGGATAAGAAATGAGCAAGTTATGGCCAAAAATACAAAAACTGGTCAGCCCAGGAGCAGGGCCGGCGGGTGTACCGGTACACCCCTAAAGTGTACCAGTACACTTTGGCCAAAAATGACCAGAAACGAAAGTGTACCGGTACACTTTCAAAGTGTACCAGTACAAGTCACCCGAAATGCCCTAAAATGTGTGTTTTCCTGCATTGCCATATGTTCAGCCCAAGTCGACTCTATACTCCATATACACCTCGAAACCATTTTCAAATTCACCTTGTAAACTCTTTTCTACACATTCATCTTTCAATTAGATATCTTTCTTCCCAAAATTCTTTCATGAATTTCTTCCAAACCCTTCTAATATGGGGTTATGACCCATCCTCAACAAAAAACATAAGATATTAATTGGGGTTTACTCCTAAACCCACTCATTCTTACAATTAACCATGAATCAACTTAGAGAGGATTCTACAACTATCTTGTGCCATTTAGAGTTTTAAAAGCCACAATTTCAATACATCTTTACAGTTTAAGTTTCATCCTAACAAACCCTAGGTTTTGGACAAGATAATAACCATACAAAACCAAAGATCCATACACAAATCCAAGTTATACTCAGTTTAGTAGTTCCATACCTTTTTGCTTGATCTCTCTTCCCTCTTCTTCTCTTCTTTGCCCATAACCTTCTTCTTCTTCTCCCATCGTTTTTTGAGCTCCCAATTGGGAGACCAATTTTGGTGCTTTAAATCCATGTTTGCTAAGGCCATGTTTGGCCTCCCCTAAAAACCCATTTTTGGGTTAAGTTTTTCATTATTTGCAAAAAGTCCTCCAAATCTTAACCATTTGTATTTCAAGTTTCCTTTATTTCATTTTGGCCTCTTTTTGGACAAATTACAATTTTGTCCTTAAGTTTTGTAACTTTCCGGGTCTCTCGTTTCCATGTTTGATAATTCATGAACATTCAAATTATGCTACAAAATATCCTAAACATGTTTAAACCGGCTAGGTATATTTTTGGGTGTTACATGTATTCGAGAATAACTCGTTAGAAACATGTATTGTCTCCTTCATACAATATTTTTGGGCATTATATGGAGTGAGAATAACAGTTATAAGAATACTGACTAAGACGCTTCAAATGGTTGAAATCCATCAAGACATAGGCCTAATTCGACATTACAAACAAATGAATGAGGGATGCATAACATTAAAATGTTTCCACAGCAGATAATCGTAACAATGACGATTCACCATCTTCTACAAAATGACACATGCCATCTCATACTTCTAGCAGCAGGCTTCTCAAGCATATAAGGCGAAGTCTCGTGTGTTAGTGGAAAGTAATACATTTTCTTATATGGTACGCTTTGTCTATTAATAATTTGTTATAACGGCATGGTCACAAAATTCAGATGAAGTTAATTTCGAAGTCATCACTCCCAAATCATACAACCATTCGTGCAAGTATGACACCCCGACACTAGCAACCCAATTCTCGACAAGCTTCTGGTCTCATAGAAAACTATCTGGCCATAACATTATCATCCGACAACAACCTCTTCCATATAAATTCGACACAAAGCATCACAGCACCGCTCGCATAATCGTATGCTCTGACTTGATGTGAAGCATTCGGTTAATGGTCGATAATCGTGGAGTGCTTGACACCAGGCCATACTTCGGTTTGCAAAGATTACATGTCATGTACCCCAAAGTGCTGTTCCTGAGATCCTCAACAATATTAGCATTAAACTGTGGACTAGCTTCATCATAAACCATCTGAACAAATGTTGTCGATGATCCAACATTATTTGTTATTGCATGATGGTTAGTGGCATTCACATTATTTAATGCCTCATCCCCATATATAGATGATTCGGTCTCACCATGCAAGTACCACACATGATAATTAAGGACAAAACCGTATTTATAAAGATGGAACCTTGCCTCGTTAACCTTAACAAAATTCTTATTTTGACATTTCTTCTTATTACATGGACATCTAATGTGATTATCGCCACGCTTCTCGGGTCGACTATGCAAATTGAACAAATTAATTCCGGAGAGTAATGATCAAGTTAGGCAAACCATTTGTTAGCCTTAAATACATCCATTCTCTATTGGAACTCATTTTTACATGCCCCTAGATATGTAATATAAATTGTCACTGATCAGAAATAGTAATTAGGAAAGTATTTACTCAACATCTTCTTTTAAGGTTATAGATAATCAAACAAGGGAAAATAGGATTCCTTATCTTTTCTCCCTTTGATTTTTCCATGAATAACCAAACAAGGAAAAATTTATTTTCCCTCCCTAGCTTTTTTTTTCTTTCCTCCCATCTTTCTTTCCTCATTTTTCCTTTCCTCACATTAATAGTTTGGGTTCCAACTAAACATAGCTTTAGTAAGACCAAGACATGAATGCCAACCACAAAAAAATTAGCATTCCTAGTACACAAAATCAAAGTCAGAAACAAAGGTATTTAAAAACCAAATCGTGTTAAAAGTATTACTATCGCCAGCCTCACACACCGCAATCTAGGGACCCACACCTAGCCACTGCGAACATGTTCAAAGTACGGCCAAGATGTTCATAAAATACAAAGAACGCTAAATTACATAGATTCCTTTGAAATAAGTTTCATATAAAAGTAAAGAAATGGAGATTCATTATGCAAGTACATGTTATGTGCCAGGTGGTGGTTAAGGTAAGGTTTAGGTTGGTTATTAATTACTCTGATAACAACTAAGTTGGTCGTTTTTTTTTATTAAATTATGACTAATTAAATTCTAAACTAAACCAACCCATTCTAGCATCAATCTTAATATGATTTATTGTATCATAAAAATAATGATTCATATATATGGCAGTTACATAACACCACTGTGTAAAAATCATCATGGTACTTTATATGTAGATTTTTGTCATTATTACAAGGGAGTGGTGGAAAGTGGGTAAGAGAATATCATGTCATTTAACTTTTACACTATCCAAGTTTACCCTTAAAAACTTTATATTTTTGGAATGGTGTTCCACACCATGGTGTCACCAAGCATTTTCTTTCATGCTATTTATAAAAAAGCAAGTGCAAAATACTTGTGTTTCATTCCATGTCTTAATACACAAGCTTTGCAATATAATCCAAGAACAATATCAAATTACCTAAAAGAGTAAGGAAATAATGGAAACTCCTTCAAGAATGCACCAAAGAAAAATCTACAAAATTAGCATCATCTTGTCAAGTCGAGATATCACGGTAAAGAAATTCCACAAAAATCATCATCATCTTCTCTTTACTTTGTTTTTTAATTTTCAGAAGACATTGACCTTTACTTAATGCATTTAATCACTGATAAGGAAGCATTCAATTAAAACACATTTTTTTTATAGTAATGGTCAATGTCAATCACATTGTGGTCAGATTAATGAATAGTAGAATATCAAGATATAGAACAAACCTGTAATAATTCAGTGTTAGTCTTCTATGTGCCTTCCTCAAATATGCTCAATCCATGGGACAAATCAGATAAGAGCCATAAGAGTGGTTATATCGACCTTTATTTCAAATAAAATAAACAAAGGAGCTAAGAAGACACAACCATGGAACAATTGTCTACCTCTCAAGATATGACAAGCTTTCATTTCGATATTCTCCGACCTTGTTATTCATCAAAATGACAAGATAAAATGATATTACACCCTTCTATGTGCTCACTTACAATTTCATAGTCTGCATGGTAGATTGAACCCAAATCAGCAGATCATTTGTCGCAGTTAACTCAATAATTTGATTTTCTTCGTCTTTGAAGAAGGCAGATAAAGCTCATTGGTTAAATTTGGCCATGATGCTCTCCTTGTTTTCTTCATCTTAATCACCAATCAAAAAAGGGAAGAAACATTAGACATGCAACTAACACAACCTACGATAGCTTCCATCGTCACTCTTAAAGGATGGCTACAAAAGGATAGAGTTTTTCCAAAGGAGCCAAGTCTCAAATGGTTTGAACCCACATTTTCCAGGAGATGAAAAGGTGTGATGTGATCAAGAGTTTGTGATCATTGTCAACTCCTTTCATCAGAGTGGTTACTATGTAACAACCCCTTGAACATTCTTCAATTTCTTTTTCCCTTCGACTTCTTTTCTTTTCTTGCAGATTAGAAAAGAAATTCTACAAATTTAAGGAGCAGGAGGAAGAGAGTTCCTCCGCTTTCCATAAAAGTTGATCATTTAACAGCTGAAAACTCTGAGGTAATAATGATGATGATTATGATTGAACATGTCAATGATTTGTCAGCAATATAATCCAAGTGTCTGATGCACGTATAACACTACCCCATAACTAATAAGCTATTTTTTCCCTTTTTTTTTGTTTAGGGAAAAAGGAAATTTTTTCAAGAATAAAGTCTAAAAAATAAAAGTGAAAATGAAACCCAAAGAAAGGTAAAAAGGGACACACCAACACCAATGGCCAGGGGACCATACACCACCTCCAAAGCCAGCAACCTCATGACAATTGCTCTAAAGCGATGCAATCAATCAGATACTATTCGTACCATGAGCAAGAGAAGAAACATCCATTCAAGGAGCGACATTATTTGAGAATAAAACTAAGGGACCCCAAAATTATAATAGATAAAAAGAAAAAGAGGAAGGCGCAAGATGAGATTCTGTGTGGGGATGAGGAGACCTTTTAGGCTTTTAAATCATTCCATATCGTAGGAGGGAAAACAACAAACATTCAAATAACCGCCTCTCCTAATTTATCACTTTCCTTCAATCATAACCACACCCACTCTCAAGTGTACAGAGAAACCATAAAACACAAATATATATATATATGATATATATAGCAGAGATATATATATATATATATATATATATATATGTTATATATATATATATATATATATATATATATATATATGTTTCGACTTTGCATTCCACAAATCCTTATGAATGAAAAGTGTGTCCTGGACATCATGTAATACAATAATGCTTCGGTTCATACCTTTCGAACTCGATACAACTGCTCGCGGAGACACTTCAAGATACTTATGTTCCCAAAGCCCCATTTTTATCAACAAAACCTCACCACCGTCATTTTGTGTGATTGTTCGCAAGTTGAGTTCGGTTTATGTCCTTCGATTGACCACTCGTGAGGAACGGTGATCCGTTTCTATCCTGGAGACGATTGTCCATCATCCTCAGACAAGTTGAAAGCCAATTGTTTTAAGGACACAACGTTATCGTTGCTCCTGATTCGCTTTAATTATTGTTTGTACCGGCAGGTTTATAGAACAAGATTCATGCTTGAACAATTTGTAAAACGCTTACGTTGTTACTGGCCAACATTTCGTTTGTTTAAATGGCTTCGCCACTCGAAGTTAACCCTATTCGAATCATGGAGAAAGCTTAAAGTTCAATGGTACCAATTTCAAGAGATGGTAACAAAGATGCTTGTCTCATCTCACAACCTTGAACTTCGCAAGATTCTCAATGAGATAACAATTAACGCCGGAGAGACAGATAAAAGAAAAGTTGGTCATTGCGGATGCATGGTATCATTCTCGACTTCAGGTCGCGAATTAAAGTCCTCAACTATAACGCTTCATAGTCCGCTGAAAACTGCATAAGGAGTTATGGGATAGTCCGACAAAGAAGCAAAACCAAGATGCCGGATCGAAGAAATTCATCGTTTCGGTGAATTGACTTCAAGATGGTCATTCATGACCGCCTTAAGTCGTTCAAGAGCTTCAAGTGGTTGCGCATGATATTCATGCCGGCGAATGACCCCAAGTGAGACATCAAGTGGTCGATTCATTGAAACTACCACCATCCTCGAGGGATTTCAAAAAATTATCTCAAACACAAGAGAAAGGAGTTATCACTAAGACTCATTGTTCTGGCTGAGATCGAGAAGACACACAGTCAAGCCAGAAGAAAGTTGGAAAGCATCTAGAAGTTTCAAAGGCTAATGTTGTTGAAGAAGGATCGAAACCCAACAAGAAAAGGAAAATGCCTAGTAAGTCAGAGGGATTCAAACCAGCCCGGCAGTTCGCGGGCAAGTGCTTCAATCAGGCAAGTTTCCGACTGCGCCAAAGACTGCAGCCAAGAAAAGACGTAAAACACAAAGCGAATGTGGTGGAAAAATTAATGGTGTTGATGATATCAATCGATCGCTATGATATCCCAGTGTATATATGGGAAACCCCAAAGAGGTGATTTGACATCAGAGACAACCTCCAGATCTCGCAAACGCATCGATGCTTCAAGCCTCTGGCTGACAACCGTGAGGTGATGAGTAAACCTTTATACTGGGTAATTCATCAACCCTAAGGTTGAAGGTGCTCAAAGATCAAGACTAAAAGGAGAGCGACATCTGAAAGATTGTGACACTAATTAATGTTCTCGCATGTGCCTGGGATGTTCAGAAGAATTTAGTTGGCCGTGATCTCTCCAAATAAAGAACGGCTTCAAGTCGGTTTTGTATTCGACAAGTTTCGTACTCTAAAATGATGTATAGAAAGGGTTATCTGAGTGATGGTTTGTTCAAGCTAAATGTAATGACTGTTGTAACCAAGGATACTTGAATAAAGTTGTTCTTATGTGCTTGAGTCTTCAACATTTGGTATGCTAGACTAGGACACGTTAACTATAAGTCACATAAAGAAATGAATGAATACTGGACTGTCACAAGTTTGATCAGTCTAAATGAGAATGCCAAGTGTGTGTTGAATCTAAATTTCTAAGCCCCTTCCACTGTAGATAATAGACTTTCAAAATTTTAGATTTAATACACATTATATATGCGATATGAAATCAATACTGGCTAAAAGGTGGTGGCTGGGCATTTATTACTTATAGATGACTCGGTCAGTAGCTGTTATGTTTATTGGGTGTTTACTTGCTTAGTATAAAAGATGAGGTTGTGAATGCTTTAACCTATAAGGCCTAAGTTGAAACTCAGTTGAACAAGAAAATTAAAATTGGCAAGGAGGACAGAGGTGAATATGAATTTCCATTCGAGGAAATTTGAAAATTTAGTTTGGTATCGTCGACTAAATGATTCTGCTCTTATACACCACCATAATCTAATGGAATGGCGGAAAGGAAAACATCTTTAAGGAAAGTCAGAATGAATGCTTTGAATAGTTCTCGTTTACTACAAAATTTATGGGGAAGTCATTGATTTATCACTAATTTTATTTTAAATAGAGTACCCCATAGAAAGACACAACAACCCCTATGAGAAATGGAAAGCGCGTTAATGCCTTAACTTGAATTATCTCAAAGTGTGGGGGTGTTTGGCTAAGGTTGTGTTTCCTAAGCCTAAAAAGGTTAAGGTAGGACCAAAGATTGTTAATTGAGGTTTCTAGCATTTTCCTCTCGCATTTGATCTATTAGCATTTGAATGTAAGAAGTTCTTTCCCGGATTTGCATATTTATTTACTTTTTAATACACATACGCCTTTTCTACTCATAAAAAATATGTCAAGAAATTCTTTTGTGTGTGGATGATACAATACATTCGCTTTGTTTAACTCATAAAGTGTGTAAGAGAAGCAGGTAACCGATAAAGAAAAGATTGAAAACATCGGAATCTTTCACTGAATGCATAATTTGATCCAATAGGATCGGATCCAAGATGTTCATCCGTCATTAACTTCCGAGAAGGAAACATGTAAAGATCAAGGCAAAAATAAAAGATTCAAAGTGTTTAAATATTTCCATAAGAATCCTGCAATTTGTCCAAATTCGGAAGACGCTCATTTGTTAATTAAATTGAATCTAACCTCTCTTTGTTTAACTTCATTTTGATCGAAGAAAAGAAAGAGCCCTGCGCTTATGTTTTCCTTATTGTGCTTAAGATCAGCAAGAAGGTGGAGTAATAGTAGTGGAACCCGGGGTCATCGAGGTTTCAGCATTTTCCTATCTTTTCTACAAGGTCTTACGAGGCCAAACCCCCGCAAAGCCTTTGTTAGAGGTAACCATTTTCCGATCTACAGTAGTTTGTAGCACTGTGACTACAATATATATATATATATAAAGAGTAGGAGAGAGGAGAGAGAGAGAGAGAGAGAGAGAGAGAGAGAGAGAGAGAGAGAGAGAGAGAGAGAGAGAGAGGGAGATAGGGATGGGGCCTCTCTTCCTAGGATTTGACTTTTCTTAAACACCATATTTTTAAAACACTCTCCACCACCCTCTTCACAGCCAACCTTCCAACCCTAACACATTTCTATGCTTTTCCTTTATCCCTCTCCTTTCCCACTCTTTCTCTCCCTATCCCCCCTTTATCTTCTCTAACAATACATTTGTACTCTCTCAATTCCGCTCTCAATACACACATGAACTGTAAGACCCGAGAAATTCCAATTTCGGGAAAAATGACAAAATCTAAATTTCGGTTAAAAATCCAAAATTTATTCTCTAGATCTCAGATGACGAAACATATTTCACCATTGGAATCGTCTCGTGAAATCTAGTTACGCTGTCGCCATCATTAATTACGTAGATAAATTAGACTTGTAACGCTGGAGCAAGACGGTGCCGGTGCAATAAAAATTGACTCAGATGTGATAAAAGTCACATATAACATGAATTCATGTTATACATGTTGCATGAGTAGAGAGATGTTGAAAATGGAAGGCCTAGGTAGTGCCAAATGTCAAAAATCCAAGAGTGAGGACATAATTGGCAATTTGGAATTTGATTAAATGACACTAAGGACAAAATAGTGAATAGGGCCGTCTCCTACCTTAAGAAAGAAAAGGAGAAAACGTGAGAAAGAAAGAAATTAGATGCAGTACCCGATTTGTTTGGTTTTTAGAGAGAGAATATTTAACTTCTCTCTAGATTTCATAATATCTGGACGGCTTAAATTCTTTTAGCAAGAAGGAAAGCTGTTCTACGCGACGCAGGTCACTACGGCTCCGGCTTCATAGAGTTTTACAACCCGTGAGGTAGGGGTTTTATCCTACTTGGGTTTTGCACTTTATTTAAGTGTTTTATGTAATGTTTTGTTGGATTGGGCCTGAACTGCCGCTTGATCGGTCCCAAAGACTCGATCAATTGTTTGAATTTGCGAACTCAATGCACAAAGACGTGACTGCTCACGGACTATTCAAAATGGTGTGATTTATGCCATGGATTGTGTTGTGATATGATAAGGCCAGAAATGACCATTGGATTTCCAGTTCACAAGGTGGAATCGACGCTGAGAGCGGGCATGCTGTCAGAAATGTGCTATAACTCTGTGGGTTTTAACGCTCACGCGGAATAAAGTGACACGGTAAAATAAATTTTTGCGGTAAAACGTGGTTTGCAGAGTAATTCAAGCCGAATTGTTTGTTTGATAATTAGCCCACGTGAGCCAATTCTTATGTAATGGATTGTGAAATTGACATGACATGTTTGTGTAATTTAAATTATGTGAATTATATAATGATTATATATTTTCATGTGTTATATAATCAGATGACCGGCATCACGCATTCCATATGCACTGTAAACCCAGAACGATATGGAGTTGTGAGCGATGAGGCTGTTTATCGAGAGAGTGGCTTCGAGGTCGTATCAATAATAATTATTGGAGGGTAGTCCATATAAAAATATCAATCGCTTCTGAGTCGCCCAATTGGATAAGCATCGAGGGTTGTTCACAATTAAAACAAATATCTTTGTTTTGAAAATAATGTTTCTCATACGCTTAGTAAAGTGTGTGAGGAGTCGGTGTGATAACCTTTGGTATGATGAGCCGTGGTAGATATTCAAGTAGGATCACGGATGCATTTGAATGTATGTTTTCATTGGAGCATGGCTACATGCAATTTAGGTGAGAGTAACCCATTTAAGGTGATTCCGCATCGGGGGCTTATAGCTCAGCCCCTGTCGAGAGATATTATTTTCGTGCACAGGAGCGCTTGAGAAACGACCATCCTAGAGGCCGCTTTTAGAAGAAAGCCGGGTTGTGCTTTGGTTTTGTTATGTGTACACATGTATTAGAACTCTATAAGTTTGGTATATGATGTACTAGGATAATTTTTATTGCACTTTTGAACTATTGTATATAGTTGGATTTATTTGATTTAAAGGGTTTGGTTTGGGGTCTGGGCGGCCAGCTTTAATTGCTATATATGTCATATTGAACCGTTTGGGACAAGCTTTGTCATGCAGAGCTCCCGTACAAAGAGACTCAGGCCTCGATTTCGCGAACAATGTCAGTTTACCCGACGTCACGAGTATTCCACGTTGATGGTTGTCAACTGACACTCAGCTGGGGCGTCGCGACATTGGCACGTGAATTTCTTATTCATTTATAGCATCATTTAATAAAATAAAATATTATTTTTTTCATATTTTTGAGATTACAATTTACCAATTACTAAAAGAGAAAAGGTCCCGAAAAGAGTGAAAAATAAAGGTTCTATACAGTAAAATAAATACTGATGAATTATCTCTGAACCAACAACCTAGAACACAAATACCGAAGCAGCGCCATCACTACACATAGAGCAACATAAAGCTTATAGAAAACCATAGAACACCAGCCCAAAAAAAATTGAGAACATCAGTCAGTGACACAATCCCAACACCATCTAGAAGCATTTCGCCTCTTTTTCCATGAGAAGACTTCCATCTAGTTCATTCTAAATTCCCCTTGGAATTTTATGCCTAGGACCACCCTTATTGAGATTCTCTGTTAAGAATCATACCCACAAGAACCACCTCTACCCCTCGTTCTTATCTCTCCATCATTCTATGTCGAAAACACACCACAAAAATGAAACAACCAATGCAAACATCCAGCAAGCATGGCAACAGATTTATATATAACCTGGCAGTCTTATCTATGAGATATAATCACTGTGTTTATAAGATCATGTTGGTGTCAGCAAATAACAGACGCTAAAGGGATATTATTATCTCATCAGAGAACTATAATGAAACAAGATCTGTATATGCAATCATATGTCCAGCTCCTTTCTCTCTTCTCTCTCATCCTTTTCTTTTTCTCTCGACCTAGTCGTTTTCCCTCGACCATTTCCTCAAAATTTCCTGCAAGAGCCCCCCAACTGGGCCTAACTCCTAAAAAAAACCAGATAACTATATTCTTCAACGTGTCGCTCATCTAGCCAGCAAAACAAGCTCAATAATAATAAAACAATAAAAATCAAAATTACTACCAATGAAAAGCCCAGGCCAATTATATTAATACAAAGTTATTAAATTTTTACGCACTGCTGTACCACTTATTTAAAGAACAAATAAATTAGTTTATTTATTTCCTAAAAAAGAGTTTATTTAGTATTTACTATATTAATTGATTAAATAAAAAGTTAATCTAGAAAAATTAAAGTATATAATAAACTTTAAAACTATTTTCAAGTCACTATTCTTAAAATAATATTTTTTAAAAATTATTTACTATTATTATTATAAATATTTTTTTAAATAGTAAGGGCAAATCTTCTATTAAATTAATTTTAATGGGAAAATAAAATTAAACCTAATAATAAAAGAGGTTTTTTGCATACCATTATTCTATTAGTGATTTAAAAATAGTTTATCAAATTGTAATTCTCTTTAATTATTAATATAAATAAAAAGTTAATTACTTTAGTTAAAAAATTAAAGTACATATAAACATAATAAATATTATTAAACATATTGTGGCTTCCTTTCATTTAAAAATGTGGTGGTCACTTCAAGAAGTTTCTCCACAGAAACCTTATTCACTCTATTTGGGCTTCAAATGAAACAAGTTGGAAGAAGAAAGAGGAGAGGAAAAATTCATTGTAAGTTGGAGCATTTTGTACCCTCGCTTTAAAAATTTCAAAAGTGTCTTCTTCTCCAAGAGATCTGGATTCTGCAGACTCTTTAAGTTCTTTCCACACTAAAATTACCAAAACGAAGTCTGAGCTTAAAAAAGTTATTGATCAAAAAAACAAAATTGAGTCGCAAATTAGGGAGGATGAAAAATTTCCTCGCACGCATGCAAATTTCACTTTCTCACACCTGCGAATATTTTTTTTTTAGAACAAAATAATAAATTAATTATTTTTTTTAATTTTTTCGATTATTTTTAATTTTTTATTATTTTTTTATTTTTTGAGAAAAACAAAATTGGTATATATATATATAGATATATATATATATATATATATATATATATATGTTTTTCGCTTCTCAATATGTAAATTTATCCATAATATCCGGCTTAAAAAGTTTGATCTGTCCTTCGTCATAAAATCTTTGTTAGATAGACTGCAAAAATAAACATGCAAAATAAAAAGAATGCGTAAAAGTCTGAAAATAAGCTAGAAACAAAGATTAATCTTAATAGAGAAAATTCCAAAGAGAAAAACTAAATAAATTAAACAAATAAAAATAAAACAGAAAATAAAAAAAGCCGGAAAATCGAGACTCTGCAAACTGGTTTAGCCTGAGTTTAGAATTGCAGGAGCCGGGGGACTACGAGGTTCAAGTGCTCAAACTGAACCAACACTCCAACCATCCACGCTGATGTGACGTGAGTAACAGATTGTCTGATGGAAGTGGCAAAGGCTTGATAAGATACACAACTCTAAAATATCAGATAGGCAAGAAAGTTAGATAGACCTCATTTGTGCAGATTTGGGTGACTGGTCAGGTGTAGTGGCATAATAATTTGGTCAAGAGGTGCCGCTGGCATATCGTTAGTGGCTTGGGCAAAGGGCTTTGGGCTCTTCCATTTCTTCCTTTTCCCCACTACACCCTCCTTAGTCAAAAAGATTGGGAGTAAGGTTTCTTCTTTCTTCTCCCACGGATACAAACAATCCAGCAGAAGAGGACTCGTAAAATTTTCTATCACCCTTCTTCTAGCCGCCTGATAACGTGCTCCTTCATCAGGTGAGCCACCGTGCACTCTTCCTCAGACTCTCCCCTTGATGAATGTGCCGGACATTGGTGAGCCTTGAAAATGGAATTCCGTTAATGTCAAATTTATGATCAATTTCACTTTGAACCATCACTCTTCTTGTATAGAGAGTTCTCCGCACAGCCACCTGCCTCATTTAGTTAATAATTTTTTATTTGGTCGGACATTCACCGCTTCCGCCTTTCTGAGTAAAAAGTATCTACCAATTTGTCAAGTTCAATATTGTTTCCTCAACCTAAGAGGATAAACTGGTGGTTGTGATGGCTAGAGGAGTCGAGGATACATGGAGTGAGGTATGTATACTGCGTGAGGTCTTGATTTTCTCCATGAGGAATTTCGTGGTTCCCCAACTAGGGCTGTGCACGCCATATGGGTAAATGGAGGAACCATGTAGGAGGGTGCACCGCCCACTAGGAAGCCTGCATAAATTCCTCGCGACTTAGATGGCTCAGATCTCCACTGTCGATTTACCAGTGGAGGTGTCCAGATCCCTCAGCGTGGACATATATGCACCACGTTTCCACCGAGTAATTACTATATTGCCTCCTTCCATTCGTTAGTATTCAAATTCAAATCGGTGCTCCCGGAAAATTGACTTGATCAACCCGCCTCTGAATTTTGACCATTGGAACATGATTCTCTAACAAAAACAAAAAGTAAACACCCAACGCATCAAGAAGGCAATCCTACCTAAAATGCTAGGGGTTACCAAAAAAATAAAAAATAAACTGAGTGAATCAACTAGATTAGCAAGAGAAATGAGAGCATACAGAGAGAATACCACTTATCGATGAGGATCACAAGTGTTTATCAGGTCATCATTTTTGCACTTAGCACCATCCTCTGCAACGACGCCTGACGTGGATTCTGCACACGAGGGTGATCCGAATCAACAACATTTATATCCTAAATTTTGACCGCCGCAGCTGTGCCATCGCATATAGCGTTCTCAGGTATCAACCTCAAAGATGATTTTCTGCATAAACACGGTATAAAGTGGAAGGCAGCCAGTGAATCTAATTGACTGGGGTTTGTAAAACAAGTAGCTTGAGGGTTTTCAAAACCGAAAATAAAACATAAGCTAAATGTAAAAAGAACTCCCTTAGCGTTAGATCACCTGGGCGATCTGTGGTAAATCAGGTTTCCGTGGTCGTTTTCCTCTGGTCGGAGGATGACCAGTCACTCGAACCCATCTCATTTAACCATAAAACCAACCTCATTAAATCTCTTTGTGCCAAAACCAACGACATTAAAGCTCATTCGCGAAAACACACCTTGATCACCCGCAGTTAACATAAATGATAAATTCAACAAAACACTAATGGATTCGGGATGGCATCCAATGAGCCCGGCGCGCCACAAGTAAGCCAACATCCGGTGAATTCAGCGACAAAACCTAGTTAAAAAGTGGGAACGTGAACAATAGTGGATACCTGAGCATGAAAACATGGAGCCCAAAGATGCCTCTGATTCTCGTGACCTGGTATACCTCCCTACCGGTTATGATAGAAAGGGTTTTAGAGTCGCCATCCCTCCCAAGCTATCATCCCTTGGATAGGTGTTTGGTCACTAGAAAACTGGGTAGAAATGAAGCAGAGAAAAGGAGGCTGAGAGTTGAAAGCTTCCCCAAATTTTTCTTTATTAATCATAGAGACTACGCTGGAGCCGCCTGTGGGCTTTACAGTCAACCCTCATATGCGATAACAAAACCAAAAAGAAAATACTACGGCATAAAATTAGAAGGTGCCGCAAGATGACCAAATATAAGTCAAAAGTCATCATCAATAGAATAATGAATACAGACAGATATACTCAGACTATGAAAGCAAATTTAAATTATAAAGTAAATCCTCCCGCTTTCTTCTTCTCCGATTCGGTCTCTTCTTCCTGACTTGATCTGCAATGTTATTCACCTGAATTCTTCGTCGAATCGACCACAATCTGGCAGCATTAATAGCTTAAAACTACAAAATTATACAAAATATGATCAAATAGGAATAAATCGGACCTTAATGTAAACTGGTTAATTCGGTTGATTAATACACAAAAAGCGGAATTCTTCGTGCTTGGACCGACTCGACAATATTGGCATTAATAGCTTGCAAAAACTACAAAATTAGCCACAAAATACAATCAATAGAATAACTAGGACCTTAATGTGCAAATCGGGTTAATTCGTTTATTTAGCCACAAAAAACGCCAAACCTAGTGCAGTGTGTGCAGCGTGCACAAATCAGGCTCAAAAGGGCACTCTTTTTGGGAAAATGAATCAAATAAGTGCGTAGTTTTTAATTTCTCAAAACAAATAAGTTTTTAATATTGCGAAACTAATTAGTTTTGAATGATTATTTATTATGATACTAAAATAAAATTAATCATGACAAGAAATAAAATAAATTATTTTTATCATTTATATTAGTTTCTTACCAATTACTCACTCAAGATGTTTCAAAATATCTAACTCAAAAGTATCAATATTAAACATAATATAAGTACTAACGGACTTAATTCTGCTTCGCGAACTCCATTTGGAATTGTGAATTTCTTAGTGGCCCCCAGTATAAATGTTGATATTAATAATTTACCTTGAATTATAACAAATTAGGTTATCTTTGAGTACCCCTTGAAATTTATAAACTGCATATAAAACCGCTGCAAATCATGGCAATTGCGCCAATCATTTAGTTAGTTATCCGCGGTGTCGGTAAATCGAAATCGTTCATATAAAACCGCAACGCCAAACTTTATAAATGTCATTCCGTTGACGTCAAAGTCAATATTTTTGCAACGTGAATGAATCACAGTAAATTTCTTCGCTGCGTTCACGTAGTTACTAATCGCCAAAAATTATTTAACGCACATTTTCATTAGCAATCGTTGCAAAATCGCTACTATTTTGCAATGACGTCCGTTGCAAAATTTCCACAGAAATCGATTTTTCTCGTAGTGAACTCGATGAATATTCGCGATGTCGGGTAACCCGACACCACTACGAAAATCGCAGTCTTTAGAATGGGAGCTCATCAAGATACACAACCTGTCCTAACATTTTACACTCACACACCACATCCACACACTGGGATAAATGAGGAATGGCCACTAATTGGCTACATCAATACTCACAAAATATATCCCAACCAAACTATTACATAATATGGTTCATACACAACACTTATTACTGGGGCGAGATATATTAAAATTTCATAATTTAATACAGTATGTTATATTAAGTGATCTACTAAACACACATGTTATTTTTTCAAATGGTCAGAAGAGTCAATCCTCCCGCAGATAGATAATCAATCAAATAATGATCCCATAGCTTATAACAAAGAGTGATAATTTCCGCGGACAAGTCATTTCCCACCAAGTGCACACATGTCATGGCAACCAAACACACTCATGCAAATACATGATCCTACTTGAATGTCTACATGCCTAATCCCATGTCTCGAGTCCTCACCGACTTCTCACACATGACGGCTTCAATGCGAAGAAAATATTTTCAAAGCTTTTGCCTTAGTCAGACACGCATAACAGTTTCGGTAAAATATATTAGACTACCTCCAGTAAATCTGTTGATAATTTTTCAATACTATTGGTTAGCTTCAGGTGAATGTTGAATTACTCAAAGCAATTCTTCGGAAAATTCTTCCTGAAATTCTTTCAACCGCCAGAATTTTTCTTCATTTTCATGTCATGCACTCACACCTTATCGTCAGGTGCCTATGTGAACGTACAGCATTTTATAAAACATTCAGTAAGATATTTTTCACGTGATATATTAACGTTAGTAATTCATATAATCTGGTTATTCAATTCATAACATTACAATAACAACCCGAATTTCACACGCTAATTAATAAATCACAATCACTTGAATCACCCGAACCATAATAAAATCATTATTAACATTCAATGAACGTACGGGTTTTGATCGTCACTGCCATACGTAGATTTCACTCCGGGCCAAAGATTTAGATCCGATAACACGCTTTCCAAGCCTCAACAAATCCCCATCCATGAAATGGCTCACAGCATGAAACTAAGTAGGAAAAGATCCCCATTTTCGATTTGCTCTAATCATTAAAATCCGCAACAATGCTGGTAGCCTCTTCGCCGAGACCGACTTGGCTTTTGCCTCCGTCGGAGAACCCATGCCCTGAATAAGTGAAATTTTGGTAGGAGCTCACCTTTCTCTCTAAATATGAAACCCAACTCCACCTCAGACATGCTCTTTGCTCTTTCTTTTCTAAGGTAGAAAACTATCTTTTGTCTATCTCATTTAACTTTTCAATAATTCCATCCATGTCCTTCATTTCATTATTTACAACACTTAATCTAAGCCATTCATCTCCATCATCTCACTAATCATGCAACATGCGCCACATGGGTACATGTGCAGAGCGACCTCGCCACATCACGCCTCTCATGTGCTGTTTTGATCGCACTAAGACCAAAAGGTCTCAAAAACATGAAATTCCTCTAACGGTTCTGAATTCATAAAATTCGACTTCATAGCTAGATTTAATGAGAAGACCTAACAAGAATCCGGCCAAAGATCATCATCCAGATTTAGAAAATTTCTTTAGATTTTTGACCTAATCATTCTACTTTTCAAAATTAGAACTTTTCCGTCTGCAAAATCTACTATAAAATCTAGTATCATAGAAAATCACTGGGTTGATTTCAAATGACATTGTTTCAAATCTTTATTATTATTTTTTGGAAGATATTTACTTATTCATCTAAATTTTCTTTAAAGATTTCATCACATTTAATTAATCGTAAGATGATACATAAACAATATATCGGGTTTAAAGATAATAATAACAAAAATATATAAATCCATCTATTAGTTATTGAATAACCATTCAAGATTTATAAGTTAAAAATAAATCACAAAAAATTCACTAATTAATATATTTATAACATTGAAAGTCAAATAATGATAGGTTTATCAAATTTTTTATACAAGAATTTTTAAAAAGCAACAATATTTTTTAAGTATATTTATCATTGTATTGTATAAAAAATTATATAAATTAAGTATATGATATTAATATAAATAGAAAATAAAAGCCAACACAAATTCCAACAAATATATGTTTCATTATATAACAAACTCTATGATATTAACCTAATATGAATAAAAATGTAAAAAATCAACTTAATCATAATATATATTCTAATTTCCACAAACAAACTCTCATAATCATAATATCAACTTAAAAAATTGCCAAATTATCAATAAAATATATTTTATTCCAATTTCTACACAAATTCTCATGATATTAATTTTTTGAAATTAATAAAATATAAAATATTATCAACATAAATTTGATAAAGTTGTTAATCCAAATTTATACTAATCATCATAACATATTTAAATAAATATTATATGTTAATATGAAAGTTTAACAACATCACATAGATTCATAGATTCATCATGTGAATAATTATTATCAATAATAATTTTTTTTAAATAACAAAATATAGATTTATCATTTATTTATACAAAGGTTTCAATAAAATCTAAAAAGGATAAATATAAAAATCTTATAATTTTTTTTTCTACTTCTTCGCCCTATTCTTTTTTGGTTCTTCACCCGTGCTGTTCTTTCTTGGTTTTTATCCCTAACCCCCACCCCCCATCATTTTTGAAAATGATGTGACATCAGGAGGCGGATGGCAGGGAGCTATGAATTTTGACAATTTTTTTGCCATGGCATATATTGTATTTGATCTTGGGAATTTTAAATAAGGAAGAGTTAGTCGTTAGTGATCTGAAGTCCCTGACATGATCGAACTCATTTATCATCAGAATCCCTGTTACAGTATCTGAAACCAGCATCTCTTCAGGCAATGAATATCAGTTAAAAAAATCATCCAGATTTCCATGATCCATATCAGATCATCCCTCAGGTTATCAACACAAATATTAGTCCTCTGACAGTTCCACCATGACTTTCAGAAAAATACAAGAGAAGAAAAACGCTGGATAGAGATGTTTTAACAAGAGAATAAACAGTACCAGCAGATGTTAATACTTACTATCAAAGACTTCGTCAAAGAACATCGGCAACGTTGTTCATGGAACTTCCGTACTAATGCTTAAATCTATAACATTGAAATTACTAGGATATTTGTTCAGCTTCTTCCATCACTTTTCTCATTTCAACTATATTTTCATTTTTTACTTTAGTACAAGATGCAACCCCAACCCCTTTAATTTTCAACAGATGAGTCTTGACTCTATAATATGACCCTCTGTATGTTTGTTTATAAAAATTACATTGAAAAACAACATTTCCTCCTCCCATTAGTCAGTTTCACTTCTTTGGTGATGTACCTCCATAATGGAGCATTGTCATCTTGAGTATTTTGTTAATCACTTGAAGGTTTAGAGTTACTACTCATTGTATAATCTACTTGATGAGCATAAATCAAAGGACAACAAGTAAGGCATGAAAATAAATAGCAGAGTAGGAGAATGAGATAAAGGAAAACCAAAAATTATCTTCACATGTTTGGATGTTGAGAAAAAAGGAACGGAAAAATGACTTTTGCATGTTTGGATGCTGAGAAAAAATGGTAATAAAAAAAATGATTAGGGTTTAGAGGAATATGATAGAAAATCGGCAAAATGACAGAAAATCGACAAAAAATTATATAATTTAAAACCACGATTTTGTATTTTCTCAATCATTTATTATCCATCACAATAAAAAAACGATTTTTATTTAGAGAAATATGATATTCCTTCTTCAAAAGAACAAAAATCAAAGCTTTTTCAAGTTTTTCGTTGCCTATCGATGATGGAAGGTTGGAATTTGTGCGACGTGGAGAGGAAGGGATGCGTGGAGGGTGTGGGGAGAGTCGGGATACAAAAGGAAAAGGGGATGGGTAATTCATTATAAAATTGTATATTTAAATTATTAAATATGATATTAAGTTATTAACTTTGCTTAGATTATTTTTTGACTACCATATTTGTGAAACCTTGGAAATCTAGATTTCTAAGGAAGTGTAGAATGGTAAAATTCGAAGTCGAGTCGAGATTTTTTTAGATCTCGGATGATGTGGCTGGACTTCACCGTTGGGGCCGTCTCTGAAATCTATTTACCACGTGAATTTCGTGGTCAGGCCTTGTTCGAATTTCATGTTTCAAGGCAGGAAGTAGTACGGGACACTTGGCGCAATTGAGTGGATCAGAATAGGGCATGTGTAAAAACGTGAGCAAAATCAAACAATGAGCTCAAGTATGAGCTATAGGTGACATGGTATCATGTCTGGTACGAGGAAATCCATGGTACAGATGGATAAGAGGATAAGGGAAATCCTAGAGCGATGAAAATTGGACATGGCAGAGTGAGAGGACATGCTCTTGGCCCATCTTGGACCAAACAGTGGGATGGGGGAAAAGAAAAGAGCAGAAAAGAAAGAGGAAGAAAAAGAGAGAGTTTTAGAGAGAGAGACTCCACCTTATCTCTAAATTTCCCAACGATCGGACCCGCGGTTTTAGGCGGAGCAAGAGGAAGAGTTCATCTTCACGACAAGGGCTTCGCATAGAGACCGGAGTTGGGGAGTTTTGACAAAAACTCAAAGAGATAAGGTTTTCTCCTACTTGGTTTAAACCTTGTCTAAGGGTCATTCAAATGGCATGGGTTGTGTGAGGCCGTGAGTGGTCGTGTGAACCATCCTAAGACTTTGGGACAGTGTGCTGGAGATTTTGGGACTGTTTTGGAACAGTCCGAGGACTGATTTTTGGGACTAAGTAATTGTCCTTGTGTGCCATTTTATGTATTAGAGTTAAAATGAATAATGGTGTTGGTTGTCTTGCCCTAGGGGAATGTTTGTTTATGTTATGTTTTGAACCATGGGAAGCTGCCATATTGTGGTAGTACACATTAACCGGACTTTAAAACTGGTTTTTGGGTAGGAAATAAAGGGAATTTTATAGTGAGTCCTTCATGTAAATTGTAGCCACATCAGTGAACTTGATGTTAGGCTTTTGAATTTCTCAAATCGGACCTTTGTAGCCCAAGTTGTAATGCATTTACCTGAGCAGTCTAGTGAAAAGGGCTGCCAGATAGGTTGCGGATAGTTCTGCCGGATGGGGTCGATCGGCCGGATAGGGGTTAGTTTGCTCGATGGGTTCATCATTTAGGGTCATGCATGGCTCCGGCGCCGGAAGGTCGTAATTTCTTTGTCTCAGAGGCTTCTGTTTTGGGTGTTCTTGGACTACATGGAAAGCCCGTTAGTCGAATTCCGAAAGCATGACTACGAGGAAGGCGAGAGGAGCATTAGAAACTGGCGGAAAGGGGCTCGGGCAGGTTAGGCAAACTGTCCAAGTAAGGCGACTAAGTCGTAATGTGACCTGCTTGAAAGATCATAACTGTGCTTCATCCGAACTTTGTTTTGAGGTGTTCTTGGACCTGTAAAATCCATTGAGTAAGATTCCATCATGTATCTTGAGGAGGGCATTTAAGATGCTGGAGCTGACCGAAAAGGGGCTCTCGGGCGGAGGTCGAATTGGGTTGTCGGTCAAGGAATTTGCCGTCATGTGTGACCTCCAACCCCCGGAAGGTCATAACTTCTTTATACGAACTGTTTTGGTGTTCTTGGACTCTATGGAAGCTGCGTTGAGTCAAGATTCCAACACGTATGCTTGAAGGGTAAGTGGAGTGCTGGAAATTTGCGTGGGAAGGGGCTCAGGAAGGTCGGGGTGGTCTGTCCAGGGTAAGTGCTAGTCATGTGTGACCTCCAGCTTCGGAAGGTCATAACTTCTTCTTCCAAACTCCGTTTTAGGTGTTTTTAGACTCTATGGAAAGCTCATTGAGTCAAGATTCCATCCGTATGCGAGGAGGGCATTGATGCTAGAGCTATACGAAAGGGGCTCAGGCGAGGGTCGAGGTAAATTTGTTTAGGTAAGGATGCCTAGTCATGTGTGACCTCTAACTTCGGAAGGTCATAACTTCTTCGTCCGAACTCCATTTCAGGTGTTATTAGACTCTATGGAAAGCCCATTGAGTCAAGATTCCATCTGTATGCCTGAGGAGGGCATTGGGTACTGGATCTGGTCGAAAAGGGGCTCCCGGGCAGGTTAGGTAGGTTGTCCGGGTAAGGCTGTCTAGTCATGTGTGACCTCCAACTTCGGAAGGTCATAACTTCTTCGTCTGAACTCTGTTTCGGGTGTTCTTGGACTCTATGGAAATCCCATTGAGTCAAGTTTTCATACATGTGCTTATGGAGGGCATTAGGCGATCATAATCCTACTGAAACTCTATGTTTTGTACCAAGTGTGCAAGTTGCATGGTTGTGTCGAGGTGAATAGCCGGGATATAACATGACCATTGCATGGCATGTTGTAGGCTACTGTATTGGGTATCATATGGATGTCTATGGTAGGCCATGGGAGGCCATATGGTTTAGTTCCAAAAACTTGGGATTGAAGGATAGAGGATTTCTATGACGGTTTCCTGATCGGGCGTAGTGGGTTGGGGTTTGAACTGGAAACTAAAAGTTTCTAGGTTTTTTGGTTGTTTGATGTTGTATCGATGATTGGAACCAAACTAGTTCATGTTTATGAAGGGGCCTTGAGGTACCCGATTGGATGGGTCCAAGATTGTAGTGTGAATAACATGCAGTGTGAATATGACATGTTAATGTATGCTTTATGATGTATTAACATGGGTTATATATGTTAATTATATGTACCAATTATAATTATCCATGGTATGTGAATGGTTCATGTAGTGCTCTTATCATGCATGCGCCAACATGAAGGCTGATCTTCAATTGCATTGCATATGCACTAGAACATCGCATGACATGGGTGTGAGTGCATGGTTAGGATCGACACGGTGTTAGGTGTTCGATGGAGTGTCATGGGTACACGGTTGTGGATCAACATTGTGTATGGTGTTGATTAGTGGGCTCGGTTAGTGGGACAAAGTCAAATAGTCGCGTGAAGTTGGGAAATGGTAAGGATAATTATGTACTTTCTAGGTATCCAGCAAAGTTGGGATAGATTCCACGAGGGGTGAAAGACCCATCAATTATGGTGAGACGTAATCCCCGGTGGTGAAAGGCACATTAAGTGCTCCGGGTTTGTGGGCAGTTGGTGCGACACCATGGATGTGTTTTACGTGCGACATTGCATGTGTACTTAGGTGGAGAGTAACCCTTGTAGGAGATTATCACCCCTGCGGGCTTTGCTCACCTCGTCGTGGGACCCCAGCACCCGGTGCGCGGAGACGGCGCTCCTTCGGGCCGTGAGTCTGAGAGAGGCAGGGTTGTGGCCTTGAGTATTTTGTAAAATATATTAGAGACAATCTAGTTTTAATATATTTTGGCATGTAAAGATAATAGAAGAGTTGTATAAACTCTTGCAAAATATTATAAGAAAATGGTTGTTTGTAAGAAAAATATACAGAAATGGGTCTCGATATGAGACATATGAGTGTGATATCGAACTTTTAGATATTCACGAGGTTTAACGGGTTGTGAGTTTGTCAATCGGCATCGGGATAAGGGCGATCACAATGATAACATATATTATAGTTTTCTTTTTAAAACATAGATTATCCTTAGTATATGATATTTAAAAAGCCATTTAATTAAAAGAATATTTTAATTTTTAACCCTAATTTTATAGTTGTGAAAAAAAACCCCTGAATTTGAATATTTAATTTAATAATTATGATCATTATCAAAAATTCATATTTTAATTGTATCTTAAATAAGGTTTGAATATTTGAATAATTATTCATTGCAACATTGATTTTCATTTCAACATTAAATATGAATTTTTTTGACAACTAAATATGAATATTGTCTTTAACACATGTATTTTTGCTTAATTTTGTCTTTTTAAATTTTTTTATAAAATATTATCATCAAATTTTATATAATTTTCTCTTTACCAATATTTTTGTAAAAATATTCTCCAATATTTTACCGATATCTGAAAGAATGCTAAAATGAAGAAAAAAGGCAAAGAAATTCAAAAGGTTATGGTTTTTGTCCTAGTTGTGTCCCAGCCTTGTTAGTATACAACTAGGACAAATGAAGATCGATGTTGAAATGAAGATTGTGCTTCATAGGTAGGTATTTAATAACTCCTTTGTGGGGCTGATTATTAGAGATTGTAAGTGCCTACTCGAGGGCCTTCAGGGATGCTCATTAGCTTATGTGCGTAGATCAGCGAATTAGGTTGCCGATTGTCTTGCAAAGGCATCTGTTTCTGGGATTGATCTAGGTGAATGGAGAGATCTCCCTCCTCCATTTATGGTACATGTTTTGGATTTGGATATGTAATAATATATTAAGTTTCTTCCTTTCAAAAAAGTAATAAAAATAGTGGAAATAGGAATTCAAATATTAGGTTTGGTTTAAATGAGCTCATTTAAATACCACGTTTTGTAAAACCCAAGAAAAATCGAATTTTCTTGAAAAATGGAAAAACAGTAAATTGCTGCTACAATACAAGTTGAAAACCTAGAAATTTTCTAGATCTCGAAAGAGCAAAAGCAGGATAGCATTGTTGGATTAGGTCTCGTGAAATCTAGTTACCAAGACGAATTTCGTTAAATTCCGGGATAGTCAAATTTTTCATGAATTTCGGGGCAAAAAGGAACCCAAATAGGTGGGTGACACATGTGGCATGATGCGTGCATGCCATGTGGGTGACACATGGCATGCATGCATGCATGCCATCATATTGGTCCAATCTATTAAAACAGACCGATAGAGGAAAATAGAGAAAAAAAGAAAAGGAAGAGAGGGAAAGGAAAGAGGAAAAGGAAGGAGTGTCGCACGTTGGCTTGGGCTTGGACAGGCGAAGAACTCGGCTATTACAAGAGGTAGATTTCCTCCTACTCCCGGTCGTTTCACGCCTAGGGGGAGTGTAGGGGCTTAACGATTTTGCCCCACTTCGGGGAGAATTATTTCATTGTGTAGTCTGTTTTTTGTTGTGGGACGATCATGGACCGAGTATATGAGTTCCCGAGACCATCGAGGCCAAGCACGGCATCCCAGAACTATGAAAATCTGGGCAGAATGGAAAACGGGGGTATGCCCGTAGTTCCGCACCACCCCTTCTAATCGGAAGCGCCAACTTCGGACGGCCATAACTTTCCCGTCCGAACTCCGATTTGCGCGTTCTTAGACTCTACGGAAAGCTCGTTGAGTCTAGAATTAAATAGGATGAAGTGCTTAGTCAAACCGTGGGCTGAACAGTGGGCTGGATCACGGACAGTTGAGGAACGATTCATTTTGGTTTTTGGAACTTCTGTTTTTGGAACCAGGTTGTATCTGAAATGCTTAGGGTTGCGTATGGCCTGAGCAGGAAATTGCTTGTTGAATTTTTGTGTGATATTTATAAAAGCTGGAATTTCTGGACTAAGTCTGATTTCAGGAACCCAAGTATGGCGGGATTTATGAAAGCTAGGGAATGGCTAAGGTGTGTTATTACGTAAAATTGAATAATATGTTAATGTGTGAAATTATGTAATCTCATAATGGGATAAAAATGAAAGAATTATATGCATTAATGAACCTGGCTATGTATGTAATTTATATGTGCATATGACCACGTGAGTATACATGCCTTATGAAATGGCTTGTCTGTGGCTTGCATTGCATTTATGCACGGGGCATTGCATGACATGGGTGTGAGTGCATGGAAACGATCGATCCTGTGTGTCACACCCCCTAACTCCTACCTAGGCGGATGAAGGGGCGCGAAACTATACTGGGACTCTTTACCTGCTTTTTCAAACATTGGTGATCCCAAGTCTTATAACTGAATCAAAATATCATATACAAAGATAGAAAATAAAACTACCACCGTAGTGGTGTTTATAATTAATCAATACATCGATCCTGAGTCCCATTTACATATACATATACAAAAACTGTACATTTCCATTTACATAATCAGAGCGCAAAACCTACAAGTGATGGACCCCTACTAGTTTGTTGGCCCAGCAGTATACGGAAGATTGTGGACGTCCTTCTCTGTACTTACATGGATTAAAACCCGTGCTAAGTTTAACACTTAGTGGGAACATATGACTTATACGTATACACATACACTAATACTCATTTACAGTAATCATATACTTGATATGATATCTGATAGCAGATATCATAATTTTTTAATGAATTCATTATAATAAACTTATCTGGCGTACTTGTACTTATAACGGACTTATACTTGTTCGGATCTCTGTGGGATTCTGAGGCTTATCTTATGCGAGGATACGTGGGTACTCTGAGCTTATGCTTGTATGGGGAGGTACCATTGAGTCTTCTGAGGCTTATGCTCGTCTGAGGTGCACAGTAGAGTGAAGTCGAATGAGCAGTGTACATTCCTTCTACTCTTATTTGTTATTCAAACCTCTTATCATATAGCATTTTGACTACCTAGACCGAGTAATAAGAAGTAATTAGGACACCGCACAATAAGTACTGGCAGGGTAGGTACGATCTTGGTGCCGTAGCACAAAGCCAAGTGAACGTGTAAAGTACCATCGCACTAATCAGAGAGTACTGTTGCACTAATCAGAGAGTACCGAAGTACTATACGTGCCTACCTGCGTAGCAGGAGGTCTATGATAATTGTATTCAATATTCGATCTTAGGTAGTCTTTGAAGTCTTATGTGTTCGGGCTACTATATTATCATAGGGGCATTAAGTTTGCTAACATCAAACTCCTTCACGGCGAGTGATGCGTTTTAAGCTAGTTTCTATTCTATTTAAACCTCATTAGTCCTTTATTAGGGTTCTATACTATAGAATTATGCAATTTGGGGCTTAACAATGCAAGGGTACAAAAATCAGGGCTGCTGGAAGCATCGAATTTAGTACCACTTGATCAGTACCGATACCACTGTCGGTACGGTACGATCATTATTAATTTTGATCCTTTCTTGGTGAATGAATGCCGTACCAAAATTTTAATGCAGAGTACCAAATCTCCCTGCACCTGATAAATTTATCGGTACCCACTTTTAGCGTAATAGGCACCAATGTGTGGGTTCAGCCGAAATGGTAGATTTTCAGTTCTCTACAAGCTTCATTCTTTCATCCAAACCTATGTATCTCATAATCCACCATGGAATCCTACCCAAACCACTCCAATAATGGGTTAGAATCAATAAAAACCTTTTTTTCCCAAGTTAGGGCTTTTCCCCAAAACCAAAATCACAAAAGAAGGAAGCTAGGGTTTTTGTTCATACCTTAGCCTCTTCAAATCTTCACTTCTAAGTTGCTTGATCACAAAGGAGCAAGAAAATGGGAAGAAACCCAACCAAAACTTGATCTTCTTCAAGCCCTAACTATTCTTCCCTTTTCTCCTCTCTTTCTTTCCCAAAAACGGGATTTGCTCAAAAATGAGCTTCCTAGACCAAAATTTGGTCTTTAAATCCCATTTAAGTGTAAGGCCATGTTTGGCCTTCCACACTTAGTCTCATTTCTCATTTGTGGCATTTAAGTCTCCTGTTACTCCCATTTAACATACCACATAACATTTAAATCACTTTAGCATTTAAGCTCATTTTCATTTGACCCTTAGGTCCTTATTTCACAAATTCCAAATTTGCCCTTTTTCACTGGGTTAATTTCCGGGTTTGATCATTTACTCACTTAGCAAAATAATAATTGCGAAAAATTTCAAAATGCACTTATAATATACCCTAATTATATTTAAAATGGCTAAGAATTATATTTTGAAATTGCCACATGTGTTTGAGTTGATGGTACATCAAGAATGCAAATGATGATTTCGGAGTATCACGATTACTTCTCGGAGGCCCGACCAAAGTGCATTGTCGGAGATTGTCCATAATGCTTCTCGAAGGCTGACCACAGTACTGATCGGAGACTGTTCACACTATATCTCGGAGACTGTTCAATAAAAAAATAAAGCAAAAATATTTTGTTTTGGAAAAAGGGTCATGGACGGAACGCCCATGACGATTTTTCACACTTGGCATATGCATGTGTGAGGGAATCAATGAGGACTCGGGATTGGGTCATGAGTGATTGCATCTTATTCAAGACATGTAGGCATTCAGGTGTGTGATTGTGTAACTAGCATTGCATGTGCACTTAGATGGGGAGTAACCCTTGTAGGAGATATATCTACTAGGCTTTGCTCACCTCGTCGTGGGATCCCCCTTTCAGGTACATAAGAGGATGAAGCTTCTTCGAGGCCGTGACTATGAAGAGGGCCAGGTTATGGCCTTGAACACTATATTTGTAAAATATATTAGGACAATATGTTTTGATATATTTTGGTTTGTAAAAGAGTTGTATATCAAACTCTCACATGATACGATGGAAGTTGGTAAACGTCATGCTGAAGTGCAATATAAAGAAATGAGTCCCTGAATGGGATCGACCGCGGACATCTGGATCATCCAGTGTCCCAACTGATCTCATGGTTGACGGTTGTCGTCAACCAGTGTACCTGTGTCACGTCACAGCTAAAACATCAAAAGCTCAAAAAGTTAATGATTACCTAGGAGCTCGAGTGGGGGTATCCACTAGTGTTTTCTATCATCGTCATTACAGTCGAGTATCGAGTTAGTATATAAATACCTAGATTATGGGCATGGTGTAGAACACTCACAGCATTGATTTCTTTTGTGTTATAATATGTTCCATGGGAGATGTATTATGGTTGTATGAATATATGCATAATAGAATGTGTATAGAAATTGAAAGAACACTAGGGTTAGCAAACGTAACCTCAAGGGTTCGAAAAAAGCATGATTACGTAGGAATGATTATTTATTAGTGTTTGGCATTATGCAAATCACCACGTGATAAATGAAAGAGAGGCGGCAAGTCGAGGACTTGCACGCAAAGGTCGCCCTGGGTCAGGCGCAGCCAACCACCTCCCGGCTCACCATCGGGCCACAGTGCATTTGTGGAGGTGATGGGCGCTGCATTTACCACCATTGCACATACTAGTGCAGGTGGCGGTCGTGAGCCTGAAAGTGACCTCCGCAGGCTTCGAGCGCATCATCCTTCACGCTAGAGGGGAGGGGACTCTGCAGACGCACCATTGGTTCCGACAAATAGAGTTTTTGGAGGCTATAAAAGATACCTCGATGTGATTACGTGATTCATCTAGCGACATTGCAACGCCGCCAAAAATGCGTATGAAGAACCCGTGGCATGGAAAACATCGGGTGTTACATACGAGTCCCGACTCCCGATGTAACAAACATGGCTACGCATTTTGAGAGTCCGTTGAGCTGGAAAGCGGTAAAGTCTTTTCCAACACTACGTCACGTGGGAGCAAGGGCGTTTGAAAGCTGTTGAGATGTGGATTCATGAGTACTAACACGTGCGGCTAAGTTCGGGCCCAGTTAGCAAGTTTCAAGTGATGATTACGCGCCACGTATATGGCCAAGGTCGTGAAATTCCCGAGGATGGTCTAAAGTTGTCCATCCGGGGCAAGATCAAGCCGACTCCTCCTGCCACAAAGATATGGACTCCATGGTTAGCACAACCATGGCTATTGAGAGAGCAGACGGATTTACGCCTCGAGCATCCCCAGATGTAGGTGCTCGTGAGAAGAGGAAGAAAAATCAGCCTTCTTTGAGCTCGAGGAAGAAGCAGAGGATTTCTATTCCTCGAGGACGTCCAATACAGGCTCGTGGCTATTAGGGCCAAGGCTAGGGCAGAGGTATTAGCTAGGTAGGGCCGATTATATGTTACCATTGTCAGCAGCCTGGACATGTGAGAAAGAATTACCCATAAAGGCAGGGATCCCAGAGTTATGAGACACCACGCTCACCCACTGTGGAGCTCCACAGATACCGCTATCCCATCCCAGATGGGCTGAGGGACCAAGCTTTCAAGAAGGTACCGTGGGCAAGGGCCTTCTTAGTCACGTGAGGGCCGTGAGAGGCCGTGAGTATGGTCGAGGCGGTCAAGGCCACAGCCGACACTTCGGGAGACCCAGGGGCGTGTTTATGCCACAGTGCGTACCACGTAGACCACTACAGAGGCAACACCATACAGGTATGTTTCTTCAAGTATCTCATTCTACGGGCAAAGATATTATTTGATTCAGTGCATCACATTCATTTACCCTTCCGCATCATGTGTAGAGGGAGCTCGCTTAGAGGTCATGGTCCGGAGAAGTCGTCAGGATGTGAGCCCCTGAACTAGGTGAGCGTGTTCAATGGATATAATGAATCAGGGAGTTGGGGGAGATCTCTGATTCTTACCGCACAGCGGATTTATAGAGTCATAGACATGACCGAAGCTCGAAGGTCATCCTTTGGGATGGACCGGTTAACTAAGACATCGGGTTATCATAGATTGCCAGATCGCAGGAGAGTCAACTACCTACACATGACTGAGTTTGTCAGGTTTTGTAGATAAGACGATACTTACCCCTACCTCGTGTACGACTCCCTGTGTGGCATGGACAGTTGAGGGGTTAGCTAGCAAGCCTTACCGTAGAGGATGAGATGAGACAGGACGTGAGTCTACCTCGGGTAGTTCGCGAATACGAGGATGTTTTTCCGGATGAGTTACTGGGATTACCCCCGCCAGATGCAGACTCTTCAGATCGAAGCCGCACATCCCCGCATCGCCGCTCTATTTCTATGACTCCACATAGGATGGCACTAGTCGGGGTCAGAGGTGGAACCTCGCGTCCAACCCCAGAATTGCTTCACATGTGTTCATTAGACCTTAACACTTCACCTGGGTGCTCCTGCCTCTGTTTGCAAAGAAGAAGGCATAAGCACCCTTCGATCGTATTGACTACGGATAGTCAACAGGTTACGATCAAGAATCGTATCCTTTCAACCACGAACTGTATTTATCCTTCTCCCCAACACAGAGGCGAAGCTCACCAAGATAGACCTTCACAATCGGGACATCATCGCTGAGGGTCATGGAGTGGCATTCTTAAGACAACATTTAGATAAAGGTATAGGCATTTTGAAGCTCATAGTGATGCTCTTCGGATTAACGACGCGCCAAAGAAAATCGTCGACCTTCCGTACAGAAAAACCAGCCCCACTCCGGATCAGTTTGTGTGAGTCTTGTTGACGACATCTGGTTCACCTACGTAGGAGTGGCTAATGAGGATCATTTGAGGATTGTTCTCCAAGCTCCTCGAGAGCATCACTAGGCGCGAAGTTCATATGCAGTTTTAGCTACTAAGGTGAGATTTTTGGGCATGTAAGGTCGCCCTTCAGCTGTCCTCCGAACTGTCCAGGTGCTTATGAGTTGGGAGAGACCAAGTCAGTCTTGAGATAAGCAAAGGCTGGGATTGGCAAGGTATTATGAGGTTCATTTAAGACTTTCCCGACTAGTGTCAATCCATTCACCAGCCTGATCCCGTGCCAAAAAGCCTAAGTTTCGAAAGTGGGATGACTCAGGTGAGCAAAGATCTTCAAAGAATTGAAATGGAGGCCGACTTCAGCTCCTATTCTGATTATCTCGGAAAGGGGACCGATGTACACTGTATACTGCGATGCTTCGAAAGATGGATTGGGATGTGTTTTAATGCAGTTCGGGAGGATTATGACTTCACTTTGCATTACCACCTTGGTAAGGCAAATGTAGTGGCTGATGCACTTAGTCAAACACTTGAGCATCGCTAGTAGCTTCCCGCAGCGCGTATGCTCGAGACCGTGGGACGCTTGCATCACAAGACAAATGATCGCCCGCCAGGAGCCGTTAGGGAGTTTGGTGACTACGCCCTACTAAGCAAAGTACTGGTCCCGTGGACAGGACTCTGCTCAAAGTCCAAGAATAAATGGTAACAGCCAAAAATGTGATTTAGGATGAACCCAACCTGGCTACGTAGGGCAATCTTTCAAGATAGGGGACAAATTAGCTCGCTGACTCATTTGAGAGAGAGGATCCTGGCAGAGTTCCCACTCTGCCTTGCCATGAAGGCATCCAAGTGGCACCTAAGATGCACCATGGTCTTCGGCCACTAAGTCACCGCCGAGGGAGATTGAAGAGCTCCACACGCTAGTGATTGGTCTCACCCATGTCCCACGTGCCAACAGTAAAGGCTGAGCACCAGCGTCAATGGGGCTACCCAACCACGGAGCAGAAGGTAGTGAAGTAAATTATGTCACGATGGGTTTTTGGTGGATCAATTTTCCACGACAAAGATTTAAAGCACACACGCGTAGTATGGGTGATAGCGGACTGACTCACTGCTTCACATTTTCGCTGCGGCGACGACTTCACATCGCTGAGGAATCTCTCAGACCGTATATACGAGAGATACCAAATACATGGAGTGTCGGGCCTCATTTTGGTATCTACAGATCCTGTGCTTACGTCACTTTTTGGAAAAGCTTCACAGAGTCATGGTACGTTATTGATAATGAGTATTATGCTTCATCCACGTGACGGATGATCAATGGAGAGGACCATGGCTGTGCAGCTGGGAGGACATACGCGTGGTGCCGCCTCGATCTTAAGGATAGCTCGGAGAAGCATTTTCCTCAGAGTTCGCCATCCCCGCCCTTCATTTCACCACATATAGATGGCTCCAGAGGCACTATAGGAAGACCGCTTCGATCTCTAGTTCGTTGGACTAGAGCGGTGGGAGAGAGCCCACCACAGCCTGCATTTGATTTAGAGACACCCCTCATGTAAGGACTTGATATGGAAACGCCTTCCTCACCCGCTTAGAGCCTACGTGAAGAGTTACGCAGATAGAGATCTATCAGTCTAATCTCTAGAGTTTGAGGTGGACTCATGGTCTTCTCAAGCATGCCCAAGAGAGAAGAGTGGTTTAGATTCTAAGAAGTTTGTGAGAAAACCTGTCAGTCGAAGTGATATCCAGCCCCTTCACTGAGGTACTCGAGAGGGTAGGTGGTTAGCTTACCCAGTTCGTCTTCTTACCGTCAAATTTACTCCGATGTTCATAGTGTTCCGTGTCCCACTCTCTCGAAATACACTCCGCATCCACCTTCATGTAATGGATCAAAGGGCGAGCTTGTAGTCAGATGCATGGAACCTTTCGCAGGAGTGGACCGCGACGTATCACGACAATGCATCAGGTTTGCGATGCAAGACCGTGGAGGCTTAGTTATGCAGCAGGCGTGCCACCAAGTGAAAGGAGAAGGCAATATGGGAACGTGAGGGGTGCCTTATGTGTACCAATTATCCGCTTATTGAGGACAAAGGTACGCTGTTTCAATCATTTGATAATAACCACCACAGTTATTACAAATCGCACAGATATAAAGCAGTGAATTTCGTGGATCGCAAATTCTTTTAAGGAGTGAAGAATGCAAAACCCATGAAAATTGAATTTTCTTGAAGTTCCGGAAAACAAATCTACTAATATAACGGAAACTTCTGTGGAATTTTTTGGATGCTGATACTGAAACTGACACCATTGATTCGCTTTTACCGAAATCTAGTTACCAAGATGAATTTTTGTTAAATTCGGGATGGTGTTTTTTCACGAATTCTCGTGGCAAAGGAACCCAAATGAGTAGGACACATGGCATGCATGCATGCACACGCCATGCGTATTGTCCACTTATTAAAATGACCTGAGGAAAAGAGAAAAAAAGAAAAGGAAGAGAGGGAAAAGTAGCAGAGGAAAAGGAAGGAGGGAAGGCGCGAATGAGCGCATCCACGACGAAGAACCCAGAACCGCGCCAAGACAGTGTGGATTCCTACCCGATTCATTTCAAGCCTGAAATGCGGTAGGGGCTCAACGATTTCGCCCATTTCGTCGACTATTTCCTCAGGTAGTCTATTTTGGTCAGGGGACAGTCATGGATCGAGCATTCAGTGCCCTCGACCATCGAGGCCAGCGAACGGCGGTCCCGAACTTAGCAAATCTGGTAGAATGGAAAACGGGGTAGCCCACATTTCGCACCACCCTCGCACCCAAGATCGCCAACTTCGGGACGACCATAACTTTCCGCTCGAACTCGACGCGCGTTTTGGACTTCTACGAAAGATGGTTGAGTACAGAATTTAATAAGATGAAGTGCTCACTAAACGCGGGCTAAGCAAAGGGCTGGATCACGTAGCCACCAAAGGAACGATCCGTTCTGTTTTTCATATAACTGGCTGAACCGAGTTGTATTTGAAATGCTCGGTCAGATATGGCCCGGAAAGCAGAAATTTCTCATAAATTTTTGTGTGATCACCGATGTGTCGAATTTCTTCGACCAAGTCTAGATTTTTCCAGCGCCGCAAGTGATGGCCGCATTATGGAAAATTTCCGTGAATGGTTAAGGTGTGTTATTACTATAAATTGAATCATATGCAGCATGTGTGAAATTATGTGATATATGTGGGATAAAAAATGAAAATAATTATATGCATTGAATGACACTGATATGGCTGTGATTTATATGTTGCATGTGACGGATATATGTAGCATGAATGACATGCAATATATTTACCCTGCATTGTATTATACACTGGGCATCACATTTATTGCCCACACTTTATGGAACATCAACCTCAGACAATTGATAGTGCCATTAAGAATGCAAATGATTTTTTTGGAGATTGTTCATAGTACTTCTGAGACTCCACCAAAAAGTACGTATCGAGATTGTCCGCAGCGCATTTCTGGAGATCGATCAAAGTATCGATAGAAATTGTCCATGATTCTCCCGAGGCTAACCAAAGTACTAATCGAGACTATCCACACTATATTCAGACCTGCCTAATAAAAAAATAAAGCAAAAAGATTTTGTTTTGAGTGACTGGACCTCTTAACGCCCATGACGTTTTTTCACACCCACAGCAATGTGAGGGAAATCGCTGAGGACTCCTGGATTGGTCATGAGTGGTCGTGATCTCTTATTCATGACATGTAGCATTCAGTGCTGATTTGTAACTGAATTGTGAGTGTGCATCTAGGTGGGAGAGTAGCCCTTGTAGGAGATATATCTACCGCTTTCTTGCTCACCCCTCGGGTCGTGATCCCCTTTCAAGTACACGAAGACGACTGGCCCTTCGAGGTCCCGTGAGTAAGTGAAGAGGGCTTCAAGTCACGCCTCAACACTACAAGCCAGGTCATATTAAAGACAACTGCTTTGATATCTGTCAAATGAGCTACACCTCAACTCCCAGAAACATGCACTCCAATTGTATGTTTGCAAGAAAATTATAAAGAAATGAGTCCTTATGAATGGGATTGACTAGCGTGGGCATCGGATCATCCGACGCCCACGAATATTCCATGGGTTGACGGGTTGTCAATCGGACCCTTGGGTTAGGGAGTCACACATTCTGTTTATTTTATTACAAATTATAAACTATGATCTTACTTTTTTTTTTTTTTGAAAGATGAATAATTTTATTGATTCAAATCAGTAATACATTCGATGGAAACACTTAATCAAATACGCTAAAAACTCTAGAGGATGACGCAACATCCAGGTTAATAGCACAATGAATCGGCTTAAAACCTACATATTTGATAATTATATGATTACGAGAATACCCATTGAAAGGGTTTTTAGTCATTCCACAAAGTAACAGTCAGAATGGCCAAAAAAAGGCGTCCCTTTTTTATTTTTCGTATTTTCCCTTTTATATACCCATGGGTCAGGGTTTACATGTTTAATGCTCATAATTGGTTAATCCCCTTTTATTTTGTTAATTTTATTATTAATTAAAATCCTAATGCAAATATTTTTTTATTTTTATCTGTTATTTTTTAAGATTTGGCAAATGGATGAAACAAAATAAACATTCTTTTAATAAATTACTGTATCAAAATAATTATTCATGTAATAAATATTCTTTACTATTTAATATGTTCATTTATTAAGAACAAAATGATTGATAAATTGGTAAAAAGATTATAGAAATTATCTACTAAATTTTATAAAATATATTCAAAATATATAAACTAAATCAATCACTTGAAATTCCTTTAGAAAAAATCAACCACTAGCAAAACAAAACCCTAAAAAAACCCCACAAATGCACTTTACCTTCCAAACAGTCATCCTCCTCCATCTGTTACAGAATCATCTTCTACTGTCCCCATAGAGAGAGCCAACCTTCAATCAATTAGTTCTAATCAGCTACTTTATCAAGCAATATTAATTTATAATAATCACTTGAAATTCCTTAAATCAACTAGTTCTATATAAATTAACCTTCAATCAACTAGTTCTAATCAACTATTTTATCAATTAGTAATTTATATATTCAAAATATATAAACTAAATCAATCACTTGAAATTCTTTTAAAAAAATCAATCACTAGGAATAAAACTGTTGAACCTAAGGTAACGTTTATCTTTAAAAAAAAAATTGATCTCTTTTTTCTATATGTATACATGTGCATTGTTTGTATATTACTCTATCATATCTATATATGTAAATTAACCTTCAATCAACTAGTTCTAATAAGCTACTTTATCAAGCAGTAATTTATAATAATCAACTAGCAACCATAAGCTACCAATTGAATCAAATAGACCCCAAATCTTTGAAAGTTAAAAAATTGCTCATCAAAGCAACCAAGAATTCAAGTCTAAGCACAATAAAGAACCAAGAATCCAAGATCAAGTGTGATATGAAGACCTTTCAAGCTTGGAATGTCAATGTAAGGTGAGTATATCAGTGCACTTAGATTGATCATACTTTGCATGCACTGCCTTCTTAATTAACTCGATTTTGTTTTCAATTCATTGTATCTTTAAAAATCCGACTCTAGACGTTAAACTTCAGACTTTTTTTACTTTTATTTATTCGGATGCAATATGATGTCTGCTTGGCTATATCAAATTGTTTCTGATTACGACTTCTTGTTCATTGTCTATCCGCAGGCACTCAAAGTCTAACCTCCCAAAGCACACCTTTTTCTCTTTGCTTTTTCTTTTTCTTTTCCACTCTCTTTGCCAGTCCCATGGATTATATCAGAACTATTGCAATATAAGAACGCAGAAGTTCTGTTGATTTTAAAAAAAATGCAATAATATCGATTGATTTATTTTATCTTTGTTGAAGTGATGAGAACGTTTTAATCTTCTAGAAATGCTGAGCTCCCTTTATCACATGTCTAAACCTGAGGCCTTTGGAAGAAATATCATTTCTAGATGTGTTGACCCTCATGCTCCAATAGAAGACAACTTTTGATCTAGAAGGCAATCTATATTGTAATCTTTATTCTACCTTTTGTATATTATTTCATGCATTTTTTGTATAATTCTTCTGGTTATAAAGTATCTCTAGGTGTAGTAAACCGTAAGCATCACCCTTGAAAATTCGTTTCATTCTTCAATGTCCAGTCCTTGAGGCTCTTGGGAAGAAGCTTTCATTCTAGATAGCTGTTGGTTTAAATGGCCGGGTTTGGGTATAGTCCTCCTTCCTGTCTTCCTTTTTTACTATGGTCCATTTAAGTATCTCTGCTTTCCCAATGTGTGCCATTAACATCTTTTGATTGTTTTTTACTTACTGCCAATGTAGTAAAAAAGTTAGAAATTGTTTATTTTTGTAAATCTTGTTGAATATTTATTTCAAACTTCCTGATTGAAGTGAGAAGAGAGAATAGAGAATGGGTAGGTAAATGTTTTTTAATTTGGTTTCAAATGGGTAGGTAAATGCCTCGTCTCCATCTACGGTCATCCTTGTTGGGATTCTTGGGAATGCTATGATGAATTCAGAGTCTTTGAGTTTGGTGCAGCAGAAAATCATGGTGGACAAACTACTTCAGAGAATTCAGTGATCCAAGTGAGTACAATCATCAATTAACTACTTTACTAATGTTCTTAGAGAACACAGTTGTGATTCTATAGGAGATTCTCCTAAAAGCTTCAGGAGACAATTAAGATAATAATTACCAAATGTCTTGAAAACACTTAATGCATCCATGAACTTCTCTCACAGAGAAATGAAGAAGTGTGATAGGAAATGATACCGGTTCACCGGGCATGCAAGAGACTTCCGGATGGTCTGAGATCTATGTCCCCACATGTTGAAACCCAGAATCCAAACATTATTCATCCCAGTCCCCAAGTCCTTCCTTCAAAAAGCACTCAAGATAAAGTCATCTTTCCATAGACACAAACAACAGTGTTTCAAATGAAAAAAAAAAAAATTTCTTCTAATATTTAATTGTTTTTTGTTCACCCAGTCAGAACATTGGGTTGTTGCTGATGCTGTAATTACTAAAGATAATAAATTTTGTACCTTGTTAAACATATTTTCTTAAGGAGATCTTGGTGGAATTGCCTGATGAAATAGTCCTCTTTCTTTTTTTTCTTGAGAATAAATGAAATTTATAGGTGCTGTTTTTTTTGTTTTTGGCTCAAATAATATATTTAAATTGAATATATGGATGATAAATGAAATATGACAATTTCTCTAGTAATTCTTTCATTTAAGTTTTACTAGTGAAATACAACAATTTCTTCATCAATTTTCATAACAATTCCTTCATTTTTCATTTTATTTACTTCAATTTATTTATTGTGACATTTTTACTTAGATTTTGAGCAGAACCGTCAAAGTTTAACTAGAAAACCCTATTTTTTCGTCTTCACTGCTTTGATTTTCGCATAAGATAATGGAACACTTTAATTTCATAAAAATCTGATACCACACATCATTTTTAATTATTACATGCCAGTGTTTCGAATTCCAAAAAATCACCAACATGTTCATTTTTTTTTTGTTATGAAAATATGAAGATCATATAAAACAACACTAACTTAAAGTTTCACTGTTCAAAACTGACTGTGTTTGAATCTGTTTTTTATAGCTTTTAAAAACTATTCTCAAGAATAATTTAAAAATGTGAATCGAACGTTAATTAACGCCTTTCAATCTTGACATAGACTCACTCTTATTTTCTGTTTAGTAATTTTTCTTTAATTTTCCTTTGTATTTCTCTATCTCTCTCTTCATTTTGTTTCCGTGTATTTACGGCACCACGTGTAAGATGAATGAATAATAAACCAAATGATGTTCCGTCAGATATCAAAAGAATCCAAGGAAATGAAATTTATTTCAAACAACATAGGAAGATATTATAGACAAAGGAAACCAACGTAAGAAATCAGTACTGATGTATAATGGTATGTTGGACTTTATTCATCATTAATTCAACATAAAAAGACAGTAGTACTACTACATTAATTATTGAATAAGTACTGAAATTAATTCATATGAGAATGGCGGGTTTGACATTATATATTCACCGACTCCTGCATTAATTAAAGCACTTAATTGAGATTGTCACTCATCCACTTTCTCTAATATGTCACTCTGATTAAGAGATACAGTAGTCACCCCCCTTATGCATTGTATGTCATATATAAGATAATTATGGGAAAATTAGACAAACATTATTCCTATTAATGGGACCCATGTCAATATATAGCAGTATAGAGGAGGAAAGAAAGATATGCTATAGTATATATATATATATATATATATATATATAGTATATATATATATATATATATATATATATATATAGAGGTTCTTTAAAAGATAAAAAAATTTTTGTGTGTTTTGGAAAAAGTAAATAAGCTAGAGATGATAAACCTAGAGATAATCGAAATATAATTTTAATTAGAGTCAAAACCCATATTAGTACTGAAATCAGGTGGTGGGAAGAGACTATAAAGTAAAGTCGCCTTTCCTCATTTTAAATATCTCAAAAATCCCAAGAAGAAGAGAGAATGAAAATAGTATACTCTCTTTTAAGAGAAACTGATATATATATATATATATATATATATATATATATATATATGAGGAGAGAGTATAGAGGTAGAGAGCAGAGTATATATGCAGTATATATAGATATATATATTTTTGCCAGTAGAATGATTTTTTTTTTTTAAAGTATAATTGGAATTTGGATTGAGAGCAGTGATTGTCTGCAAATAATTATTTTTATTTTTCTCCTTATAATAGCTCCATATACTTACCCTTTTAATGAGTCATGGACTCATGGCTTATGTGTTTCATTTTTTGTTTTTAAAACTTCAGGAGCCAAATTACTGATTCGATAATAATCAACAGAAAGATTGTATAAAAATACAAAATTTACTCGCTTAATACAATTTTATAGGAAAATAATTGTGTTTAGGCATGATACCACATAGGTACTACTTTAATTGAACAACATGCTATTACCTTAATAAATCGTATATCACTCGACACTCGGTTATTATCTAATCTAAGACATTAATTTAGTACCTATAATTTATATATTATTATTATATATTAAAATATAAAATAAAATAATTTTAAAATCACTTTTATATAATCGAGGTGGGGTGAGATAAAATAATACCCAAACACATCCCGACATTTCAAAACTCGATTACATAACCTAAATTCCATCAAACCCGGCTTATATGGAATTCACATACTCCACACTGTTTCAGAGACTTTGATGGCTTCTGAACCCAAACGTTCTTCCAATGATCCCGTGATCAGAAAGTTCATAAAGATGCATCTTCAACCAAAATGCCATAAAATATAAACTTGATTTGATGAATATATTAGAAAGATATCCACTTAAATCTTAGTGAACTCGATTTTATCGATTTTTTTACTTTTATAGTTATAGCCACTTTTGTATATTATGCTATAGTGCTTTATTCTTATAAGGATCCTAATTATCTCGTATGCTCATCCCATCTTTTTACCACTTGATTCAGGTATCAATAACAATTTTATGGACATATTAGAAAGATTTTCATCAAAATTTTGACAAGAAACTTTAATATGACAAAAATTAATAAGTTAATTATATACCTTTAAAATATAAAAATATGTAGCATTTTATAATACCTAAAAATACATCTATAAGAAGGAAGAGTTTATCTTTAATCCATTTTTCTAAAATCCAACTATCCCACATTCTTTCTTCCTTCATTCTTCTGAGGTCCATCAAGTCACTGACTCATCTCCATCACACTTCCATTTTGTGTCACAGTCTTTAATAAAAGGGCCAATATTGTCATCATCATCCCTCCCATTAATATGATAACCTTTTTTCGTCATCTTATTTTTTTTTTTGAGCAATTTAAACAAACAAAACATTCTGTTTCCACAATGAAGATACCGCATTACGATCGCCAATATATCAAAAGAACTATAATCATAGATATTATGTTATTTTATTATCACCCAGGTTCCTTTACGTTGACATTGCTTAAGAACTTGTTCAGCCCAAAAAAAAGAATATATATATATATATATATATATATATATATATATATATATATAGTTATATATATGCAAAGACTAATTAAGAGAAGTACATATACATATAGTCCAAAGAAGTTTTTTTCTCTACTCGATGTGATATGTATATAACATACTTTTATATCATAGTTTCTTAAAGTTTCTATACATGAATAATAAATGAAGTATAATTTCTTTTTATTTCCTTGTCTCCCTCCACCCCACCCTCCAAATAAATAAAATCTGGCAAAACTTTTAACTTTTTGTGTGGAAGGGTCAGTGAAAGTACTGCATGTATCCCGTGTTGTAAGTTGTAACCATTGAAAAGGGCCAGACTACAACCACCTCCCAAGAGGGGCCAGAATTGAAATAATAATGTGATGGGAGATAGAGGAGAGAGAAAGAGAGGAGAGAGAGAATCAATGAAAACTAATTATTAAGGTACCCAATAATTCATACCTATATAAAGTGATCCACATGCATAACGAGTCTTTCAGTTTCAATGCCCAGCTCAAATAGAAATAAGAGAGCTTCAAAAGCTTCTTCCATGGAGGGAACAAATGGGAAAAGAAAGGGTCTGTGGAACGTGGAGGAAGACAGAATTCTAATGGATTACATAAGGGTTCATGGGAAAGGCAACTGGAATCGCATTGCAAAAATCACAGGTCAGTTTAATCATCAAATCAATTAAGAGTATATGAATAAGCTTTTTCTGTAATTAATTTAATTATGTGTGTTGTTAGTATAGGTTTGAAGAGGTGTGTGGAAGAGTTGCAGATTGATGGATGAATTATCTCAGTCCCAGCGTGAAGCGGTGGAGACTTCTCTCAAGAAGAAGACGACCTCATCATCCGCCTTCATAAACTCCTCGAGGTCCTTTTTTCTCCCTTTCCATCAAATAATTTTCTTATCCCTTGAGATCTAGTTCTACTTTAAGAAACATGACATCTATGTTAAATCCCCAAATCCCAAAAAGCTCAATCTGTTAAAAAAAGTTAACATGATGTATATATATATATATAAGAGAGCTCGATTATTAGTAAAATAAAATGATTAATTGTTGGGGTTTAATATAATATTCGATGAGAAAATTGATATGGGCGTGTGTCGGGAAGGACGGATAACCAAGTGAAGAACCACTGGAACACTCATTTGGGAAAAAAGCTCTGAATAAACAATAAGTCAAAAAGTAAAAATAGAAGAGGCTCTTCCTCCTCCTCCTCCTCCCCCTCACAGCCTGCTTCATTATCCAATATTAATGAAGCAAGGATATTATTCCTCACAGTATCCACTCATTACTCCTCCTGATCCCAAACCATCTTCAAATCACAAAAATGGCATTCAAGAAGTAGTGATAAGGGAAGAAGATGCAGTTACAAGAAGCATGACTACCCTGTTGTCTGATACTACTACATGCTCCTCTCCTAATTGGTTTTCTATGGCTGATTTTGATCTATTTCCTCCTAATTTAATGCAATTTCTTGATTTTCTTTCCGATGGCTTGTAACATCAAACTTCCCCCTCCTTACTTTAATGTCTGTCTACTATTCCAACATTCTTAGTACAAGTTAAAAACTAAATTGCATGAACTTAATTGCTTATCTTATCTTTTTTTTTCTATTTCTTTAATTTAACATATATTAGCTTTTCTCATTATATTATGAGAATAATATGCCTGTTCTATAGGGGAACACGAGTTTGGAATATCCTATAGGAACACACATTCCTCCATTTACCAATGACAACATGCACCCACTCTTTGTAATATCTTGTTCTCATAAGCGTTAAAAAATAAATAAATCTCAATATTTTATTATTATTATTTTTTGATATCTTATTACTTGGTGGAGTTAGTACTATCCTGTTTTCAAAAAAACTCATCTAGTTCTTTTTTATGTCTCATTCAATTCTTAATTATTAAGACATATCTCATTATGGATCAATGTTTTATTATTTATATCCAGAAAAAGTTAAATATTTTAATTTTTGAATTGAACAAAATTTTATAATAAATCATGAAAAGGAAAATGCGACAAAAAACTAAAAAATAAAAAACAGCCCTCACTACATTAAATGCAAACCCATTTTCATATTTCATTGAAAAGAACAAGAGGTAGTCAGTAGACATTAATAAAGTTTAAAATGGCATCTAAAACTGATTTGAAAAACCATCCATTCATACCATGTCAATAACTTTCAAACAAAAGAAAACGTCACAAGAATGTTTTTTCCTTCCTTGGTTTCGGATTTTCTAGATTACTGGAATCCAAAGAAGGAAAATGTCAAAATATGGATATAATTGGTATTGTATTAAAAGAAAAATTGCCCCTATTTGCCCCCCTCTTCCCTTCACCTCTAGAACCCCTCATTCCTAATTACTTTGGTTTTTTCTTTTCATACCTATTAGGGATGGTTTTTTCGGTTTTTCTTGGCCTGAAATTACCATTCCCATTGTTTCATCTACTCATATATAGGCGTTCTCCCTTAATAAACTAGTTTTTTTTACCCGGTATGTTTTTCTTATGTTCTCCCTTAATAAGGACATCTCATTCATTTTCAGGTCAAAAGAGGACTCGTGGCCTAACACGAAATATTGGTTTATTAGGATTGACACCAAGGGAGAGGGTGAAAGTCTCATTCAACAACAGTGGCAACAGGATGAAATAAAGGGGTGTTGTTTGACAAGCTACTTGGGGACCCTTGTACGCAATCTACACAATGTACCACTACAAGTTATTGGTTGGTCATGTGTTTCGATTGAGGCAAAGGAATAGATATGGGCCCTTGTTTTGGTATGCTTTCTTTAATATTCTTATGGAATGAAATATCATTATTATCCTTCCTTTCAATTAACTCTTAAATCATTTATAAGAGAAAATTTGATATAGCGGAGGATCGAAAAGATTTTACATTGTCCTTAGCCTCATGTAAATATAGAAGCTATCAAACAAATGAAGTCTACATGACCCTTGGCCTACGCATGAGCAGAGTGCTCAGATATAAGCCCCATTAGTATTCCATAGTGATTGGAAATGGTTTGTACAATTATGGAGTTCGCCGGTTGTTACAAAACTCCCTGATGATGTCTGTTTATAGTGATTACTACTAATTTCTTTATTTTCCTCATTTTTCTTCTCGTATCCTCCACAAATATGTCTAAAAGAAACAAGGAAAATAGAGCTAGCGTACATTCATCACACATCTATCTAAGAGTTTTTTACTTAAGTTGCGTTTTTGGGCAACAGTTAATCATTTTAATAATTTGTTACTTTGTAGTAAGTTTGAAAACTCTCCGATTCTAAACAAAATACCTGATTATCCCAAATATTGTCATGTCAGCACCACACAAAGCCTAACATAATAGAATGTTCAAGCCTCACACACAATACCTGCGAGGGATGGAAACACCTATTGATGATGCATCTTGTGAAGTTATGGTAAGTACTAAACTTCGTTTAATAAAAATCTTTATATGCATTTATATATTAATCTAAGAGCGAATCTTCTTAACATCATTTTAAGCTCCGCCCACTTGAGGAGATTATGGCTGTGCTCAAACACACCACAAATGGGGAGCCTTTCATCATCCACTCCATTGTTAGATGACATAGTTAACGTTAGTATCGGGGTCTGAGAGTGCGGTCGTACGTAGTTTAGACGGGTGCAACCCTGTCCCGTATTTGGTGTAACAAAAAAGAGACAAATGCATCCTGTATCGGGCTGAAGGAAACACAAAGAACGCGAGAGACAAAAATGCAACAACAAATTCAACAACAACAAGGACAATTGCAACAATAATAAGAACAACAACAAAGAACAACAACAACAGAATGGAAAGATAATGCAACAACACATGCAACAAATGCAAAAATATGATGCAAACAAATGTTTAATTTTTAGTAAAGACACCATGACCAATAAGCGTCAATATTTTGTGAAAAGGAGTCGGCATGTGCCAGAATATGGATACACTTTGTCTTTTTTTTGTTGTATTATACCACAAGAATTTTAGTGAAACTATCTTTCTATTATGCAAGCTTGAATAAAGTTTGTTAGGTAACCCCATGAGCTAGGGTCTCATTGATCGGATGAAGCCTTTACCCGTAATTTTTCCTTTACATCTAGATATTCTCATTATGGCATCCGTATCAATTGCCCCTCTTCATGTAGATTTCCTTTCTTGAGAGTTGGTTGTCAACCACAAGTTTTAGTATTGTAGGTTTCATTGTATAGATGTGAATCAAACCTAGTATTTCAAGATTTTACCAATGGTATATACAATTAAAGAAATCATATCCTAATCTGATCTGCAAACTTAGCAATGAAGTATAGGTTTACATTTTTTACAACAATTCACAAAGACCTCAAGTAGCAACTGGCATGAGTAATTTTATTCACCTCAACTCGCATGGTGAAAAGAATTGAAGGGGGAAAGTTAAAATTACAACACCAAATTCTTTATATGAAGTTTTCAGTTATTTTTTATTGCTGCATCTAATCTTCAGTATATTTTTTTATTTTCCAAAGTTTAGTCAAGGATTTCTCGTCACAGGTTAGTGAAGTCATGGGAGTGAACTTGTGAGTCATTGGAATAATAGTGGAGTATGGAGAGATAGGTTCTCTCTCTTCTGGGCCTATTTTGCATTTTTTTTAAAATGTGATTGAAATAGAACAGCTAGCAGCATTATAAATAATTTGTTCTGCAATCTCTCCTCCTCCACCTCTTTATCATAAGATCCTTCTTTCTTCTAAGAGATACAGTAACATCTCAGTCATGGTTAACTCGTCCCCACTCATACTCAAAATTGATAAATGAACACTCCAGTAATTTAAACTAACATCACCCCCAAATTATTCCTTTCTGTTAAAGGTGCATATTGAATAAACCTTAGTTTTATTTTACTAATGGTATCAACTTTGTATATATGCCACCATTCACTGAACCTCTTTTATGTTCTTGGCTTGCCTCTTTTGTCATGTTTATTTCAATATTTTTCGATTTTTTCTTTTCATATATCCGCAGAAGCTTTTCACAAATATCCTAGGCCTAGTTCCTCGAATCATCAGAACCACTCATTGCTTCTCTTTAGTATTTCCTAAAATTATTTACAATAATTGAGTTCACCTTGATTTTCAATCATTTTTCCCGTTCATCCTCCCCAAAAGTTTCCTGGGCTTGTCATCGTTTTCTATGAAGTTACAATTCACCATATCTCTTTGACATAACTGGAAAAGAAGATAGCAAAGATAAAACATCTTCAAGAATAAAAAATCAACCAAATGTTCCTGGAAAGCAAATGACTGGAAATGGTTCTATCTATATAAAAAATGACTGAGTGCAGTCGTTCTCAGAGAATCCGGTTACAGATATTCCCATCTATCTTTGTATATCTCAAAAGAGATTGAATTTATGATGTTGTTATTAGGAGAATGTGTTACTCGGTTGACATTAATTGTTTCGTTGCGCAGAATTTTTATTTACTCTAAACTGCTTTTGGTTTGACATTATGTTGATCCCAACATATCATTTAAAACAGATCGCACTGTGTGTTTCACTCGCAACATTCAATGTCGATGTACTCCATCCTGTTGGCAATTATTTGGTTTATTTGAATGCAACATCATACCTACGCCTTCAAGCTTAGGTGTAGCTTCGGTGCTAAAAACAATATTACATCGCCAAGAGCTTGAATACTTTGTTTTCAATGCTATTCATTCGTTGATGGTTTTTCTGGATATTTTGTAAACTGAGGTTTTCGGTTGAATACTTTGTTTTCAATGCTATCTCACCTGCTTTGCCGTCTTAGGGTCAATCCAGCTTAAATTAATTTTAAAATAAAACAGCGGCTCTCGATAAATCCAAGGAGTCCTTTCATCGGCCAACATCCTTATATTGGGGCTAAGGAAACGATGTCATCCTGTAGATAACTCTTTTAGTCAAGTGTAAAATGTCCCCATCCATAGTCACCATTTTAGTTGCAGCCACAAAATAAATCTCTATCTATAGCCATCCTTTTAGTTGTGTCCAAAAAATTGCCCCATCCATACCATTCTTTAGTTTTGCCCATCTTTAGTCACAAGCAAATGAAAATAACCCCATCCAAAGTCACCCTTAGTCATGCCAAAAATGCCTCCATAAACCATACCAAGGGCCATAAATGTCCCCATCCATAGTCATCCCTTAGCTTCGCAGCAAATAGTCCCACATCCAGATATCCCAACGGTCGCTGTGTCGTCCCAACCACAATACTCTTCGTCACGTCCACCCTCCTTAAGATCATGAATCACAATGATCAGACTGTGTCATGTCGTGGTCGCGGACCCCCAACTAGAAGCCATTTCCTTGCAAAGGGAGGCGTGTGTCGAATAACCCGATAACCAAGTGAAGAACCACTGAACACTCATTTGGGAAAGCCTGAATAAACAATAAGTCAAAAGTAAAATAGAAGAGGCTCTTTCCTCCTCCTCCTCCTCCCCTCACACAGCCTCGCTTCATTATCCAATACACGAAGCATGATATTATTCTCACAGTATTCACTCATCATCCCTTATCCCGATCCCAAACCATCTTTCAAATCACAAAAATGGCATTCAAGAAGTACTGATAAGGGAAGAAGATGCAGTTACAAGAAGCATGACTACCCTGTTGTCTGATACTACTACATGCTCCTCTCCTAATTAGCACTCCACTGAATTTTAATCTATCTTCCCTCCTAATTCTAGTCGCAATTTCTTCATTTTCTTTCCGATGGCTTGTAACCGTTGCTTCCAAGATTTTAATCAAACTTCCCCCTCTTTACTTTAATGTCTGTCTATTATTCGAACATTCTTAGTACAAGTTAAAAACTAAATTGCATGAACTATTAGCTTTTCATTATATTGCTATAGTACTATGTTTGTATAGAAACACGAGTTTGGGATATCCTATACAACACCCATTCGTCCATTTACAACAACAACATGCAATTAATTTTGTAATATCTTAGTTCTCATAAGCGTTAAAAAATAAATAAATCTTAATATTTTTTTATTATTATTTTTTGATATCTTATTACTTGGTGGAGTTGGTACTATGTAGTATCCTGTTTCCAAAAAAACTCATCTAGTTATTTTCTATATCTTATTTAACCCTTAATCATTTAGACATATCTCATTATGGATCAATGTTTTATTATTTATATCCAGAAAAAGTTAAATATTTTAATTTTTGAATTGAACAAAATTTTATAATAAATCATGAAAAAAGGAAAATATTTTTAATAAAAAACTAAAAAAAAAAAAAAAACAACCCTCACTATAGTAGAAGGGTAAAAACCCATTTTGGCTATTTCATTGAAAAGAACAAGAGGTAGCCGTGCAGCGGAGGACAGCGTGGCAGCAGGTGGTGGATTCTAGGAAATCTGATAGAAATTATATCTATCGAGAAACACTGTCTAGACTAAACATGTGCCAGTACTGCCAAGCTACTGCCCTTCCCTCCTCCCATCCATCTCCTGTTATCCTGAATCCAAAGAAGGAAAATGTCAAAATATATATATATTGCATTATATTGCTTCATGCAACCGGCCCTTATTTGCCCCCTCTTCTCCTCACCTCTAGAACCCTAATCTCTAATTTCTTTGGTTTTTTTTTCCATCCCCATTAGAGATAGTTTTTTTTGTTTTGTTTTTTCTTGGTCTGAAATCACTCATTCCATTGTTTCATCTACTCATATATAGGCTTTCTCTCTTAATAAATTGTTTTTTTTTAACCCGATATGAGTTTTTTTCTTATTTTTTTTCCTTCTCATGTCCTAACAGACCTGTCACGCTTGTGGTTGTTGATTAGTATGTTCGTTGGTTTTTGAGTGGGCGATTCAGATAGCAACGCTGCTTCAACCGTACGTTAAGTCACATCAAATTATGTTCATCGACGTAATCTGGGGATATTCTGCGATATTAGATTATCCCCATATGCGCCTGGAAGCGCTAGCTCATATTAACTCGATGTTATGTCATCCTCTAACGTTTTAGCTGATTATATAGATGTAAATGTATTACTTGTTCAACCATCAAACCCAGTCAGTCGCTTCTGCACACAGTTTACAGCCCATGAAACCATACTATGTTTATTTGCCCCTTATTTTCCTCTCCTCTAGAAACCCTAATTTCTTTTTCGTTTTTCTTTTTCATGACGCCCCCAAAACCCTGGGTCCATTGACTAGCCGCCAACCTCGCGAAATTTCTATCCTGAATTATTCAAGTGGGCGACTTGCGTCGTGGTGGCTCAGACTAGTACTACTCACTGGACACCGAGTTACTGGCACCACCTCGATACATCCCTTCACCGGGACCCATTCATTCATATTTAAGTTAAAAATATGAGAATAATACACTTAAATACAATCTGTAAGAGTCCAATCACGACCCTCTTACCATTATTACATATCCGACTATATTGGCAATAGTCCAAAAGAATTTAATTATAATTCTTTTATATAATAATACATGCTGAACTAGTTTGTCCCAAGCACTTTTTATGTAATGGTCAAGGTCACATGTTGTCCTCCAACCCAACGCCCCGCTTCCAGCGTTTCATCCAATCTGAAAGGGTTGTCCCATGCGGCAGTGAGTCACGCCTGCAGGTATCACCTCCTACAGGTGGCTTTTACCGCACCCACTGCACCATGAAATGTTCACTCAACATTTCACATTCACATTCCAATAAGAACATGTCAATTCTGTATGGAATCCTACATGTCATGCCATGAAATGATATGAGACTCATCATGTACCATGTGCCCCAGTCCTCATCGACTCCCTCACACAACGCCTAAGCCCATGTGTGATAAACAGTCATTCTGGATGACATCCTATGATCATTTTCAAAACAAATTTCATTTGTTATAAACCAAAATATTTTTGGATGATACATCACAATGATCATTTTATATTCAAAACCATGTGCCTTATTGTGGGTAGCGGATTTTTTGGTGTCACACCGTAGGCTCCGCAAACCTAGACACTCTTATGGCCTTTCACCACTAAGGACTATGTCTGACCATAATTAGCAGGTCTTTCACTCGAGGAGGGGGAGGGGGCGCGATCTATTCCTTCTTGTTGATACCCAACACATATTTTCTTTACCATTTTATTCAATCGTGCGACTCTATTGGACGTTGTCCCATTTACCGAGCCCACCAAATCAAACACCAAAGGCAGTGTTGATTTACAAACCATGCACTCATACCCACTTAATGCGATGTCCTCGTCCATATGCAATGCAGTATGACATTGCATGTTATATCATAACACATGCATAATGAATGCTACATGGACAACACAATCCACACCACTTACCGGTGTCATGGACAATCACATCACCTGCATGTGACTTCCATACATCATTTCATTCATGTCCATATATCATACAAACATATATCAACATTCACATTCAACATGTCATTCTATGATCAAGCAATGACACACATAAAAGAAATCCATGTAATGGCCATTGCACATAACAATTCATCACATGTCAATACGTTCGGGTACTCATATTGACATCCAAACAGGTCACTACATTGTCAAGTAGTGGAGCCCTCACAATCCAGCCGTGTCTGTCTGGCCATTTGCACATATAAACTCATCACATGTCAACATATTAGAGCACACACTGTGACATCCAACATGTCACTCTTAGTCAAACAATGACACACTCAAACAAGTCACACAATGGTCCTCGAAGCAAGCCATAACAATCACAAACTGGGCCACAAGACCGATCCCAAACATGCCATAAACATGCCTCAATGGGCCGCAGGCTCGCCAGTGTAGACTCATTTCACCCTTTAGGCGGCGGGTTCCCGCCTTAGGCAACCACCTCGCCTGCGGGATTCAGGATGGTCCCATTTTTCTATCCTGAGCTGGCCAGCGCTAGAAGATGCCCACGCCTAGGCCCCTTTCGTCTAGTAACCATCCCTTCGCTTAGCTAAGAACCCAAAACCTTCCTTGAGAAGATCCACACCTTCGTTCGGGCGCACCCATGTAAAACTCGGCAAATTAGAATTTTCAAAATGGAAAATGACATAATAATAATAAATTGCCATAATGGTTTAGGAAGCCTAGAAAATTCCCTCTAGATTTCATATGACAAACCGGATCGAGCCGCAATTGCCTCACAAATCTAGCTGGACCCGTAAAAGTTTCCCCATCGAATTCTCGAGACAAGCGGAAAATTTTACGATTTTGGTGATAGTTTCATCGCGACTTCGTGGATGGATTTTATGAAATCTCAAGTCGTGAAATGCAGCCGCTGTCTATTTAAAAATAAAGTGAACTGAAAAGAAATAAATGTTTCTCGACGTAAACTAATCTCGAATGAAGTAATAGTCAAACCATGTATTCAAAAATAATAATAATAATAATAAAAAGAAAAAAAAAGATAAAACAAAAATGTCAATGTCCTAGAAAACATAATGATCTATTCTCTTTGCTTTTTCTGGTTTATGAAAGTGGACCATAGGTTTTTATGCAGAAGGCTGAGCAGTTCGGATATGCGGCCGAAGGCTGCGATGTGGTCTGAAATCTTGGAGTTTCGTCGACTCTACGGTGAAATTTTCCTACTTGTGTTATTTCGACTAAAGCCATTTAATGGCTGAGATTGGCTTAAGCATAAGGCCTTAAATTTGATCCTCAATTTTTGGGTGAGTGTAGGAATTTTGGGACTATTTTCGGACGATCAGGTTGGTGGGTTGTTTTGGATAGTCTGACTAAATTTGGGGCCCCATTGTCGAGACAGGCCAAGCTAAGTTGGGACTATTTTTGGGCCGGTTCAGGGGGCGAGTTCGTGTTTGGTTTGATCAGGAATGATGTCTGCGGGTTTATGGTTTGTCTTGCTATCGATGAATTCGGTGGCGTGTAGAGGGACAGAGAGATGCCACATTTTGTGCTGGGTCAGAGATTGGGGCCATTTGTGTGTTATTGTTGTAAATATTAAATAACATCTTTGTCGTGTTCCCTAAAATCATGTTAATATATGCTATTTGATGTATTAAGGTAGATTGCATGGATGTAAATTATATGTAAAAATTATAATTGTCCATGGTGTATTAATGTTTCATGCAGTACGCATATATACATGTAACATGAAGGAAAATGCATTGGCATCATGCATTTCATAAGCACGATCGCATCGCGTTGGAGTCAGTGTGTGTGCATGAATCTTTATTATTCACCATTCTTAGTGAATGTGGTGAGCTCGAGAGAAATGGGACAACGTCGAAGGTGAACTCACGGTTGGGTAAAACAATAATAATAATAAATCACGATATGTTTGGGTGAGCTTGAGATGGGGCGGATCCCTCCCGTGGTGAAGACCTAAATTTTATTCTTGGTCAGACATATGGATCCAACAATGAAAGTTCGCGAAAGTGTCGGAAGGCGATGCGAAGCCTGCGATGAGACCCTGGAAATTCGCAGCCTAAATAAACAAATAAGATTTGATAAATTAAAATTAGAGGGTAGTCCAATGGTTTAAGTCATTGGCTGAAACACCAATGAATGGTTTTTCACACTTGGCATTCTGCGGTGTGAAGTCGGTGGGGACTCGGGTTATGGAGCATGAGGAGTCTCATCTCATGCATGACAAAGCATTCCATATAGGATTGCATTATTTATATGGAATATGGTTTGATGTTTATGTACGCCATTGCATGTGCATTTTAGGCGGGGAGTAGCCCTTGTAGGAGAATTTTTCTATTGGGCTTTTTTGCTCACCGGGTTGTGGGACCCCCCCCTTTCGGTGCGAGGGGGTGTATAGGAGAGGCAATGGCTCAGGAGGTCGTGATTATGAAGGTCGACATGTGGCACTTGATGTATGTAAAAGAATTGTAATTAAATTCTTTTGGACTATTCATATAATAGTCGGGTGTCTCAGTATGGTAAGAGGGCGTGATCGGACTCTTATGGTATCGTGCTTGTTAATTTTCATATTTTTGATTTAAATATGAATGAATGGGTCCTGGTAAAGGGACGTATTGAGGTGGTGCTGGGTAAACTATATTAGAACAAGCTAGTTTTAATATATGTTCTGTATAAGAGTGTTGAAATAAACTCTTATGGATTGCTATTATACAAGTTATATGTTGGGTAGAGCTTTCCGAACAAATGAGACTTTCTTGGAATTTTTGTAAAATGCGATAAATGGGTTTCACAACCATGTGGTATCGGGTGTCAAAAATCCCTGGGAATTCCACGAGGTTGGGTGGTGGTGGGACCCACAGGATAGAGGAATTGTCCACGACTTGGTGTCGGAAGCTTAGAGCGAAGCGTTACCTAGGGGCTCGGGGTGGTATCCATAAGTGTGATCTTGATACCAGCTTCACAGCTTGGTATCAGAGCTAAGGTATGCTGTGCACATGGCGTGCTAGGCATAGGCTAGGATATGCGGGATGGTGTAGTTCAGGTTATGATTACGGTGTGATGTACGATGCCTTCACGACGTAGTATCGAGCATCGTATGCCACTACCTGGGGCTTGAGGGACATGGGCTTAGGCTATGGCTATTAGATGAAATTGACCTTGTATCATAGCTTGGTATCGGAGTTTCGTGTGGCACCTAGGAGAATTCATGGGACGGGTTTAGACCACTGCATGCATGGTGTGTTTCATGTTGTGTTCAGATATGTGTTCCATGTTTGTGATTGCGTGATTGTGTGTTACACATTGCGTGGAAAACATATACATGGTATGATGTATATGGGAAATGTGATTGTGTGGTTATTGAGCGGAAAATTATATACATGGCATAATGTATATAGGAAAAAAAAATTTGGAATGCTAAGGTTAGGAACTATAACCTTAGGGGTTCGGAAAACGAAATGACCAAGAAAGTTTTGAATTTTATTGAAATAAATAAAAGTGGTTGTGATTAGCACCATGCGGTGATGAAACGGCAGTTCATGGTTGTGATCTATTAGTGGTGGCATGTGCATTACTAGTTAGGCCGGAAATGAAATTGAATAAAGTTTGTTACCATTTTGACATGTATAGATGGCAAGTCAGAGGGGCGGGGGCGTAGAATTAGATCCTGAGGTCTGAGATTCGACACCTGACGCCAGATGAGGTAGCCTGCCCGAAGTACGATGGGGTTGCGGTATTGCCATTGCACATGCTAGTCTTATTTGAGCTTGAAGTTTAGAGTCATCATCTGCGGCGTTACGAGGGTCATAGATCGACAGTTAATTCAGTTCGGTCGAAAATCATGGAGCTATAGGATGTTACACTCCGTCACGGCCCGAATCGAGGGCTAACTGCGTTCCAACTAGAGGGTGAGTCTGCAAGTGTGGTAGGGCGGGTTAAGACCTCTAGAGATTTGAAACGATGACTTGGGCGAGTTCCATGGGCTCTTTATGAAAGTATTTTCCGACCATCACCCAGACATGCAAAAGGCCCGAGGTTCCTCGGTAGTAGGAGCGATGGCGGTGATGGTACGTGGCCAAATTCAGAGTTATGCGTTTGGTGATGAATATGTGGCCGCATACATGGCGAGTGGGAGATTTAATAATGAATTTGAAGCTATCCATTCGAGCTGGTGTGGGCCTCAGCCCTCTGGGACATGGACTACATGGTTGGAAAACTTTAGCCCGTAGAGAGATGGGGGCCTTACGAGGGCATTTGGGATGCGTGTCGATTCGGAAGAGGAAGGAGGATCAGCCTTCTTGAGTTTGGGAAAAGGCGGGACTTACGTCCCCGCGGGCGTCGAAGCACGGGGCTAACTGGCCCAGATGACGTAAGCCTAATTGCCATCAACCTGGACATATGAAGCGGGACTGCCCACGGAGGCATGGATCCCATGGTTTTAGGCTTCCCATCATCGGTGTGACAGGCGTTGACTCAATTTGTTCCTTCTCACTGCATGCCGTCGGAAGGAACCGATTCAGTCGTAGGGTGCTATCTGAAGCACCTTGACCCAGTCTGAATAGGCGGAAGAGGCCGGGGTATGGAGTCGAGTCGAGGCAGGAGCTTCTAGGTCGTGCCAGGGAACAGGCGTTCCTAAGGCGTAGTCTGCGGTGAGCTTGCGAATCGATGCGATTTAGAGGGTACATTTAGCTCTCACAAGAGTGTTGTTTAAATTTGGATGCATCATATTCATGTTTGTTGTTGCATAGTGTGAGAAAGTTTGGGCTTAGAGGTTAAAGCATAATGTGAGAAAGTTTGGGCTTAGAGGTTGAAACCTTAGAAAAGCTGTTGTATGTGAATTCTCCCCTAGGAACTAGGGTGAGTGTCGATCAGATATGTCGGGTTGCCAATTAAGAGATCTTAGTGATTCTTTCCTTTGTGGACTGAGGGTCGTGGGCATATCGGGTTTGGGGTCATCCTTAAGATGAATTTGGTTAATGACCAATGGGCGTCATTGATTGTAATCGTAGGTGGGTTACTGCCTACACACAGGATGTTATTGTGTTACGTTTCAGAGGGAGAAGCATGATGCTACCTGTATCGGTACGACTGATGGAGTGGGCCGATTGATGGGTTGGCTAGCAAGCCTTACCTTGGATGGCAAGGTGAGACAGGAATTTAATCTACCTTGAGTAGTTTTGCGAGGAGTGTAGAGGATGTTTTTAGGATGAGCTCAGGGATTACCTCCTTGAGGGGATGTGGACTTTGTCATTGAAGTTACACACAGTGCATCCTTGTTTAACTCCTCGTAGGATGTAGAGTTGAGCTGGCAGGAACTGGAGATTCGACTGCGGGAATTTGTTGGTAAGGGCTTTATTATACAGAGCACTTCACCGCCCAGGGTGCTCGGTTATTTGTGGAGAAGAAAAGACAAGACCCTTCATTTGTGCATTGATTCTGAAGCCCAGGTTGAACAGGTTCACGATCTCGAGAATCGATATCATAAGTTGATGGAAACTGTTGATCGGTGAAAGAGGCGCGAGTCTACTCTAAGATAGACCTTAGCGCGGAGTTATCATAAGTTGAGAGTTAGGAGGTGATATCCCAATGATTGGGACGCGGTATGGGCATTTCAAGTTCATAGTGATGCCTTTAGTTGTGAATGAGCGGTGGCATTCGTGGATCTCGGGCATAGAGTATTCCATTTATTTAGATCAGTTTGTTGTGGTATTTGTTGTGACATCTTGATACACTCCAGTCCCAGGAGAGCGCAGGGATGTTGGCGGGTGATCTCCCGAGGCACTCGGGGACCATCAGGTTGTATGCGAAGTTCGGTAAGTGGGGTGCTGACTGCTGAGGTGAGATTCTTAGGACACGTCGTGTCGGCCAGTGTGTCGATGGAGCCACGAGAGGTAAGGTGTTATGAGTTGGGAGAGTGAGTCGGTCTTTGAGATCACAGCGAGTTTCTTGGGATTAGGATTATTCTGGGAGATTTATTGGGGATTTCTCCTCGCTAGGCTTTATGTTTAGATTGACCGGAAGGGGGTCGAGTTTGAGTGGGATAGTAGTGTGAAGGCGCGTTGAGAGTTGAAAAGAACACTTCGGCTCTGATGCGATAGTCTTGGAGCGGAGACCAGTACCGATTGTACTATAGTGCCTTTAGGGATGGACTAGGATGTGTCTTGATGCAGTCCGGGAGGGTTGTGGCTTATGGTTCCAGACAGCTAAAGAATCATGAGCGGAATTACCCTACACATAATTTGGAGTTGGCGACCATAGTCTTTGCCTTAAAGATTTGGCGCCCTTATGCAATATGGTGGCTTGAGTTTGAGGTGTTTGGACCATAATAGTGCGTATATCTTTGCAATGAGACCTCGAAGCATGAGGCATACAGGATGGATGGAGTATTTGGAGGATTATGACTTCACTTTGCATTACCATCAGGTAAAGGCAAATGTAGTGGTGATGCGCTCGGTCGAGAAGTCGGGAGTCTTGGCTAGTGCAATTTCGAGTCGCGAGATCTTGAGGCCAGTGGGATAGTTTAGAGCTGATATAGTGATCGGGCTCGGGGGAGTGCTAGGGGTTTGTGGCTGCTGGGCGTGGCAGAGCAGTACTCGGGCTCGGCTCGGCTCGGCTCGAAGCGGCTCGGGCTCGGCTCGTGGTAAGGCTGAGCCCAGGCCTTAATTTAAACTCCCGATAAATTTCGGGGCTCGGCTCGGGCTCGGCTCGGGCTCGGTCGAGAAAAAGCTGTTTCGTCTGCTGGACCGTCAGATCCAACTGGAGCAGAAACTGCTTCTGATCTCAAACAAACGGATCGGTGTTGTGGTGCGATCGATTCGGCGCGGCCAAGTGAAATGTCGGTCATGTGTCGGATATTGATGTAATGGATCCTCGAGCTCACAGATCGGTCGATATGGATGGCCGAATGCATTGAATCCTCATGAGTGATTAAGGAGCGCTAATGAATGGCCGGGTTCGGCGAATCCAGCAGCCGTCGGTACGGGGCTGGCACTCGTCTCGGATACGCTCGTGTGAAATGGTACGATCGCCTTGAAGGTGTTAGCGACGGTATGTTCGGTGTGGATATTGGCGTGAAGAAGGTGGCAGGGCGTCGGGGAAGGACATGGATCAGGTATGACCTTTAGTACGATTAATTCGATCTTAGTGTCTGAATTAGATTACAAATGAGGGTATTAGGGCTCGCGTGGCTATGGGCTGGTGGCCATGAGCCCAAACAGGTTTCAGATCTTGAGAGTAGCATTGAGGGCAAATGCACGGACCCGTCACGATCAATTCGACTGATGAGCGGATCAATCTCAAATCTTAGGGTATTAGGGCCCTTTGGATCACGAGTCTTGGACTTAACCAGGGTGCATCTAGGCGTGGGTATGGGTACAGGCATCAAGGGTGATGTGAGGAACAGGGTTTCATAGAGAGCAAAGGGCTGAAACCTGCAGGACTACAGAATAAAACGGTGTAGCCGAGAGTATGTGTTCTTTGGGTATGAAAATTTCTTGGCCAGGCCAGGTTCGACATGGTGGAAGGATTACGGATCTCTAGTCAGTGAGTGGTGAAGCCTTGAAATTAATCATCTGCAGCGTCTTGGTAGTCGGGAGAGGTAGTGGCTAACTTAACCATATTACCTTGAGTATATTTCAAAATAGTTTACGACACTGTGAGTTTGTAGCGAGATCTTGTTGATATATTATTTCTTTATTTAGATAATTGATTAAAACCCGATCATGTTTCTTATTCGATGATTTCGAATATCTTATATCCTTCCTTATCTGATTTACACTTGTTTTTTAATTCTATTTCATATTTTGGTTCTGAGTTGTTCCCATTGGTGGAATTCGTGTCAAGGGAAACAAATGTTGAAGGAAGTGGCTTTAACAACTAGCATCATTTCTAAATCAACTAAGGTAAAACAATCCATAGAAAATTATTTCCTTAATTGATGTATTTGTTATCCAGTTGATTCTGAAGTTAAAAGTATATGGATGAGCTTGAGGATTGATTACAATACAAACTTGTATGGGCTCGAGTTGGGCAGGCTCGAGGTTAAGCTCGAGCTCGTTCATATGAACTTGAGCCTAATGAGCTCAAGCCAAGCTTTTTTTAAATCAAGCCAAGCTTGGGCACGATTTTAAGCTCGTTCAAAAGCCGACTCGGGCTCGAGCCCTCATAAATTAACAAGCCTAGCTAAAATGTTCAAAGCTCATTTCGGCTCGGCTCGATAAGTTACATTACTAAGCTACGTATCTTACTAAGCAAGGTGATTGAGTCCTAGGGACAAGACGTAGAGATATTGTCCATCAGGAATGATTAATATCAAATTCTGGTGATGAAAACGGAGCATCCTATGATCTTCGGTATGAGGGCGGGTTGTGGTTCCCCAAGACCAATTGAGGAGATCCTTAGGGAGTTCTATTGCTTCTCATTTTAACGTGCGCTCAGGTGTACGAAGATGTCTGAGATCTTTAATCGCGATGGAGGCGGGAATAGACGACACGTTGGAGGAATTTTGTTGATGGTGTCTCACGTGTCGTTAGGTAAGGTTTAGGCATCGAGAAGCTATGGGGCTACTCATCCATTAGAGTTGGCGAGTGGAAGTGGGAGCATGTCACGATGGATTTGTGACCTTGCCCACGGATCTGATGAGCATGATGTCATATGGGTTATGATGGACGGAAATCACTAAGTCGGCACACTTTCTAGCTGTGCAGATGACCTTCACACTATAGAATTACAACGAGTTGTGTATCTACGAATAGATCTGATACATCAGATTTTCAGGTATCCATAGTATCGGATCGAGGACCTAGGTTTCACGGATCACAGGAAGTTTCCGGCGAAGACAACGGGGACCTGGTTTGATGGTAGGCACGGCTTTTCATCTTCAGACGGATGGTAGGTTAGAGAGGACCATACAAATTTTAGAGGATATGTTGCGAGCATGCGCCCTAGATCTTAAGGGTAGCTAGGAGGAGCACTTACCCTTAGTGGAATTCCCTAGCGATAGTTATCAGGCGAGTGGTGGATGGCACCTATGAGGCGCCTTATATGGGAGGCCATGTCGATCGTCGTTGGACCAGAGAGATGGGGCGTTCCATCAACGGATCGGATATGATTCGAGAGACACCTCCGAGAAGGTGGATTTGTCTCTGCGTCTTCTCACGGCTCAGGCCCAGACCAGAGAAGAACTACGCCAGCAGATGGCGTGAAGCCTCAGGTTTGGTTGGTGATCTCTCTGAAGTGATGCTAAGATAGGAATTGGTCGAGATTAATAGCGAGGAAAGATAGCGTCGGTATATTGTTGCCGGTACTCGAGAGGGTGGGCACAATTGCATATCGGTTAGTGCTACCACCAGAGTTTGCTCAAAGGTGTCAGCCAGAAGATTCCGTCTCGTGCTTGGAAATATATTCCAGATCCATCTCATGTAGTGGATTAGGGAGAGATTACTATTGAAACTTATGGGACCTTCGAGGAGGGACCACTGCGTATCTTAGATAGCCGGGATAAGGTTTTGCGACGCAAGACCGTGCGGTTAGTAAAAGTGTTGTGGTAACACCGAGGAGTGGAGGAAGCAATGTGGGAACGAGGGCCTTAATCTTGAGTACATATCCTTTCTATTTAGGGACGAGTGCGTGGTCTAATATTTGGCATAGAATATTCTTGCATATGCATGTGTTTGTGTGTGCTGAGTATGTTGTGAATTTCGGGGACAGTGCGTTAAGGAAGAATGCATAAGAAACCCAGGAAAATTGAAGTACCAAATGAAGTGATAATAATAATAAGAAATTAGGAATGGTTCGGGAAGCCCTAGAAAATTCTCTAAATCTCGGATGTGAACGAACTGCGCCATTAAATTGATCTCAATCTAGTGACCCAGAAAATTTTAGATGAATTATAAGAATAATGTGAATATTTCACGATTTTGGTGAGAAATAGTCAAGTTTAGTGACTTGAGGGGATGGGATTTTTATAAAAATCTCGAAGTCAAAAATGGCTAGACTTAGTTCATTTAAAAAATAAAATTGACTGAAACAAAATGTTTGGGGACGAAACGGTTGAATAGTAATACCAGACCAAAATATTCAAAATAATATTATATGTAATATATGTAATAAAAGAAAAGAAAAAGAAAAAAGCGAAAAAGAAAGGAATGATTCGGTGAGAGGGAGAAAGGCGTGTGAAGTTTTTTGTTTATTCTAACTTTTCTGATTCTGAAAATGGACCTTTGGCACGTCGAAGTGAAAACAGGATCAGATCATGACGGGCTAGATGTGGTACCAAAATCTTGGAGTTTAAGTGGCGCTCTCCACGAGGTGGGGAATTTTCCTATATGTTATTTCGACTAAAGCCATTGACAAGCAGTTAACAGAAGTAGTAAAAAGACCCTTAAGATTTGAGATCTCTGATTTTTGGTGAGTGTAGAATTACAGGAATTTTGGAACTATTTTGAATGATCGGTGAATTTTTTTGAACTGTTGTCAGACAGTCCAGGCTAAAATTTCAGAACTGTTTTTGGGCAGTTTCAGACTAAGTTCACGTTTGGTTTTGATCCCGAGACTGATGTCTGTAGGTTTTGTGGTGTGTCTTGCTATCCCAATAATTCGGTAACGAACCGTGAAGGGACCAAGAGATGCCCTGTTTTATGTGGGTCCAAGATTCGGGCCATTTTGTGTGTTATTGTTGTAAAATATTAAATAACATGTTGTCGTGTTTAAAAATTATGTTAATATAGGCTATTTGATGTATTAACGTGGATTGCATGAATGTAAATTATACGTAAAAATTATAATTGTTCATGGTGTATTAATGTTTCATGTAGTACACATATATACATGTAACATGAAGGAAAATAAATTGGCATCATGCATTTCATATGCACGATCACATCGCGTCGAGTCGGGTGTGTGTGCATGGTATTGTTATTCACCATTCTTGGTGAATGTGTGGTGAAACTGTTGGGACAACATCAAAATTGAGCTCGCGGTTGGGTAAAACAATAATAATAATAAATCACGTGTGTTTGGGTGAAGCAAGATGGGGTAAATCCCCCCAAGGTGAAAGACCCAAATTTTATTCTTGGTTAGACATATGTATCCAGCGATGAAAGTTCACGAAAGTGTCGGAAGGCGTGTGAAGCCTACGGTGAGACCGGAGTGCAGCCCAAATAAACACACGGGATTTGATAAATTAAAATTAGAGGGTAGTCCAATGGTGTAAGTCATTGGCTGAAACACCAATGAATGGTTTTTCACACTTGGCGTTGCAGGTGTGAGGGATTCGGTGGGGACTCGGGTTGTGGGCATGAGGAGTCTCATCTCATGCATGACACGGAACATTCCATATAGGATTGCATTATTTATATGGAATATGGTTTGATGTTTTATGTATGCCATTGCATGTGCATTTTAAGTACGGGAGTAGCCCTTGGCAGAAAGGAATTTTTACTGGCTGGGCATTGCTCACCAGTTGTGGGAACCCTTTAAGTCTGAGGGGTGTCTGAGGAGAACGCTCCGTGAAGGTGTGTTATGAAGAAGGTAGACATGTGGCGTGATGTATGTAAAAAATTGTAGTAAATTCACGGACTATTATAAATAATTGGGTATGTAGTATGGTAAGAGAGCCATATGATCGGACTCTTATGGTTGTCATTAACTTGTTAGTACACCATATTTTGGATTAAATATGAATGAATGGGTCTGAGTAAAGGGGCGTGTGAGTGGTGCGGGTAAACTATATTAGAACAAGCTAGTTTTAGCCATATTTATGTATAAAGTGTTGAAATAAACTCTTATGGATTAACGACCCTCTAGGGTTGTATGTTGAGTAAAACTTCAGAACAAGGAGACTTTGCTCGATTTTTTGTGGAAATATGGATCCCGATAAATGGGACACAACCATGTGGTATCGGGTAACCCGAAATCCACAGGAATTCCATAGGTTGACGGGTTGTCAACGGGACCCCCGGGATAGGGGTGTCACAATTGAGGTCCGCCTAGGCGAAGAAACATCGAGCAAAACCCGAAAATCTAGTTTTTTTCTTCTCCAAATAGGCCCTTAAACGAAAAACCCTATTTTCCCGGCCCAAAGATAGAAAGTAAGCCAAGGTAGGAAGAACCCTTACCTCTAGGAGTGTGATACATGGTAGGAAGCCTCCTAAACCGACAATTCAGTTCCCGAATCTCCCTCTCTTGGATCTTGGTGAAATCCCTGCTTTCGGGTACCAAGGTACCCCTCGATCGTCTGATGAACTTCGTTCTTGGCCCTACAAAAATCGACTAACAGAACTCTATAGATCTTTGGAGGAAGCCTTGATTCATCTCTTTCTCTCATCTCCTCTCTCTCTCGGTCAATCAGGAAAAATGGGCTCTTTTAGCCCTAATTCCTCTTTTGTCCCAACTTAAGTTTAAGTTAGATGTGTGGCCGTGGGTATACATGTCCGCCCTCGTTACGTATCCGATTATGGCTCGGCGATTTATTAAATCACCATTCGAAGTTCAAATTATATCCCATGAACTTGAATCAGTCATTCTAACTTCGAGATTTTTTGTAAACAATTTAGATCACAAGGAATCCTTTGGACACCCCTTAATCAGCGCATTAATCATTGTCTTGGGGTCGATGAAACTGAGTCTAGGTAATTAGATTTCACAAGAAAAATCCAACGGTGAGTTCTGTTTTGTCATCTGAGATCTAGAAAATTTCCAAGTTTTCAACCTGTATTATTCTGACAATTTACCGTTTTGCCATTTTTCATAAAAATTCGATTTTTCTTGGGTTTTACATTTCATCCCTAAAGGAGGGGTGGTTTTTTGGGCTAGTTTGGCCTGAAATCACCCTTCTCATTGTTTTCTTACTCAAATATGAGCTTTATCTCTCAATGAAGTGGATTGAATTTTCATTTGATTTTTCTTATGCTTTTGTCATCGACTTGTTGTAGCATGTAGTGTAACACCTCAAATTATACCTTGACAGTTTTATAACATGTCTAGGGTATAATAAAAGTACATGTATATTTTTCAGAAATAAAATAATGCTAAAAATAAAATAAACAAAAATCGGGTGTTCAAAGTCAGGTAAATTAATAATTTACCAATGCGGGATTGGTCATATAATTTCATATGTCAGTAAGGATTTGAATAAGTTAAATGGAGAATATAATGAAAATGAGGGACCAAAATGCAAAAAGTCAAAAAAGTGACAAGGCCAAACATGGTCTTATTTTAGTTTAAAATATCACATTTTGGGGACGATACATGTTGGGCAAAATCGGATAAAAGGAGAAGAAGAGAGAGAAGAGAAGAGGAGAAGGAAAGAAAGGAAGAAGAAGAAGAAGAAGAAGAAGAAAGAAGGAAAGGCAAATGTATGGATTTTTGTATGGAATTCATGTTTGGGTTAGGAATTTTTCCAACCAAATTCTTTGTCTATATGTAGGTTAAGAAAAATCCTAACTTATAAATGTGTTATATGGTTGTTTGGTTTGGTTAGGGTCCTCGATTGAGGAAAATTTTGTATAGAGAAAATGTTGGGTTTTAGGTGAGATGTTGTCCGTTTTTTTTTAAACCCATGTTTTTGTTTTTGCCATAACTTGGTCATCACTCATCCAAATTGAGTGATTCAAAATTCTGGGTAAACTAGACTTCTAGGGAAAAAAAATCTCTCTGAAATAAGTATATCCAAATTTGTACCCCATTAGACCCAGAAAATTCATCAAAGTGATGCTATGTTTCGGGTCAATTCTGGTTCATTTATGTGTACAGTTTTGGGTTTCGGAACAATTTTGGTATTTAGGTCATAAGTTGAGTTTCACTCATCCAAATTGAGTAATTCAAATTTCTAGGTCAACTAGACTTCTAGGTGAGCAAATCTCTCTAAAATAAGTATATCCAAATTTGGACCCCATTGGACCCAGAAAATTCGTTAAAGTAAGAGAACAATTCATTCCCTGAAATCTGTCTCATAACAGTCCCCTGAACTAGAGTAATTTCGGTTGTTTAAATCATTACTTGAGTTATACTAGTCCAAATGATGTGATTCAAATTTCTGTACAAACTAGACATTTGAGAGAACAACTTTCATGAAGAAATTATATCTCCATCATTCCTAGAAAATTTTCAAATATAGGACACAATTCAGTGCACAGCTATCTAGGAGCGTTCGAAATGTTTAGACCATATCTCCTAAATTAAAAGTCAAATGACATGATGTCTGGAATAAGAAACTTAAGACATAGGGGTATATTGAGTTAGGAATATCACTTTCTCTAACAATCCACGTTTTACAAGGTCAAAATTGTGGTCGAAAATGGACTTGGGAACTACCTCGGGTGTTTAGGCGAATTGGTTATGAGAATTGAAATTATTATGGCTATATAAATGTATTGTTATATGAAATAATGTCTGCATCATAAATGATTGATCATGATAGCATATGTTATGAAAGCTAAAATATGCAAATATAATTTTTGTTATATGAAAAAGTATAGTTAAATGCTTATAAAGAAGTTATTTGATGTGAATATCTCATAAGTATACATGATATCAATAGTTATTCATGTATATGAGATATCTTTTTCTAATACATAAATGATGGTTAAGAAAACATAATAAAACTAATTGCTGCTGTAATGGGTGGTTGATAGATAGGCATGCTTATAGGGGATCTGATTCTTTGCGGCATATAGTTTGGAATATCGAGGCCCCATTTGGGTGATGACACTGCAAATCCCAATTGGATCATTATAGCGGCCCCGTTTGGGTCACTCTGGAATGAAATCAGCATGCGTACAGTGATGTTCTTCGGGTGCATACGGGTTCTTTCCCTTATCCACTTCTAAGGTTTATGCATGCATAAAACATAAAAGCAAATGACAAGTACACATAAATGAGATGTATATGATATATGACATGATATGAGAAGCATAGCACTGTTATGTGATGATAGTATATGGTTACAAGAACAAGAAGTAAAGTGTAAGATGACATGAAAAGTATATGAAATATGATAATAATTAAACATGTTATGAAAAAATAAATATGAAATGGATAAGTATATCATGATATTCTGTATATAAGTATATGCATGTATCTATAGTCCAGTATTATTCCTTTAGGTATAAGCAGCACGGAGTCATTTCATTAGTGTGGGTATGAAGAAGCAGGAGGACAGGCCGATTAAGCATTGCAGTGAAGTGGAGCACATCACTAGGTACCCGGAAGACCATTTGGTCTGTGTAAATGTATTTTTGTTTTCTTTTGTAGAAAACAGTAATAAATATTGTAAATGTTGAACACTTCCATCTATGGAGCTTGTATATATATTTTGTAATCCGTTGCTAAAATATGAGCACAAGTTAAATAATTAACATTATATGAATGAACAAACTTAAAGTTTATAAGTTTATAGAAAAATAAAGCCTGGCACCTCGCTTGACCTTTGGTGGCCGAGTTGGGGGAAGTCCACGAGTTGAGTGAGCTATCGAGCCAAGATTTAGTGGCTGCGGAATAGAATATATGATAGAAAATCATGTGTTTAGTAATGTGTTGGCCTGGCTGGATGTCCTTGGCGTTTGTACCTGGAATGGATGCGTCCTCGGTGGTGAAGAAATGGCGAAGTGTTAGCGGAGATCAAGGGTTCGACTTGGATCGGGTTGAATATGTCAGAAGTGAGAGTCATGCCCCCGCCAAGTGAAATGAAGCCTTTCTGAGGATATCTCAGGACATAGCTCAAGTATTAGAAAGATTGACAGCTCCGGAAGCCTTGATAGATATGGTAAGAAGACATGGAGCTAAGGAATTCCATGGGTCAAACATGGAAGAGTCCGATAAGGCTGGATGCGGTTTAGGAAAAGCAAGAATAGGGAGGGTGAGATTCCCTCTTGATCGAGAGTGACATGTGTGGTTCTCTATTGCAAGGCGAGTGCCATGATTGGTGGAAGCTAATTTGTGAGTCCGAGGCTTCCGAGGATCCCATACCATAGGAGTTTTAAGCCAAGAGTTCAGTGCCAAATATGTATCTGATATGTACAAGGAAATCAAGTGGAAGCAGTTCCTGAATCTGAAGCAAAGGAACTTATCAGTGGCGGAATCATATTCAGCCATCTTAGCAAATCTGTCTTGATAGAGTCCTCACCAGAACATTCGGTGTAGTTAGTTTGAGGATGAACTAAATGAGTCCATAAAAAGATATCTGGCGCCTGTGACAATACTCTAGCAAGTAAATTTCTATTAGTTGGTTCAAGTGGCAATGAAAGTGGAGAAATCTAAGGCAAGCAATAGAGAAATATTTCAGAAGAGGAAGCTTTCTAGAAGAGCTTCTTCCCTCCTCGGTAAAGAGCCAAGAGTCCTGAGTCGATTACCTTAGTTACGCCCTGAGAAAAACGAAATCTGATGTACCTATGATCTTGTAGAGGTGCCGGTGGGACGAGAAACTCAAAGTGCCCTCATTGCCGTGACAACATTTAGGAGTTTACAAATTGTTGACCAGGGAGGTCTTTAGATGTTAGAGCACTGGGAACATTTATGGCAAGTGTCCTGGGGTTAGGGGGACAATAGGAATCCTCAAGTAACATGAGGAGGGAGGGTGCGGCACCACGTCCAGCTCAAGATAGAGGAGTAGAGGTCGAGGGGCTAGAGCGGCATAAGGACGGAGGCACGGTCGAGTTAGTAGATCATCCTATGCCTTCAACGCTAGCACGAGCATATGCTATGAAGGCTCTTGGTGACCAGGATGCACCAAAATTAATTGCTGGTATAATTTCTCTTTATGATATTGAAATGCATGCATTAATAAACCTTGGATTTACTCATTCATATGTTTGCATTAAGCATGTGTTCGATAAGATGACAGTAGTGGAGCAGCTATCATATGCTATACAGTGTAACTAGGTCCTTTGGGGCCACGGAGTGTCATGTGAATGAGTCTGAGTACTTTATAATTATTCATGATTGGGAATTTTCTGCTGATTTGATTATCTACCATTTCAAGAAGTTGATTTATTTTGGGAATGGATTGGTTGTCTAAAAGGCGGGCTATAATTGATTGTGATAAAAGGCAGGTAGTGCTTAGATGTTAAGTCGGTCTGAAGTGATAGTATGGTGTTCGTTACGGCTGATGTCGATGTGATTTCCCAACTGGCTGCAGGCTTAGATGATTGCGAGAAAAGGATGTGAGGCCTTTTTGGCTTTGGTGATTGACTCTAAAAGAGTTCAAATAGAATTGGAAAATATTATGGTAGTGAAATATTTTCCGGATGTGTTCCCCGAAGAGTTACCTAGTATTCCACCTGTAAGAGAGTGGATTTATCTGTGAAGTTACACTATGAACAGCTCTTACTTTGGGGGCTCATACAGTGGCTCCTCTTGGGTTGAAAGAAATTTAAAGATTCAACTACAGACTTTGGATAAGGTTTATCCCAGGCCAGTGTTTCCTCCTAGATCTTTTATTTTTGTTCATTGAAGAAAGATGGCACCTTACAGATGTGCATTAATTATCAACAAATCAATAAGGTGACAGTGAAAAACAAATACCCATTACCGAGAATTGAAGATCTCATTGATCAATTAAAAGGAGTGGGTGTCTTCTCAAAGATAGACCTGCGATCAGGGTACAATCAGCTAAGAGTGAAAGATGTCGATGTGCCGAAAATAACATTCAGAACTTGATATGGCCATTATGAGTTCTTGGTAATGCCATTTGGGTTGACTAATGCACTGGCAGCATTCATGGATTTGATGAATATAGTGTTTTGACCTTATTTAGATCAGTTTGTCATGGTCTTTATTGATGATATATTGGTATATTCCAGAGATGAGCAGGAGCATGAGCAACATTTGAAAATAGTTATACAAACTTTGAGAGAGAAAAAGTTGTATGCTAAGCTTAGAAAATGTGATTTTTGGCTAAAGGAAGTTTCATTCCTTAGCCATATTGTGTCTGGTGAGGGTATAAGAGTTGACCCTACTATAAGATTGAAGCTATGGTGAATTGGAAACCTCCCTGAAGTGTTACCGAAGTGAGAAGTTTCTTGGGCCTAGCGGGATATTATAGAAGACTTGTGAAGGGATTCTCTGTCATAGCTTTGCCACTCACTAAATTACTCAGGAAATGAGTAAAGTTTGAGTGGGCAGATAAATGTCAAGATAGTTTTTAAGCAGTTGAAGGAAATGTTGGTTGAAACACCAGTATTAACGCAGTATGCCCCGGGTAAAGAGTATACTTTGTATAGTGATGCTTTAAGAATTGGTTTGGGATGTGTGTTAATGCAAGATGGGAAAGTAGTGGCTTATGCATCCAGGTAGTTGAAGCCACATGGGCGGATTATCTTTTGTGTGATTTGGGATGGAGTTCAGTATTTTACTGAAAATATGGTGGCCTATATGGTGGCACTTCGGAATTTATACAAAGCATAAAAGTCTCAAATATTAGTTAATGTAGAAGGAGCTTAATTTGAGACAACGGAGGTGGTTGGAGTTGTTCAACGATTATGACTGCATAATAGATTCCCACCCTGGAAAAGCTAACGTGGTAGCATATGCCTTAAGTAGAAAGGCAATGACATCTTTGTTAATACAGCGCAGTGAATGGAGAATAGTATCCGATTGAGCTATATTAGCTCGATTAAAGTGCAGCTTTGTTTTAAAAACAGAAATGATTATAGATGCTTTGAGAAAATCTGATATTGAAGAATGCGAGAAAAAGTATAGATGGTGAGAGATGGTGATAAAGGCGGATTACACTCGATGCTTGAAACTGGTTGCATTTCCAGAATAGATTATGTGTGCTAGATGATAAAGAGCTAAAGAAAAAGTTGTTATTTAATGCTCATAATACGGTGTTTACCATGCATCCTGGAGGTAATAAGATGTACGAGGATTTGAAATAGCATTATTGGTGGAAAGGAATGAAAAGAGATGTGACAAAGTACGTGTCTAAATGTTTGACGTGTCGACAAGTCAAGGCGAACGCAAGTTCCAACAGTGCCGGATCCCCCTTCCAATTCCTCAATCGAAATTGGGACATGGCATTACCATAAATTTTATTGATAGGTTTTCCCTCACACATATTTCCATGAGCTATGTCTAGATTTGATTGTTGATAGGCTCTAAAGTGCGACCCATTTTATACCGGTCAGGGATTGACTATTATGGATCGACTAGGCAGGTTATATGTGGATGAGATTGTGCGATTGCATGGTGTGTTGTTGTCCTGTGTGTCCGATAGAAGTCACAGCGATTTACATCGAGATTCTGGAAGAATTACAGTTATGCCAGGAACTCAGCTTAATTTGTCTGACATATTCCACCCTTGAGACATATGGGCCAGTCCAGAGAGGTTGTTCAAGTGCTCAAAGATATGCTTAGGATGTGTAATGGGTCAGCGAGAGTTGGGGATGGTATATTCCATTGATGATTGCCCTATAACAACGATTAATAATCAACATTGGCATGACACCATATGAGGCTTTGTATGGCCGGAGATGTAGAACTCCTGTGTGTTGGACATAATTGAATAAGCATAAGGTGATTGGTCCAGACATCATAAAAGATACAGAAGCAAAAGTTCAGGTTATTCGACAAAGGTTAAAGGCTTCTAGTGATCGACAAAAGTCATATGCCAATTTGAAAAAGAAGGACATTGAATATGAAGTGGGTGATAAAGTGTTCTTAGATTATCTCTGCTGGAGGATGTAGCTTCCCCTACTAAACTACTTAGTTCATTGGTGGACCGGATTAGGAGGTGCCCAGCCAATTCATTTACATCTAGGCATATTTCATTTAGACATTTAAAAGCCCTTTTTTTATGTTTCCAATGCGGCGTTTTCAATCCTTCGGTAGGCCCATTATTTTCATTTAACGAAAATATGTTACAATGAAAGCATTGTGCCATTCAAAATAATATACAAAACAGTTTCAAAAGTTTTAACTCCTTTGATCACAAAACGTAATTGATGTTCCAAAAATAGGATGGATATATGACGGAGTATATACTTTTACTCATGGCTTTCTTGATGACTTTGCGCTCATGGGATGGATTCCACGGATAATCTCACTCAATATCTGCGTGGTTCAAAACTGTACGCTAAGCATTTTTCTTTGCTTAATTGGTTCTATGAAATTCTCTCTTTCATTTTATTTTAAATAAAGCGATGCAATATTTATAAAACAATGTTTTTGTACAATTGTCAAAATTACAATGATGCAGTATATATATTATACCATATATATATATATTTGTAACATATCTCTTCTATATATATATATATATCTTTATATATATCTACTATATCTTCTATATATATATTCAATAAGTCAATTACAATTCATTGGTCATCTCAAACTTAGCCATTTTCATATGCACTAAATCATTTAAATCACAAATCATCCACTTTTCAATCTCATTATCATTTTGCATTTTAGCCCTTATCGAATTTAACCTATGATTTCGGTGCACAGGATAACGAATCACCGGCACGGTCCCGCTAGGCTGCGGGCCAATGTATATATATATATATATATATGTACTCTGTTGGTGTACACTACCGATACTAGCCCACTGGGCTACGGATCGATATGCCACAATAATACGTTTGTTCGACTCTTATTGGTATACAAATTTATCCTTAACTTGAATTTAGCAGTTAACATTTTGTTAAGGGCATTCAAATCATTTTTAGGAAAATACAGTATAGTATGTATTTTTATACAAGAAAATCATTTCAATACTCATGCAATTTTCATGTCATTCATTTCGCAATCAATCAATTTCTCAAATTTCTTAACTTAAATCAACTTACAGTCATTTCATAATTTATTTGCATCAAATCAATTTAAAGCGATTCAACATGAAATTCAAACATTTTTTTGGAGATAGAGATTCGAAATAATGAGAAGGTGTAAGAACGAAACCAAAAAACTTTTACTTTGATTCAATCCTCGAATCTTGATATGAATCGGGTTTTCCTCATTACACATTCAATACAATTAAGGAACAATATTATTCATCGTGCTAGTGATTTTAGTTAGGGTTGGTTTTGAAACTTAATATTGTATTTAACTTAATCTGTTGCTTAAATAAGGGCAAAAATACAAACTTTGAGTATGGTTGGTAGTTTCCCAAACTTTAATCCATCACATAACCAAAATACTAAAATTTTTGCCCTGTCTTATAATCCTTTTCCAACAGTAATTTTGATCAACTAAACCATCCCCAAAGGAAGATTAAGTCAAAAACCTCAAACATCCACTAACATCATATGCAAGGACAGTTATTTTCCAGTTTTGTACTCTCTGGACTTTATTACCCAAACATTATTCAAACAGTCTTCAAAAATTATGAAACTCTCCATTTTTGGTCCTTTATATATCAATGACATCTAAAAATTTTTTGGCTAAAAATTCACTTCTCTAGACCCTCAACCACATAACACAACTAGGACAAAACATGCTTTAAAACGTGTCACCAAAACCAATCCTAATGTTGTCCAAATTAACTAAAATTAGATTTGATAACAGACAGGCTTAACCAACCGCCAAGCACCAATCAAGTGAAACAATTGAGTACAATTTTAACTTTAACATCTAGACTACTCTAATTTGCAAAACAGAATCTGCACATAGCTCCACTTTGACAGATTTCTGGGCACTTTGGGGTTACAAATTGCATAAGTAAATTATTCCCCTAGAAGTCTAGTTTATCCAAAATTTTGAATCACTCAAATTGGATGAGTGAAACTCATTTTATATTGGCTCCTGCAACCACTCCCAAGAAACTGGGCGTACACCACGTGAGCTGCCGAAACTCACCTTTAAGCCCATTTTCGGGAGCCTTAGTGCTACAATTTTCTCTTGGTCCCTTCTATACATTTGTAGCTCTATCTCTTATGGTTCTTTAAGAATTGGAATCACTTCAATTGGTTGATTATAACTTAATATATAGCCAAAACAATAACAGAGATTTTGACAAAGTTTTGACAGCATTTCCTTTGAAAACCAAACATTTCCCTTTTACAAACCTCCTCAAACCAGTAAACCAATACCATAAACCCATTTGTGATACAAAACACCTTGATCCACATTTGGGGTTTTCCCCAACCCAAACACAAGAGAAAAGGGTTAGGGTTTAGTTTCTTACCTTTGAATCTCTTGATTCTTCAACACCAAACCTTCCTTCTTCTTCTTGATCACAGGGAAACCATAAATGGGAAGATCTCCCTCCAAAACCTTGGTCTTCTCTCAACGCTAGCTTTCTTTTCTCTCCCTTTGCTCTCCAAGAACGAAAATGCACAAATGTGCCTTATCTTAGACCACATTTGGTCTTAATCTCATTTAATGGTTAAGGCCTTGTTTGGCTTCCTATTCTTTGGCTTTCAAAATAGTCCATTTTCTCATTTTTTGACATTTAAGGAGTCTTATTTCACTTCATTTAAGTCACATTAGCATTTGAACTTATTTTGTTTTGGCCCATGGGTCCTCATTTTACAAATTCCAAATTTGCCCTTTACACTTGGGTAAATTCCGAGTTTTATATATTTGTTTCGTTCTTAAGATTTAAATTCCAAAAAAAAAAAATTCATTTACTTTATTTTATACCCTAAACCCATAATAATAATAAAAAATTATATCATAATAAAAATACAGAATTGTTTTGAGGCGTTAAAGGAAGGTGCTTAGATTTGGGAAGAAAGGAAGAGTGAGTCAGTTCATTGGACCATATAAGTTTGGAAGGCTCGGACCGGTGGCATATCGATTAGCCTCCGCCAGAGTTAGCCAAAGTTGCATGATGTGTTCCATGTGTCTGTGCCCGAAAACACCGTTCGATGGGTGCGCATACTTTACTAATTGCAGAATGCAGTATAGTGATTTTCATATGTGAGAGCCAAAGGCTATTATGGCTTGAGAGGTGAAGCAATTGCGAAATAAGCAAGTACAGTTAGTGAAAGTGCTCTGGCAATACCATGGCAGGGAAGAAGCTACTTAGGAGCCATAAGCAATTATGAGAGCGCAGTACCCGCAACTCTTCAATTCAGGTATGAATTTCGAGGGCGAAATTCTTTTTAAGGGGAGGGGGGGAGAGTTGTAACACCCCAAATTTTACCCTGACAGTTTTATAACATGTCTAGGGTATAATAAAAGTAAATGATAAGCAAAAATCCAGAATTAATTCAAGAGTCAAGGGTAAATTAATAATTTGCAAATTCCGAACCAAAGATTCATATAAGTTCGTATATGAAGTAGGATTTGAATAAGTTAAATGGAGAATACGGTAGTAAGGGACCAAAATGCAAAGAGTAAAAGTGACAAGGCGAGCAGCCTTATTTTAGTCTAAAATATCTCATTTTAGGTCATTTATGTTAGGGCAAATTGGATAAGGGAGAAAGAAAAGAAGAGAAGAGAAGAGAGGAGAAAGAAATGAAGAAAGGAAGAAGGAAATGCAAAGGTATGGATTTTTGTATGGATATGTATTGAATTCATATTTAGGTTAGGAATTTTTCCAACCAAACTCTTTGTCTATATGTAGGTTAGGAAAAACCCTAACTTATAAATATGTTATATGGTTGTTTGGTTTGGTTGGGGTCTTCAATGGAGGAAAAATTTGTGTTGGGTTTTAGGGTAGATGCTATTCGTTTTGTTTTTAAACCCATATTTTTTTCTGGCCATAACTTGGTCATCATTCATTCAAATTGAGTGGTTCAAAATTTTAGGTAAACTAGACTTCTAGGAGAACAAATCTCCCTGAAATAAATATATCCAAATTTGGACCCCATTAGACCCAAACAATTTGTCAAAGTGATGCTCTGTTTCGGGTCAATTCTGGTTCATTTATGATACATTTTTGGGTTTCATAACAATTTTGGTATTTAGGCCATAAGTTGAGTTTCACTCATCCAAATTGAGTGATTCAAATTTAAGGGTAAACTAGACTTCTAGGAGAACAAATCTCTTTGAAATAAGTATATCCAAATTTTGACCCCATTGAACCCAGAAAATTCGTCAATGTAAGGGAACAATTCTGTCCCTAAAATTTGTCTCATAATAGTCCCTTGAAATGAAGTAATTCCGGTTATTTAAATCATAACTTGAGTTATACTGGTCCAAATGAAGTGATTCAAATTTTTGTACAAACTAGATATCCAAGAGAACAACTTTCATGAAGATATTATTTCTCTATCATTCCCAGAAAATTTTCAAATATAGGACATATTGGGATTATTCACGGAAATTGTCGGAAGCGGTCAGGAATGTTTAGACCATATCTCCCAAATTAAAAGTCCAAATGACATGATGTCTGAATCATAAGAAACTTAAGACATAGGGGTATATTGAGTTAGAAGGTCAATTTCTCTAACAATCCCGTTTATAGGGTCAAAATTGTAGTCGAAAATATACTTGGGGCACTCCCAGATATTAGTGGATGGACATGAAAATTGAAACTGTATAAAGGCTATATAAATGTATTGTTATATGAAATAATGCATCTATAATAGAAGTTGATCATGATAACATGTGTTATGAAAGCTAAAAGAAGAATACTACGATATACTTTTGTTATATAAAAAGAATGCAGTTAAATGCTTATAAGAGATTATTTGATAATATGAATATCTCATAAGTATGATATCAATAATTATTCATATATATGAGATATCTTTTACGATACTAAATGATGATTTAAAGAAAACATAATAGCCAGTTCTTCTACTGTAGGTGGATTGGAGATGGAACGTGCAAAAGGATTGGACATTATGATATCTGGGTTTGTGATCAGAGGCTGACTGGACCAGTGACATGATGGATGGATCAGTATAGCGGGCACGTTGGATGTAGGATGATCAGTGCTGGGTATCAGTGAATGGACACTAGGGTATACAGTTTCCTTATCTACTTCTAAGGTTTATGCGGAGACTGAAACATAAAAGCAAATGACAAGTACATAAATAAGATGTATATGATATATGGCTGTGTGTGAAGCATGCTTGTTATGTGATGATAGTATATGATTTGCAAGAACAATAAGTAAAGTGTAAGATGACACGAAGTATATGAAATATGATAAGAAATGAAACATGTTATGAAAAAGTAGATATGAGAAATGGATAAGTATATGTAAATGCTATATTTGTCATAAGTATATGCATGTATCTATAGTGAGATGATCCTTATTAGGGGTCGTCCACGAATCTTATTCCCACTAAGCTATATTAGGATTATCTCTTATGTAGGCCTTGAGCATTTTCTTCTTGTTATTAACTTGGATATTGTGTCATCTTCTAATGTTTTAAGCAGTTTGATTTATGTGTTTAAATGTAAAAGTGTTACCTTTCTGAATCAATGAAATTTTAGTTTTCATTGTAAAAAAAAAATTGATATTATATTCTTTTGTGACTATAATTTTCCACGTTTGGTTCGTGGAAAATTTGAGGGAAAATAGAAGAAAAATTGAATACAGAGAAAAAGGAAAAGAGGAGAAAAATTGAAAGATGTAAAATAAAGAAAAAGGGATGGAGATATTTGGGAAAGAAAGAAATATGGATGAGAGAATTGTATTTCTTCCGATTATATTAAAAGGCATAAGTGAGGCCCATTTAAAGGTTTCTAATACATGTATCTAGGAAAGCTGAAAAGTCTTTCATAATGGTTACCATAAAGCAACCATAATGACCATTATCTAGGAAAGCTAAAAGGTCCTTCATAATAGTCACCATAAAATAACCATAGTGACCATTATCTAGGAAAGCTAAAAGGTCCTTCATAATGGTCACCATAAAGCAGCCATAATGACCATTACGTACAGGTTCATGAATCTTACCGGTACATAAGATGAATCATGAACTTCAAGATACATCAAGTGAATGATATATGAATTTTCAAGGTACGTCGGATGAATCTTTAAGATTCATTGGATGAAACATGAACCTTCTTGAGATTGAAAAGTCTTTTCCACATTCATGAATCTATTTAGTAATGTCCATACTTTTATATTTATAACAAGAGAATAAATAGTGCGAATCAGAAACACATTATTTTATTTACCTATTTCAAGAATTAATTTTATTTTACCATCGTTCATCAATATAAAGATTAATAAATTTTAAATAAGTAAATTTTTTAAATAATTTATTTATGTTTACTTTTCTGACAAACATAAAAAAATCTTTTCTCCATGGTATCTTTTTCTTTTGTACCTTTGAGAACTAACCTGACATTAATATGTATTACTAAAATGTTTAAAAGTTACTTATTAACATTTTTACTTTAAAATGTTAAGATTGATTGGAAGAAGTAAAATGGATTTGAGCACATCTAATAGATCAATAAATTAGTATTTATTCTTTATTAATTTTATGATTGGGGTAAAAGATGTTGAATTAACAAACCAAAATCAAGAATTGGTCTGTGGGTTGTGGAGTAGTGAGGATAAGAAAATAAAATAAAGAAAATGTAACTTAAAAAAGGGTCACTAATTTTTTTAATTATTATTTAAAATTATTTTTACTTTAATTTTATCAAAGTTTTTATCAAATATACTTAATTTCTTCATGGCTTCTACTAAACTATTAAGTTACTTTTTATGTTATAAAGTTAATTTTACTATATATCTAGGTAGTAATAGTCATTGAGGCTTGGTTTTAAATGGTAAAGAAAATTTGAAGATGGGTTCACGAAAAATCTTGGATTCGAGATCAAAAATGAATCTTCTCTACAACGATATAATATGATACAAAGTGAATAGAAGTCAAGAAATCTGAAGAAAAGAAAAATAATCAAAATGGATATACAAGCAAAAAAAAGTTCAAAATATGGTTTTGACATATATATCGATGCTTTAGTTTTGCGGGATATATCGGAGATATATCGATGGATATTTTTACATGAATATTGATATATCCGAAATTAACAAAAATACTTTGAAATTCATGGAAATGCTTTGTAAAAGTGTAAAAATGACATTGATAATCAAATATATACATTGATATTACATTGCAATGGTCTTTCAAAACCAAAATGAAGATCGATGTGGCTCCATTGCAACATTTGACGAAGGGATCCCATCTTGGTGCAAACAATACTCATACCAAGACATAGTGTTCCAATATTATTGATTATAGGATCGAACATGCCATGCATAACTGTCTTGACTTGTATCCACAACCTCTCTATGGATAGGAAATTCGGGGTTCACCCACATGCTCGTTTGAAATCCTTGTTGCATTTGATATGAAATTTGGAATGGCATTTGTGGATTATGAGGATAGAACTAATCATTCCATATTCACCAATGGAACTTGAAGGATGTGAAGAAGGATGACCATAACTCATTGTGTAGGGAGGAAAAACGTTGGTATCATTGGATGAATCACTATATTGAGTGCCAATGCTCATAGACTCGAAACTAGCCGAAAATGAATCCTCATTGTGTTGTGTCATCCTTCTTTGTCAACCTCTATATGGCTTTGCAATGGCTCCAATACTTAGACCAGCTCTCCTAAACCCGTGGTTTTCATCTTGTGTCGCATGTGTGAAATCATTTTAATCGGTGAATTGACTCAATGGATATTCACTTTGTTGTCAATCTGCATTATCCCCACCATCATTTCTAGTATCACTACCATTACTACTCCCCTCTCCTCTTGAGCCATCATAATACATGGTAACAGTACTAGCAAAAACTGGGTCTACCCACTTTAATTGTTACTTGAATCAAGAGGTCGAGTGACAGTGAAATGAGTCTCTAGTGTCTTGGTGAAACTTCCTTGTAGACTTGCGGAAGACAAAACCCACTCAATATCAACACTTGCTTCTCGAACATGTGCAGCAATTCATGGATTAGGATTTCCATTTTCATCATCTAAATGGAGAGGTCTAACCCATTAGAATAATTGATTATCCTCTTTTTCACCAAATTTGGCTGAAATGTCGAGTAAATCAAGGTAAACTTTTTCATCATCTTTATTGGTCTCTGCTTGCATATCTCATATCTTTAGTTTCATGTTGTAGTAATAAAAAACTAATTGTTGGAGTCGAGAGTAAGCTAACTGATTTCTTTGTTTTGTATGGATCAGAGCAAATGTGCTCCAATTTCTCTCACATGCTGAAGATTATGCAAGCCGAGAACCTTAGGCCAAATTCTCATCGTGGGAGCACGGTTTCCATACATAAACCATCATTCAAATTGCACAAAATTAATAACATTCAAAATCTAATAATAACATGGTAATGAACTTTACTTTTAAACTTTAGTGAGAAACAACACTACCAGAACCATTAAATCTCTTGATGCTATCGCTGCTGATCATCAACTTCTTTGCATTAAACATTATAAGTTGTGAATTCAAAATGAAGTTGTCAAATCAATATATGTGTAAGTGTAACCAAATAAATTGAATCAATTAATTAGAAATACAACCTAACATGTAAATTCTCATTTCCACATTACTAAGGTCAATAAGAGAAGATAATTTTCCAACATCATGATCAGCTTGAGAATTATCACTACTAACCTGGGTCTATATTGAAATCTTGGATTAAGATAATATGCTACAAAAGTGATTTAGAATTAGTATGTGATAAAAGGAAAATAATATGCATTAAAAGTGATTATGATATTGAATAGTTACCTGTTGTATGAAGAGGATGTTTGAAGGTTTTATCTCAATGATCTATGATGATTTTTTTGACCTAATCTTTAGCTTTGAGTGCGTATAAATTTTGCTTCATTACTTGAATCAACTCATACACAAATGGAATTGTTGGGACGATTTCGGAATCAACAATGCGAAGAACTATATATAGTGCCTCATAGATTGACATTAGGTTAGAGACCTTCTCCTAATATGCATGATTAAACATGAGTCCTTCAACTTCACATCCAACTATTGTCCGACTAAGCTTGTGAGAAGCCCATTCATCACTAATAAAGATCTTCTTCAAATCAGCCCTCTTTTTTAAAAGACTTGCTAGGGCTATGTAATTTGTCGCAAATCTTGTTGCCCCTGGATGCTCAATATCTCCACCACAAACCTTGCTCATTGTTGCAAGCAACCAACCATGATTATAGATGAAGTTGGTGATCTTTTGTGCATTGGTAATCAAGTCGAAAACACTTTCTCTTTTACCAATATCTTCAAACATAAGGTCGATGCAATGTACTACACATGGAGTCCAATATAAATTGTACTTCTTCATTAACAATTTCATGGCCTTCACAAATGTTGATCCATTGTCTATAACAATTTGCACAACATTAGCTTTGCCAACTTCCTTTATCACTTTTTTTAACAAACCATAAATGTATTTTTTGTCTTTGATATTATCTGATGCATCAACAGACTTAAGAAAAATTGTATTTCCTTTACAATATGCCATGAAATTAATGATGCTTAATTTCGTGGGATCGGTCCATCCATCGCACATAATTGTGCACCCATAGGTCTTCCATTTCTCCCTTTGGAGATTCACATAATCTTCCATGTCTTTATACTCCATATCCAAATATTTGTTTTTATTTCATATGGAGAGGTGTCATTCCGTGCCTACAAGTTAAAGTAAATAGTTATATTTGCCTGCAATCATAACAAGATAATAATGTTATTAGAAATTGAAAACTGATTTTCACATACCAGCTTGTTATGCACCAACAATCATGTTTTTGAAGTGGTGAAAGTCTTCTTTGTGAGGCGCAACACTCTCATATATGAAGAATTTACTGATTAATTGGTCCATCGTTTCTTTGATTGCACCTCCTTTAAAAAGATTTTTAATAATATTTTGTCTTGCTGTCGAAGATTTGTATAATGATGGAGCAAGAGGTGGTAATGGATCCGATTGTCTCACACTTTGAAATCTTTGCATGTGCCTTACTGGATCTTTGCATAAGTTTGTCTCACACTTATGATAAAGCAATGACACAGAGTTTTTGTCCTCAATAATCAAACTCGCCGCGACAAAAGAAAAATTACCTTTATGGGCCAGAAAATGGAAGAGAAATGGAGACAAGAGCCAAAGACAAGTACTGTTACCAAGATTTCAATGTTGCAACAAAACAAATAAATTACAAGATCAAAGAAGGAGGATTGGTCGCGGACAACTTCAGAGCTGTCACGACACAAAGTTCGCTCAGAAGAAGGTAACACAACAAGACTATGTCACAACAAAGAAAAAGTATGTCGCGACAACAGACCTGAACAACTGTGAGAAACCCTGTCGCGAAAAAGAAAATATTATCGCGACAAAGGTTGAAAAGAACCACAAACAGAATATCGCAACATAGCAAAGAATGTTGCAACAAAGTTGAAAAGTTGGAGATAGAAAACTCTGTCGTGATAAAAGGCAACTCTGTTGCGACAAAGGATGGAAATGAGAGAATAGAAGACTGTCGCGACACAGTGTAATTTATGTTGCAACATCAAACTTATGTCGCAAGATAAAGCAAGGTTGAAAGACAAGAAGTTTTGTCGCGACAAAGAGATTTCATGTCACGACATTTTTCAGAAGCAGCAAAGAATGACATGGTGGGTGCAACAAAGTTTTTATGTCGCGACACAAGATTACCTACAGCCACAAAAACGATCGCCAACTTCAAGAAACCATGTCGCGGACATCGCCAAATTGGCGCTCTAACATAATCAAAGAAGAAAACACAAAACCATGTCGCGACAGAAACTGTAGGCCAGGAAAAAAGCTGGGGAACAAAGATGAAAACTATGTTGCGACAAAGTGACCAATTGGGCCAGAATTTTTGGGGATTCACAATTTCAGCCTCCTCAAGTGCGGCTCTACTTAAAATCTATAAACAGATTATCTAAGGCAATCAGCAGCCTTCCTAAATCCTCTACTGTTCTTCATGGATGCAATTATATATATTAGAAATGCTAGAATCCATTTATACTATAATAATAATTTAAGTTAACAGATTTAACAATTTTTTATTTTGCTTCTCATAACCCTTCTTCTTGTTGGTTGGTTTATTTACCCACACTAGCTTTGGATGCACGACATGTTGCTTGATAATCAGCTCGCTCGTCAGGGTTTATGTCAGCCAGATATATATAGACATCATCCTCCTCCTTCTCATCCTCCTCACCATCATTATCATCACCATCATCAAAGAGATGTCTATGGCTACCACCCATTATGCCTCGTAGTTCAACTTGAATTTTCATTTATTTGCAAAATTTTCGCTTTCTGACTTATTCATTTCCAACCAAAAGTCAGTTCGATTTCTATTCACTTCAAGAGGCACATTAGGACACTTCTTGCTATTTGAGTGGGGATCTATATGTGATAAGTGAAATTTAAACCGAGTAATTTCGGCACTTTTAATCGTCATACCACAAAAATTTCATATGGTGTCATTTATGTTCTCTTCATGTAAAGCCCCAAATACCAGGGTCTTTTTTTTTTTTTCTTTTTTCTCTTTCATCAGATAAGTTCAAGCTGCGACAGAGAAACTTATTGCAATATCCTCTGTCAGGCACGATCTATGTCGTGCAAGCTGCTCATTTGGCGCGCATCTTCGTCATGAATGCTTCTTGTCATATTTCGCGACACTTCACTGCGGCACGCCTAAGCCCATCGCGCATGACAGAGCATCTCCGTCAGGCCACTGGTCGTGACATACAAACCCTCTCCCAGATAGAAATTCTCCCACCTCGCCAACTCACGTGGATATAAAAATACTCACCACGACAGAAAATCTCCCACTCGCTAATCCAGTGTCAAGAACATAAAATTTCCTGTCACAACATAAAACCTCTCCATTTGGCCACACTCTGTTGCGACATAAAATATTATGTCGCAACAAGAAAACGCCTAGCCTGGCCAAACTTTGTCGCGACATAAAAACACTATGTCACGACATGAAATCCCTGCCCAAGGCCAGACTCTGTTGCGACACATAAATACTCCATTGCGACATAGAAACTCCTAGCCTTGACCAAACTCTCTCACAACACAAAAATTGCCTTGTCGCAACACAAGGCTCCTTGGTCTTGGCCACCCTCTTTCGAGATATAAAAAACCCTATCGCGACACAATTCCATGAAATCCTATCGCGACACTACAAATTTCTACGACACAAAATCTCCTGGCCTTAACCAGGCTCCGTCGCAACCCCAACCTCTTGTTATGGTCGTTGTGGTCGAGACAAAGAAACCTCTGTCGCGACGTTGTCACAACAGGGAGATTACACGGTCGTGACATAGGATCCTGTCATACCCAAAACCCGCCAAGATGTAGTAACCTTTTCATCTTCCCGCACCTCCATCTCTCTCAAATGCAAGAATTAATACCACGCTTTATATATATATATATATTATGCAGGAGGTACAAAATTTGGGAAACTTTCCAACACCTTAATGAATCGGTCCAAAAAATAAGTTTTTATTACAAAACTTCTTCTGTACATATACAAAACTGGATATTCTATCCAGAATATTATAGAACCAGAAAATAAGCCAGGGTCTAGCCTTCTTCCTCACTACTTTGGTTTCATATGAGTTCCTTCACTTGATGGACCCTGATTTAGATTCTTCAAAGGACCTCCCACGCACCTGCTCCGACTCCCCGCCTCCCTCAAGGGTAAAATCAAAGGGTCATATGTAGGGGGTGAGCACGAAGCTTTGTGGGAAAATCCTCCCAAACTCGAACAAGGTTTAGAAAAGTATGGAAAACGGTCGGTCTCATTTTCTTTTAGCACAACATAAACATACAATTTGGCATAAAACAGGGACATTTCAAATAGATCTCAGGTTTATGTAAAAACATTAATTAAACGAATAAACGAGCATCGCGTAAAAAGAAATAATAATCGGTTTCACCATAAACAATTTCCAACAAGTCTTTTGGGAAGGCGACATACTTAACAGTAACCTCCACCCCCTCAATGTTCTCTTTGGCAGGTAGCATACTTAACAGTAACCTCCCCCCTCTCCATGTTATCTTTGTTTCTCAAGAATCCTTACCAAGAACCTCCTGAGAAGGAATGAGCAACCTTACAAGGGACCTCTAACTCATCACGATAGTGTTTCCTAAGCATTCTTACCGGGAACCTCTTGAGAAGGAATTGAGCATTTTTACTAAGAACCTCTCACTCATCACATGCAGTAGTATTTCCCAAGCATCCTTACCGAGAACATTTTGAGAAGGAATTGAGCATCCTTACAAGGAACCTCTCACTCATCACGGTAGTGTTTCCCAAGCATCCTTACCGGGAACCTCTTGAAAATGATTGAGCATCCTTACAAGGAACCTCTTACTCATCATAGTAGTCTTTCCCAAGCATCCTTACTAGGAACCTCCTAGGAAGGGATTGAGCATCCTTACAAGGAACCTTTCACTCATCATGGTAGTGTTTCCTAAGCATCCTTACCAATAATCATCACCCATAACCAATGATTCCATAAATCCTCAATTTACAAGAAAATCTTCCAAATATCCACAAATCCGTTATGCGGCAATTTCAATAAAAAAATTAGGAAAATACAAGAGATCGTAACCACGTTATTTTACTACTCAACACAAATCACTATGATTTAGAAGTCAATCCCAAAGAACACATTCAAGAAGAAAATCAATCATTCTAAAATACTAGGATTTTTAAGACAAGAAAAGGGATTTCATGGGTATTCAACCCTAACTTCGTTCAAGCATGAAATCTGCAGACTAAGAGAGATGCTTACATCGTGAAATATATAACATTAATAGCCCAAAACATACATATATAAATACCCTAGCCTCGATGTAAGTGAATGAGAGAAAACCCCTACTTGAAGTCCTTAGTTTGTATGAAGATCTTGAGCTTTGATCTCGAGTTTACCCTCCAATTCCCTGTTTTTCCCTTCTTTTCTTCCTTTCTAATGATCTCTAGGGTTCCAAGGGGTGTGGGGTGAGAGTGGAGTAAAAGAAAAACAAGAGAAATGGAGTGAAAATGGGATTTTACACAAAGCTGCCCGAATTTCACTGTTCATGGGCTATTTTGGTTTTTTCCAAAATTACGGTTTTACCACTAAAATCTCCAATTTGATCTATTTGACTACCCTAAGGTTTTTCGACATTTCAGATTCATTTTTAATGTTATTTTAACCTAAAAACATTTATTTTTCTCTTTTATTATTCAGCCTTTATACTTATTATTCTTATAATTTGATTTAGGATGTAATTGGAGACGTTAGCAAAACGGTTAATTGACGATTGTTGATAGTTTAGACATGTGGGGGGTTACAATCCACCCCCCTTAAAGGAAGTTTCGTCCTGGAAACTTACTTTGAGTAGCGAATAAGTGCGGGTACTTCTCTCACATTTCTAGCTCTGGTTCCCAAGTAGCTTCTTCCACTCCACAATGTTGCCACAACACCTTCACTAGTTGGATGATTTTGTTGCGGAGCACCTTTTCCTTGGTATCAAAAATCTTCACTGATTGTTCTTCATATGTTGCTCCTTCTTGAATTTCTATATCTTCCAAGTCTACGACCGACGTTGCATCTGATTGACACTTTCTCAACATTGATACGTGGAACACGTCATGTGCCCTAGACAATTGAGCGGGCAACCGCAACTGATACGTCGCTTTACCGACCACTTTGATCACTTAAAATGGCCCAGTATATCTTGGTGCTAACTTTCCCTTCTTACCGAATCTAAACACTCCCTTTTTAGGTGACACTTTAAGGAATACATAGTCCCCCTTTTAAAATTCCAAGGGTCTTCGTCGTCGATCTGCATAGCTTTTCTGTCTACTTTGCGCCGTGCGTAGCCTCTCCCGGATGAGTTGAATATTCTCTATAGTTTCCCGAACCATCTCCGGCCTAAACAAGCTACTCTCACCTGCTTCCAACCAACATGTCGGTGATCGACACGGCCTTCCATACAATGCCTCATAAGGTGCCATCCCAATACTACCGATAGCCGTTTGTCAGGACGCAAATTCCACTAACGGAAAATGGTTACTCCAACTTCCTTTGAAGTCCAACATGCAAGCACGTAACATGTCTTCCATGATCTGTATCACCCTTTCGGATTAGCCATCCGTTTCTCGAGATGAAAGCTAGGCCGAAATGTAACTCTCGTCCCCATCGCTTGTCAGACTTTGTCATGTCCCAGCACCACAAACCGTAGAGAATCACGACCGACATCGATAGAGAGCTTTAACACCTGCAATCTAACAATCTCACTTGATATAGAGTCGGCTCGGGCCTTCGATGTGTACGCACTTTCATACCCAAGAAATGAGCAGACTTGGTGAGTCTATCAATAATAACCCATATTGCATTATGCCCTCGTGCAATCTGTGGAAAACCATATACGAAGTCCATGGTGATGTAATCCCACTTCCACTCTGGGATAGGTAAAGCCTATAGTAATCTTCCGGGCCTTTGGAGCTCAATCATCACTTGCTGACACACCACACATTTTGAAACGTGTCTAGCCACATCCTTTTTCATTCCCTTCTACCAATACTATCGCTTCATGTCCCTATACATTTTGTTACTACCCGAATGGATGGAGAACTTAGAACAATGGCACTCGCCCAATACTTCTTCCTTGACTTGGTCATGATCGGGTACACATAGCCTTCCCTAAAACCGTAACTCATCATAATTTATTGCTTAATTCTCAACAATTTCTCCTCTCCAACTTACTCCGAATAGCCTCCAACTCGCTGTCTATTCGTTGCAATGTCATAATCCTTTATCGAAGCAGTGGTTGAGCTACAAGGTTGAATATGCATGGTCGGGATCCATCTTCTCCAACCCATAGATCAAAATCTCTAAGGGCATCCTTTAACTTCCATTCACCTATGGAAACATTGAGTTCACCCCGAGAATTTTTGCTAAGTGCATCGGCCACTACATTCGCCTTTCCCGGATGGTAGTTGAGTGTGAAATCGTAGTCTTCTATGTATTCAATCCACCTTATTTTCTGGAGATTCAAGTCTTTTTGTATGAAGATATACTTGAGGCTCTTATGATCCGAATACACTTGGAATTTCTCTCCATACAAGTAGAACCTCCACAACTTAAGAGCAAAAATTGCGGCGCCAAGTCATGAGTGGGATAGTTCTACTCATGAGTCTTAAGTTGCCTCGAGCCATAAGCAACTACCTTCCCCCCTTGCATTAGGACACATCCCAAGCCTGGTAGCGAAGCATTAGTGTACACATCATATCCTTCCCTACTGCTCGGAATAATGAGGATAGGGGTCATTGTCAATTTCTCCTTTAAAGTGCGAAAAACAATTTCACACTATTTAGTCCACAAGAATTTCTCTCCCTTCTTGGTAAGGCGAGTCATTGGCATCATAAGCTTAGAGAATCCCTCCACAAACCTTCGGTAGTAGCCTGCTAAGCCCAAAAAGATACGTACCTTCGTCACACTCTTCGGTGGTTCCCACTTCATCACGCTCTTTAATTCATGGTCAACTACACCGTTCGACACCACATGGCAAAGGAATTCACCTCCTTCATCCGTAATCCGATTTGCTCATCTTAGCATATAACTTATGCTCCCTCAAAGTCTGGAGCACACTTGTGAGATGGCATTCATGCTCCTCGTGTGTCCGTGAATAGATTAGTATGTCATCAATGAACACAATGACAAACTAATCTAGATACAGTCGAAATACCATGTGCATCAAATCCATGAAGGTTATGAGTGCATTAGTCAATCCGAATGGCATCACCGTGTACTCAAAATGACCATACCGGGTACGAAAAGCAGTCTTAGGAATATCCTCCTCCCTGATCCGCAATTAATGGTACCTCGTGTGAAGGTCAATCTTGGTGTAATACTTAGAACCCCTCATTTGATCAAATAAGTCATCTATTCGGGGTAAAGGGTATTTATTCTTCACTGTCACCCGATTCAAGCTTCGGTAATCCATGCATCATCATGCTTCTTTACAAAGAGGACTGGAGCTCCCCAAGGTGAAGTACTTAAACAGATAAACCTAATATTCAACAAATGGTCCAACTGCTTCCTTAGCTCCTTTAATTCCAAAGGTGCCATACGGTAGGGAGCAATGGATATGGGTTCGGTTCTCGGATAGAGATCAATCTTGAACTCAATCTCTCTTTGTGGGTGTAACCCTGATAGTTCATCTAGGAAGACATCCAGAAAATCCGATACTATCAACACCTCCTTCGTAGGGAATTTATCCCTCTCATCTCCCATCAAGCTAGCTAAGAAACTTAAATGGCTCCTTGCCTTAGCTTTCAAGAATCTACTACCCATAGTAGGAAATGGATGGAAAGAACTTCGGTCATTAATAAATTGAAAAATACCCTTCCTGGTAACTGAAATGTAATTCGCTTGTGAAAACAATCCATTACCGCCCGGAAAGTGGACAATAAGTTCATTCCGAATATAACGTCATACCCCTTCAAATCTAGAGCAACCAAGTCCACAATCAATTCGTGCTCCCCGATACGAAGCACGCAACCCTTGCAGACCCGGCTAGTACCCAATTGTTCTCCCGTAGGCAAGTCAACATTCAATGCATGTTCTAGCTTTTCAAAGCTCAATCCCAAATTAAGAGCATATGTGGTGCATATGAATGAATGAGTCGCACTGGGATCAAATAGAATTCAAGCCCATGAATTATAAAGAAGAACGATACCTTCCACAACTGCATAGGAGGCATCTTCCTCCGATTGAGTCAAAGCAAACACTGGTGGCGCCATCACTAGAGCCTTCCCAACCCGCCGCGAGGTAGTGCCTCAAGCGGGGGCGGCCTATCTCGCTTGTGACTGGCCCCGTCGCCTGCCTCGAGGCGCACAAACTGGGATAATGCATCTGAATATGTCCTACACCTCCACATGAAAAGTAGGATCATGGACAGTGCCCCGCCTCCCACTGTACACCCCTCCGCCCCGAGCCATTCACAGATAGTCCACTGTCTCTGGGCCTCGGGCGACGATAAGGCCGCCCCTCTAAACTCCACTACTACCCGCACCAGTCCGGATTAGACCTTCCCTCACTAAGCTCTGTCGTCGATGGATGTCCTCTATATCCCTCTCCACGAGTGCAACTCGATCCACAATATCCCCATAGTCTCGAATCTTGAGAGCCACCAACATCTCTTAGATGACCGACCTCAAGCCTTGCTCAAAGCGCTTGGCCCTGTTGGCCTCATTAGAAATAAACTCCATAGCATAACGGGATAGCTCATTAAACCTTCTCTCGTACTTCAACCACGCCGTGTCAGCCTCTATCAGAGAGCAAGAAAATCAGTCATTTTATCTCTAACCCATTCGAAAAGTACTTACTGAATATTCGTCGAACCCCAAGTAAGTGCATCGGTGTCCCTCCTTCTCTTCACTAATTCCCACCAATGATCGGCCTCTCCATCAAACAAATATATCGCCAAGCCGACCTTAAGGTCCTCTAAGAACTCCCATGTCACAATACCTTCTTCACCAGCGGATCCACCTATTCGCATCCAAAGGATTTGAGCCTCCTGGAGTGGGCGGCTTTCGCTTTATAAACTCTCAAAGCAATCCATCATTCTCTCGATTCTCCTCCCCTGCCCTAGTCGGGTCGTAAGATGAGCCCCATCGGTGTGGTTGTTGTTGTTTATGTTCTGGTGTTGCACCAGAGTGGTGAGTTCCCTTAAACATTTATAGATACCATTAATGGCAACGGGAGGTGGTGGTGGCGGTGGATTTGCTTGACCTCTTGTCGTGGTCGTCGTGGTCGTGACAAAGAAACCTTTGTAGCGATAGGGAGCAAACACGATCGCGACATTGTGGAAACCTCGTTGCAAACCCGTAACTCCGCTCAAAGATGCAAGAACCTTTCTGTGCCTTCTCGCACCTCCAACTCTCTCTCAAATGCAGTAAATTCAATACTACTGCCTCTCTCTCTCTCTCTCTCTCTCTCTCTCTCTCTCTCTCTCTATATATATATATATATATATATATATATATATATATATATATATATATATATATATTATGCAGGAGGTACAAAATCTGGGAAAATTTCCAACACCTTAATGAATGGGTCCAAAAAATGAGTTTTTATTACAAAACTTCTTCTGTACATATACAAAATTGGATATTATATCCAGAATATTATAGAACCAGAAAATAAGCCAAGGTCTGGCCTTCTTCCTTACTACTATGGTCTCAGATGAGTTCCTTCACTTGATGGAATTCAGGATTTAGATTCCCTTCGGGTAGGACCTCCCAATGCACGGGTTCCTCGACTCCCGCCGCCTCCTCAAGGGTAAAATCTGAAAAGAGTCATATGTAGGGGGTGAGCACGAAGATTTGTAGGAAAATCCTCCCAAACTTGAACAAAGTTTAGAAAAGTATGGAAAACGGTCGGTCTCATTTTCTTTTAGCATAACATAGACATACAATTTGGCATAAAACAGTGACAGTTCAAACAGATATCAGGTTTATGTAAAAACAGTAATTAAACTAATAAACGAGCATCGCGTAAAAAGAAATAATAATCGGTTTGACCATAAACAATTTCCAACAAGTCTTTTAGGCAGGCGGCATAATTAACTGTAACCTCCACCCCCTCAGTTCTCTTTAGCGGTGCAAGATACTTAATAAGAACTCCCTCCTCCATGTTATCTTTGTTTCTCAAGCATCCTTACCAAGAACCTCCTGAGAAGGAATGAGCAACCTTACAAGGGACCTCTCACTCATCACGGTAGTGTTTCCCAAGCATCCTTACTGGGAACCTCTTGAGAAGGAATTGAGCATCCTTACAAGGAACCTCTCACTCATCACGGTAGTGTTTCCCAAACATCCTTACCGAGAACCTCTTGAGAATGATTGAGCATCCTTACAAGGAACCTCTCACTCATCACGGTAGTCTTTCCCAAGCATCCTTACCAGGAACCTCTTAAGAAGGGATTGCGCATCCTTATAAGGAACCTCTCACTCATCATGGTAGTGTTTCCCAAGCATCCTTACCAATAATCGTCACCCATAACCAATGATTCCGTAAATCCCCAATTTACAAGCAAATCTTCCAAATATCCACAAATCCTTATGTGCCAATTTTACAATAAATACCAGAAAATACATGAGATCGTAACTGCTATTTTACTAATTAACACAAATCACTATGATTTAGAAATCAATCCCAAAGAACACATTCAAGAAGAAAATCAATCATTCTAAAATACTAGGATTTTTAAGACAAGAAAAGGGATTTCATGGGTATTTAACCCTAACTTCGTTCAAGCATGAAATCTTTGCAAAAAGACTAAGAGAGGATGCTTTCATATCATAAATATATAACATTTATAGCCCAAAACATACATATATATATAAATACCCTAGCCTCAATGTAAGTGAATAAGAGAAAACCCCTACTTGAAATCTTTAGTTTGTATGAAGATCTTGAGCTTTGATCTCGAGTTTACCCTTCAATCTCCTGTTTTGTCCTTCCTTTATTCATTTCTAATGATCTCTAGGGTTCCAAGCGGTGTGGGGTGAGAGTCGAGTGAAAGAAAAATGAGAGAAATGGACTGAAAATGGGATTTTACACACAGCTGCCAGAATTTCACTGTTCATGGGTTGTTTTGGTTTTCTCCAAAATTACAATTTTGCCACTAAAATCTCCAATTTGGTCTATATGACTACCCTAAGGTTTTTCGACGTTCCAGATTCATTTTTAATGTTATTTTCACCTAAAAACATTTATTTTTCTCTTTTATTATTTAGCCTTTTATACTTATTATTCTTATAATTTGATTTAAGATGTAAATGGAAACGTTAAAAATAAAACGAAGTTAATTAGACGATTGTTGATAGTTTAGACATGTGGGGGGTTACACTTCAATAGGTGTGCAATATTTCCAAGCAGGATCACAACTTCCAGTAGTGTTTCAACTTCCACTATCCATCCTACAAACTTCAATAATTGTAATCAATTCATATTCATAATCTCAATCTAAATATAAAGTTGCATTAATTATCATAAGTTAAAGAAAATTTGTTTTTACATTAATTAACAATTTATTATATTTCATATTCATAATCAGAATCTAAGTCTAAAGTTATATTAAATATCTAAATATACATAATATATGTTCATATTTCGTACATTAATTAACAAGTTTTTATATTTCATATTCATAATCTCAATCTAAATATAAAGTTGCATTAATTATCATATGTTAAAGAAAATGTGTTTTTACATTAATTAACAATTTATTATATTCCATTGTCATAATCATAATCATAATCTAAGTTTAAAGTTATATTAAATATCTAAATATATATAATATGTTCATATTTCACATTGAACAAATTTTTATATTTTATATTCATAATCTCAATCTAAATACAAAGTAACATTAATTATCATAAGTTAAAGAAAATGTGTTTTTACACACTAACAATAAATATACATAATATATGTTCATATTTCATATCTATAATCATAATCTAAATATAAACTTAATTAAATCTTAATCTAAATGTAACCAAAGTGTTTCATTAAATTTCACAACAAAAATAATTAATTAATTAACATGGAAACATACCTTAAATTGCACAAATTATGTATTGAATGGAAGACTTGAACACCAAGAATTGACCGAAATATTATTCTCCAAGACTTGCACAAATCAAGAATTGTTTGAGAGAGAATGGATGAGTTTAATATGAAAAACTAGTGATTTTATGGCTATTTATAGATTTTTTGGAGTCAAACTAGACGTTTTTTTGGTCAAAAACCCTTTAAAAATTAATTATGGTCGTTGGATTTGATTTTGGATCAAATCTGACAGTTAAATATTGATCTAGCTATTATAAATCAATTATGGCCGTTAGATCAAGTTAAATATTCAAAATCCACCGTCAGATAAAAAATATGACCGTTGGAACCAAAAGGATTTAATTCTGGCCATTGGATCAACACGAATTGAATTCTGGTTGACAGATTCGCAGGTAGCCATTGGATGATTTGAAAAAACCAGACGAAATCTCAGCCTTCCACGTGTCCTTTAATATCAACCCTTGGATTTTCGCCGATATATCGCCGATAATTACCGATATATCAATAAAATGTAAAAAAATAAAGAAAACAGCAACATGCGTGTTTGTTCCATGCGTTGGTTCCCTTCGATATTGTCGTCGATATATCGCTGATGTACCAATATATGGATGATTTTGGCCAATTTTTTATTTTTCCTTCATTCAACTATTGTATGCCAATATTGTGTCGGGATGACCCGACACCCAAAATGTCGACGATATATCTATACTATATCGCGACATTTCCAACACTAGATACAAGTAAGAAATCTCTAAGGGGGTTCATGAAGATATCTAATGCTATGATGTAAAAATGGCTTGCTTTATTGAGCTGGTCCTTTTGTATTTATCATAAAGGTATTGGTCCCTCAAAGGGTCCCCCTGACTTGAGAAGAATGATGAGTTTCTTGGACTTTTACTTGATTTCTTATTGAAATAAAAAATAAAAAATAAATTAAAAAAATCTTATTTTGCTTTTGGAATAAGAGTGTGAATAGGAGAACAAAAATGATTAAGGGTTTAAACTGGTAAGTCAAAATACTTGGAATTAAGATGGGAGAAAATTCCTCGTAGTAGTATAGCTTATATGATAGGTTGTATTTGGTTCTTGAAAAATATTAATAAAACAAAAAATATTAAGAAATATGATTTTTTTTAATATATTTATTGTCTAATAAAAGATCCAAAGAAATCACAAATAAATAAAATTATTTAAATACTTATATATTTTTAAATTATTTAATCTCTATACCGATAAGTTAAAATAAATAAAATGAATTTAAAGTAACAAATAAAAATAATAGTTATACCTATAACTTTATTTTTCTTTCCTTTGATTTTTTTCTCTCTATATTTTATTTCACTTACATTTTTCCTCACACAACCATAATGATTTTTCTGCTCAGTGAATGTTATAGAACTATGATTTTCTCTCAAAGTGAAAAAAGGGTTACCTTTTCTTTTGTATCACAAATTTAAGATGGATTCTTTTTCTTATAATTTGACGTATTAAATAAATGGAGTGTGCAAAAGGTTTAGACCTTTCTTCCAAAGCTGAATATTGAGAACTAAAACTTTTTCCACCAAAAAAAATAATATTATAATTCCTTAGGATGCCTATCCAATCTTCTCAATAACTATTAAGATTATACTAGAATATCTAATCTTCTATTTTTAGAATATGTATATTCGATTTATCAATGGTATAATCTGCCATTATGTTTCATATTTATAGCTTGATTTGTCAATGGTATAATTGCCATATTATAGCCATATTTATAGCTTGTACGCATAACTCCAGAGCGACTTAGTTTGTAATATTATATATATGACCTAATGGGTGAATCAATAGAACGGCTGAAACCAATTCTTTTCATGGTATCGTGAGCCCTATAAACTAGCAAGCTTTACCCATTTATTTCTACGATTTCTTCAGCCATCATCATCAGCCTCTCTCTCCGATTCTTCTCATTATGGCCGACGATGGGAAAATAGATCCCCATTCTCCTTATTATCTTGGGTCTGGAGATCAACCCGGGAATATGATCACCCACATGATCCTTTCTAATGACAATTATTTCATGGGCATCGCAATTAAGTCGTTTTTGAAAGTTCACTTAAAGTTCGGTTGCTGAAGGACATTCACTAAACCAATCTGAAAGAAGAACAACTCCTGATTGACATCGTCAATGTTCTATGCTTAGTCTCATGGATCACACTACTCTTGATCCAAAATTGGCGGCTCCATTCCTTTTCATGATGAAGCCAAATGACCCTTGGATTATCTTGAGAAGCTGGCTTATACAATGGTCCTCGCCTTCAACAATTATGGGCCGATACCAACCTGTAAGCAAACTTCTCGAATATGTCTATTGGATGATTATTATACCCGCTTGATGGGATTGTATGATGAATTGACTGCTCAAGCCTCCATGCAGCCCGGTAATTGTACTCATGGATGTTGTCGGCCGACTTGCTACACAGACGGGGAGGAGGAGAAACTCCATCAATTTCTCAATGGTAATAATCATGGTTATATGCAATCTATACAGCTCTAATTTGTTGTCCACTTCTCCTTTACTCCGATCTCATGATCGTGTGTATCAAGCATGTCTTCAGAAGAAAAGTCTCTGGGTATTGCTCGAGATAGAGCGGACAAATGTAGGAAATCCAGGCACGCTGCTTTATTAAACCGCACGACCCAAGGCTCGTGTTACCCGTCCCGATAAATCAAAATTGTATTGTTCTGTTTGTAAGCGATCGGGTCATGATGACAATACTTGTTTCAAAACGCATGGATATCCGGATTGGCGGGAAGATCGAACCGTGGATCCAAGGCAAAGCAGACGCCCAATGCACAACCACCTCCCGCGCCCGACCGCTTCCTCGTGGGTCTACGAGTCGGGTCGCTTACGCCGTGGCCGCCAATGTTGTGGCCGGTGGGGGATCCGGACCCGGCTCCTCTCATGGGTCCTCGCATTACCGACTTAAAACCCGAGCAGGTTCAAATTTATTGAATATGATAAATAATCGCCAAAGCATGATCAGACGATCGGTGCGCTCTTCTCCTTTTTCGATTATTGATACCGTGCTTCTCACCATGTTACCGCACTCGAATCATGTCTGACGGACACTTCATCATATTTCTCGTGAATGTTCGGGGCTTGGGTTACCTAACTGCACATGCTATTGCGTTACTAAGGTCGGGCTATTATTGACCGATGGGTCGATACTTGAACATGTTTTATTCGTAATTAATAGCTACATCGCGAACTTAATCTCGTCACAATTAATTGATGATTCTAAATGTTTTACAATTCACCGATTCATTATGTGCTATACAGACCTACCGGGAGTTTGATTGGTCGCAACGAAGGATGGACTCTTATTATTTTCGCGATTCCTACAAAGGTGTGCGGTAAACTGCCCAGATTTCAGATTAGTCGCGGCACGCCGTTCCGCATCCGCTGATAGAGTCAGTTGGTTAGTCTTGCTTATTTCTTTCCAAGATTTAGAAAGAAATTGAATAAAGCATGCGAAGTTTGTCCTCAAGCAAAGCAAAACGTGATAGTTTTCGCTGATAGTAAAGCTAGTCGACCTCGAACTTATTCATCAGGATTGCTGTGGGCCCAAATAAGATACCCTCTTCTGCGCGGGAGTACATTATTTTTTGACTTGGTGGATGATTTTTTCAAGAGCTGTATGGGTTTATTTATTGCATGCTCAAAAACACAAGTTTATCAAGTTTTTGTTCATTTTGCTATGATTGCCCGCTGGGGTTTGAAACACATGTCAAAATAGTACTGAGGATAATGGTAATGGGAGTTTAAATGTATGTCTGATTATTTTGATAATATGGCATTATTTTTCAAACCTCTCAGGCTGGGACTCCCCAACAAAATGGTCGTAGGAACGAAACATCAACATATTCTTAACGTGGGTCGTGCTTTGATGTTTCAAGGCAATCTTCCTATTACTGGGAGAATGTGCTGGTGCAATGTATCTCACAACGTAACTCCTTCTGGTTTGCTCCACAATACAACTCCCTTTGAAATTCTCTTTGGCCGTGCACCAGTATGATGCACTTAAGGTTTTATTGTTTAGCTTTTGCCCACAATCAAAAGGCCAAAGGTACTAAATTTGGTTCCCTCGAAGTAGGAAGTGTGTCTTTATTGGTTATCCACGTGGTGCAGAAATTATATGACCTTCGCATTGCGTGACATCTTTGTTTCCGTGAGATGTAAAGTTTCGCGAAAATGAATTTCCACGTAGATCAAGCTTTACCGCGCCGCCTTATTCCTCGCTGCCACCCGATTCCCAATGCGAGGATTGATGTTGATTTTTCGAAGACTCGAGTCCGCTTCAGCGGACGATCGCGCACTCAAGAATCGGACCGAGATCAGGCTGAACCCACATCGCCTCCCGTGCCCCCCCGCACTTCGCCTCCTCCCGCCTCCAATCGATGACCCTAGGGCGCTGTCAGCGGGATAAGCGCCCTCCGTCTTCTTCGTGACTTTGTTACCCACACTGCATAATCTCTCGAGTCCATCCGAAAGTGTTCATCGCCTACTACCTCAAAAATTCTATCCTATAGCACATTATGAATTGTAATAAGTTTTCTCCACGACACCGTGTTTTTCTCTTGCAGGATCATCGAAGGCATCAACCTCGTTTTAAAGAAGCCATGCAAGACGAAGGTCATGCAAGGCTGCAGAAAGAAATTGTCATGAAGCTTAATGGCACTCCGACATGGCGCTTTTAATTTCTCATAAAAAGGCTCTTATTCTAAATGGTATACAAAATCAAATATCATGCGAAGAGAAGCCGTCTTGCTCGTCTGCTATTTTTGGCAATCATCAAGTCGAGGGTTGATTATACGAAACTTTGCTCCGGGGCCATAAATGGTCAATGCTCATGCTCTTCTAGCGCTGCGTCAAGAATCGGGTTTCGTGATGATGGATGTCTATAATGCGCTTCTTCATGGTGATTCTGGCGAAGAAGCTTGCATGAAACTTCCTCCCGGCTTCAACGCTCGCACTCTCGTTTAGTGTGTCGCCTCAAGAAGTCTTGCATGGTCTACGCATGTGCTCCGCGTGCCGTATGCTAAGTTAGCCGCTTTCAAGACTTATGGTTTCCTTCGGGGCCTTATCTGATTTTTCTCTGCTTACTCTACATCGTGGACGGCATAAACTTAATGTTCTGTATGTTGATGATCTCATTATTTCGGTAATGATAAGCCTACCGTTGACCATTTTAAGGCCTATTTGCAACGAAAGTGTTTCCATATGAAAGATTTGGGTGCCTTGAAGCATTTTTCTCGTATTATGTTGTTCGTAATTCGGGAGGGCATCTTCTGTGGTCAACTAAAATACACTTCGACACATTACCGGGAACTGGCGTATTGGGTCTCGGCCCCGCTGGCTTTCCGATGGAGCGTAATCACACATTGGCTCTCGCCAAAGGCCCTTTGCTCGACTGGGAAGGTATAGACGACTTGTGGGTCGCCCTATTTACTTAACCTCCAATTCCGTCCCGACTCGTTTATACAGCTTCATATCTTGCCCGCTTTATGCAACACCCGCTGATCATCACGCGGCGCTTCGTACGGCTCTCGGCTACTCTAAAAGGTGTCCGGTCAAGGCATTCTTCTTCTACCCGACAGGAGTTATTATCTCCGACAAAGAAAGGATTCGGGATTGGCCAATACGTGGTCCTTCGACTAGACGGCCCTTACCGGTCGATAGTGTTTCTCGATCTTCTCCGATTGAAGACCAAGAAACAACATACCTGTCTCTGCGCTTTCTTCTCGCCGGCATCGCTCCACGGTCACGGCTCGTGAGTTGAAATGGCTCCAAAACTTGCTTGTGAGTTCGTGTCACACATTCGCTACCTATGCGCTTTATAATCGTGATAGCCGTACGGCAATCTACATTGCTCAAAATCTCGCCTTCCATGAGCGTACCTGCCATACAGTTGATTGTCATTATGTGCGTGATGCCATCTCGTGATCAGATATTTCTAATGCCTCATGTGTCTATCAAGATCACCTGTCGACATCTTCACCAAGGCTCTCGCAAGCGCGTTTCGTATTTTACTGCAAGTCACGAGACTTCCATGCTCCAAATCCTGAGGGGGGTATTAAGATTTATACCAGAATATCTAATCTTCATTTTGTATAAATATGTATATTCGATTTGGTCAATGTGGTATAATTGCCATATTATGTTTTCATATTTATAGCTTGATTTGGTCAATGGTATAATTTCCATATTATAGCCATATTTATAGCTTGTACCCATAACTGTAGCCAGACTTTTAGTTTGTAATATTATATATATGACCTACGGGTGAATCAATAGAATGAAGGAAAACCAATTCTTTCAATAGCCCTATTTTTTTTCTTTTTGAAATTCACTTTTGAGAACTGAGTTTTTGGTTTCTAGTGGGTTTCAATTGATCATTGCACCATTGAATTGCATGCAAAAAGATCTCATAAATCATTCTTCAAAAAGTCACATCTATGCATGTTTTCTTTCCCTTTCGTTCATTTCCAACCAAAATATATTGAGTGGAAATGATAAGAAAAGTTCCCAAAAAAAATAAAATAAAAATAAATAAAATATTTGAAGGGAATCTTAATTGAGTGCCTTGTCCTTATAGTTTTCTTTCAGACAGAATGAATAAAAAAGGGTTTTAAAGGGTTATGATGGGGCTATACCTTGACACATGATCCGGCAATGGGCTTAATTTGAACTTTGCCATTGTCTTTTAGCCAACATTGACAATTATTCTAGGAACTATGATCTACTTAATGCCTTAAATGCTTCTCCATGGGCTGCTAGTCATTTCAGAATAATTAAAGAGCTTTTGCTTTTCTCATCTCTCTCCTCCCCTTTCTACAGAAAAATCATTGACATTCAGAAAGTTGGAGATGAAAAGAAAAAAGGAGCTTTGCTGTTAGCTCATATCTGCTGCCTTGTGATGTAAATTTTGAGACCTCTCCATTACCAAACATGTTGAAATATCATTACATAAAAGCCAATGTAATATCACTTAGAAGATGATAAATAATTATTACCCTTAAGATTAATTATTGTTATTATTATGTCATATTAGTTCTGAAGGATTAGGATTAGGTATAGTTGATTACTGATTATTCAATAATTTTAAGCTTTTGGAATAAATTAATAGCTTTTGTATGGATGAGGGAATTTGTCCATTATTGCCTGATGAATTGACTTTTGGGTCAATGGTAATTTTATTTTCTAGGGTAAGATGAGGTTGGGGAAGAAGGGAGTATATGTGTCACGCCCCAAAACCCGTCTAACTGCATGACGATTATTTCACATTTAAAGTCTAAAAGCTCGTAGTTTGAAAGAACACAAACCAAAATGAAGGTTTGTGTCCTTTGACTCCTTTTACATTTCGAGCCTTTAAGAAACTTGAGGTGTGAAATGATTGAAATGACTGCTGTGGTCTTCCCTTGGATTGCTACTCATATAGGTATCATAGGTGCTCAATTATTAAGGTGAGACTTGTTTATGCTGTAAATTATATTCGATTCATGAAAAAATTTTGAGCAAAATGTAAGAAAAAAAAAAAGAGAAGAAAAGGAGAATAATTTCTTCCCATGATACTTTCTATATTTACCTAAGATTGTGTTTGATTCATGAAAATTACAAATCACTAAGGAAACAAAAAAAAATGATAAGAATATATAATGATTTTCTTATATTTAGTTGTGTAATGAAAAATCATAAAAAGATAAAATATAAATAAAATTACTTGTGGAACTCGATAGGTTTAAAAATAGGCCAGGTGCCCACTAACTAAGCCTCCAAAGAAGTGAGACGCCTAACGTAATACCGTACCCTCAATATCGGCTCCAATCGGCGCCCAAGGGCTAGGTCCAAAGGACAACTCGAATGAATTGAAGTCCTATATCCTACAAATCGATTGTGTATCGCTTCATGTTAAAATAGAATAACCCTCAGCAATATATTATCCCGTCACTAACCAAAACCTTATCAATAAGGAAGGGAAAATAATAATGTATCATCGCTACTGATCTCCCCAATAAGGAAAGAGGATTATCTCAACAAACAACTCTTCTATATCTTGTACCAAACTGATATGGACTAAAATAATAAATATCCCGCATAATGGAAGGACTCAACCACTACCCAACTGTCAACATCTACTATAAATACAAGACCACCCATCGGGTAGAAAGGTACGCAAAACCAACGCCAACATTCCTACACACATTCTCAGACGCATATACATATGCAACACATTCGCCTTAAGGCCCTCTTTTCTCTCGAAAGAAACCGACTTAGGCACTGGAGCGCCACTCTGGTGAAGCCCCGTCGAACCCCCTTCTTCCTTGTTTTTGCAGGAGGCTATGTCCGGAGCTCCGCATCAACAAAGGCAAATAATCCTACCAAATTTCAGACAATCCGTATCGCCGCATCCCAAATCCCACAACAATCCGGTCCAAACTCACGTCCCTACACGCCCAAATTCCTGGGCCCGTGAAAAGTATCATCAATAAGGCCGTCTCGTGGAACGATAGCCTTTATAAATATAACTAATTTCTCGCCATCATGGTATCAACAAAGTGAACACAAGCGGCACGCTAATCTCGCTAAGGATGTGATCCACTGTGCAACGCAGATAATGTAATCTCCTAGATACGGAAGCAATGCAAACCAATACCAACGAAGTGGAAGCACTTCGCCTCGTCAATCAACGCCTGATAGAAGAATTGGAACAACTTACCAGACAGTTGCAACATCCACGGGAGATACGACAGGCCCGGGAAGACCAGGACCTTCCTCCCCGCGAAGAGCAACTCCTGGCCATCAAGCATCTCGTGGCGTCGAAGGTATAAGAGTCCAAATTGATCCAGGGGCACCCGACCCCAATCAGCCCCCGCAGAGAAGAAAACTAAGCAATAATTTTGGGCAGTCATGAACGGCACCACATCACCCTCAAATTTCAGAGCAGGAGAGAGCGCATATGGGAGTAGAGGTTTGAGTCTTCACCGTGAGCTCACCGTGAAGGAGGTGGTTAGAGGACGCGCCCGAATACTATGGATCACCTTGGTACAACAAACCCAGTCTCCTTCACAAACGAGGTGCTACACTTCCCTTCCCGCAAAGTTCGTGAATACATAAATAGAAACATTCGATGGTCAAAGACCCCGGGCCGAAGATCACCTTAATACCTACAAAATCGATGGAGCTACATGGTATCAGTGGACCCCTGTGGCGATGCAGGCATTCGGGCTTACTATACCCAAAAGGGCCACTTTGGCCCGGTCTAACACCCCCTTCATCCATCTCTGCCATTCAGCAACTATCCATTGGCGTTTCCTGTCTCTCCTTGACTCCCCATCTGAGCTTTAACATACGTAAAGTCGAAGCTACCATCTCGTTGAGTGTCAAAACTGTGGCTCCTGTGAAAGTTTAAAGTCATAATGCGGCAAAGGTTCAACGCCGAGTCCTCGAAATAGACATACCTGATGAGAAAGCTTCGTCATCACAAAGATTCATTGCGGTTAGGAGACAACTGAAGACTTGATAAGCTTCTCCATCCGAAGAACTGCCGCATGGCCGAAGTACTCGCCAAAGGTGAAATACATAAACTGGCGAGGAGGCCCCGATATCAAAGAAAGAGAGTTCTTCCACCAGAAAAGAAAAAGTGCAATCGCACAAACTACGAGGACGAAGTCCTGTGAAGGCAAGACGACCAGACAAATCCCCAAGAAAAGATCGAGAACGATCCCCAAAGCGAGGAATCTAGAGACCGCCCAGCCCACCACAATCCGAAGACGACAATATCGCCATTTCGCTTCACACCCCTAATGCCTCGTCACAGGTCCTACACGTAGGTGCGAACGAGGGCCTCGAGATGGCCAACTCGCATGAAATCGTATCCCGCCAAAGGACAACTTCCAATATTGCGAAGTTCCATAGGGATTACTTGACATCGCACCTGACAATTGTATACAACCAAGAGAGATGTAATACTTAATGGCCAGCCGTGGATATCTCCCGACGTTTACATCTCCGGAACCAAGCTCAGACCCAGCCCAAAGTCACAGGATCGAACTGTGCCTCGACTTCAACAATGTACCACCTCTAAGAACTAACTCAAAGCATCAAGAACCCTTGAGAAATCCACATGATCTCTGGAGGATCAGGAGGAGGAGAATCTAGTTCTACAAGGCCCACCGCGTAAAGATCGATCGACGCAGATCTGGGGAAATACAAGCAAGAACTAAAATGTACTTCGGCGACTCGACACTACTCATCACATCACATTCTCCGACTCGACATGGAGTGGCAAGATCCCCATGACGACCCATTAGTGGTTCGCGCGATCGTGGCCAACACAACAATTCATCTAAGCTAATTGATAATTTGGAGTTTCAAATGATATCATCTTCGCCTCACCTTCGGCCAAAATGGGCACTGGAGAGAGAAAGCTAGATCCCGCCAACTGGTCCGCGGGGTTTTCTGTGGAGAGGTGGTTGGCATACCTATCACTCGATTCAACCGGTACTAACCCCGGGAGAGCCCCTCAAAGCTTAATGACGCACAAATGAGGTGTTCCTAATCGTGGTCACTACGGCTTATAACATGCCGTCGCGCACTCTCCTCAACGTAATAAAAGCCATCCCTCTGCGCATCAAGATGATAATCAAATTTCCAACCACATGGCAGGCAGTAAACGGTCCTGAGGATCAAATAGTGGCTGTGGAATGCTATTACACTCACCTCCAAGGAAACAAAGGAAAATGACAACGTAATGGATGAGCTCATGCGCCGACGAGATACTCACCCACCCGAACCCTCTGAGGAATCCAGAACCGGCATCGCCGATGACTAATTCCTAAACATCTCGCCCACTTCCGCCTAGATCAATGAGACCCCAAAAACCTCCTCACTCAATTTTTACATTTAATAGAGACATTTTCATGGAACAAAGATACGGAGGAATCGATCCTAATGAGGTTCACTCATGATTGAAGACCAACCCATCCCGTTTGGCCAACAAACACGTAGCTTCGGCACGAGGCGTAGCGCCATCAACGAGGAACGGCGCTTCCAAAGCGTGAAAGCAATCGTGAGGTAGAATATCCCGAGTGGTCGGGCTAATGTCAGTTCCTAGTCAAAAAGCAAATAGCAAGTGCGACGACGATTTCAATCGACATAAACAAGGCATGCCCGGCGACGCTTCCTTGCCGCGATCGACCTCATCGTGGACGCCATCGCGCTACGAACTTCGCGGCTGACGCATTTTCCGGCCATAACGATTAGTAATTGGACCGATGACCGTGAAAGACCTCTTTCGTCACACTGCGGAACTTATCAAGTATCGAAAGGATGCCGTCGTTCAAGAACGCAGAGCTACCTACCGTAGGCTAGTAAACCACGTTCCGGTAAAAATGATAGCTAACTATGGAGGTATAATAGATGACATACTGCAAAATTCATTACAGCCAATCTCCACATCCCTCACCTCTCGTGAGGCTCCGCATCCTATGAATTACAACATGAAGCTTCCAACCGTACCTAATGCGCCATGTATCACCGTGAAAATTCTCTGGCTTCATACAACAATCAGGAATCGAGGCAAACCCAAGATAAAAATAAAGGTCAGGTTCGATATGCCATCACCATCAGAATAAAGGAAGTCCAACGACCGACAGAGGATTTACGCTCTAAGCCGATTCAGATCCGTATACATATGCCAAATTTCTTCAAGTTCAGAAGGCCTTCCAATGGGGATGGCGCGGGCATTACTACATTAAAAACGACTGGAAGTTCTCCACCACTGGCAGAAGTCCCTGCCGAGGAGAACTCTCACTCAGACCACGATCCGACTTCTTCGGGCCGTAGTACCGCCAGACAAAGAACGAGCACACACCCATCTATTTATTGCGCAATGAGTCTGAGAGGAGCTGAGAGGTACCCAAGAATGTGTGAAAAACTAATACTAAATACAACTATTAAATGCAAGCCCGCCCTATTTCGTGCTCACACCATAGAAGTCCCGGCTGGTAATGAACCACTAAGCAAGTATCGCACAAAACTTAAGCCTCTGAGGTCGATGAAGTGGGGCCATAAAGCCAAGCGAAGTCACATCGACATATGTTTTCAAAAACATCCGTAGTTATTGTGGTCCTAGCCGACTTCATTATGGGAATTCAATTCCGATGTAATCCAATAAACCACTACGAAGAACGACCTAACTGGAAGCTCTCAGATGGAGCTCTACAGCAAGGAAGCTGGCGGCCTAATTATAACTCACCAGAAGGGATAGACATTGAACACACTCCGATCAGTTCCATGTTTCAAAACAACGAGGCCGAATATGAGGCCGTGATAGCAGGCATCAACCTCACTCATTCATTAGAGGTCACCAAGCTAGAGGTATATGTATTCCACCGGTGGTCGACAAATAAGAGACCCACGAAGCCAAAAGTGAAACGATGATTCTAGCACTTAAAGGTCCGCGATCTATTAAAGAAATTTGTGTCGTTCAAGTCAAACATGTCCCTGCATCGAGAATTTCTAGCGCACGCCAAGGGTAGGTTAGCCACAAATTTCACAAAAAGACCTTTGTGTCGACGTTTTAAATACTTGGATAACTTCACACTTATAAGATGACGGCACTTGATGGAGTCCTGAGCCAGCGATGGACCACATTTGGAACTATATAATAGACTAAGCCTACCAATAATCCGAAAGAAGCGTGCCAAAATAAGGGCGAGGTCAAATGTTCACTAATCATAAAGGAAGTCTCTGTTGCTGTGATTTTTCACTTTTCTTAAATGCATCGCTGGGAGGACATCAAGACGGCTGAGAGGTACGAAAGTGTAGCGCGAATCAGCATTCGAGCCCTAATAGCGTGAAAAAGTTTTATGAAAGGATACGCATCGCCAACGAGCATCAAGGATGCGACTCCATCTAGTCAAGAAATGCAGTGATCCGCCAGAGCACGCCAGATCTCACGCCTCCCGGGTCGAACCCTTACCATCAATCGCAGTCCCCGGGCTCAACAACGGGTTTCGATATATCAGGGACCCCGCCCATCAGTGCGTAGCGCGTGTAAATTCATAATCACTGCAGTGGATTACTTCCACCAAGCGCGGTTTAACCCTGCCATATCGCAGCAAAAATACTAGAATTTCTGCGTGGCGAAAGCCATCATGTGTTTGGCATCCCAGAGCCCCTGTATCTATTGAATCCAAAGCAAGTCGACAATGCCACCGAGATTTTCGCACGAGTCTAATTAAAATTATTACTCGCCCTCAAACATCCGCAATCAATGGATGTCAAGTCACAATCGAATCTCAAGGCTCTTGAAGACCAAAATGAAGATCTAAAAGGAGTTAGTAGAAGGTTCCCGAGGCATTTGCTTTCGCCATAAGGACGCATACGTAAGTCAAGAACCCAGAAACCATTCATTTCTAGCCTTTGGCACGGCAGATTCTGAGAGACTGTAATAAAAGTCCCAAGAGTCAAGCATCGAGGAGCATAATGACGAGGCCCTTCTGGCCTAAACTTTCAGCTCCTAGAAGAAAAACGCGAAAGGTGTTCAAAGGCATACTTCTGAGAGTATCAAAGGAAAACAACGAGGTACTATAATCAAAGAGTCACAACTAAGAGCTATATGCGGCGACTTAGTCTTAAAAAGCTCCTACCAAGCAAGAATAACCCAAATAAGACGGAAGCTTTAGGCCCCAACTGAAGGTCCTGGCATCATATCTCAGTCGCCGTGACCAGTAATTATGAACTCAAATGTAAGAGAGGGAAAAATTCATGGCATACGTGAATGCCAACATCTTAAGCCGCTTAACAAGAAGTACCAGCAATGTTAAATAATGCCTATCGACCCCATGTGATGAGAAACATTGACCATTTGGTTACATCTCAAGTGGGCTCACAGGCGGTAAGATATAGAAAGGTAAAAGAAGATATACCACATAAAAGCAAAGTGTTCCCTTTATTTCACTGAATTACATCTACATAACTGGGTGGGTGTCCTCGATTACATCTGAGTAATATTCAAGACAAGCAGCTTCTCAAAAAAAAAAAAAAAAAGAGTGATAGGAGAAAAGAAAGAAAGGAAAAGAGAGAAGAAGAAAACAAAAAGGGCATGTATTCATCTGAAGGAAAAGAGACAAAGGAGAAACATGTACTGAAATGGAGAAGAAAAGGGGGTGATAAGGAGAAAAGAAAAGAGGTGATAGGGAGAAAAGAGAGGAGTAGAGGAGGAAGAAGAAGAATAAAAAACAGAGAGAGCAGCGCAAAAGATGCGCGCCCACCTTCGATGCATCTCCCAAGACTCAGCTAGGGATTACCAAGACCCATAAAGGGGAGACTGGGGAAAAACAGCCAACTCCCACATGTAATAGAACAAATACGACTCAGATCTTCAGAATTCCACGATGATCAAATTTCACTCTTCATCTCACGCAGATTCCGGGCCAGCATTATGCAAAATGCTTCCCCTGCAAAGAAGGAAACCGATATTTATAAGGAGATCGTAGACTAGCCCGTAGGCAATCGATCCAAATTTCTCCACAACCAGACAAAGACGTCACGCTTCTTTCCAAGAATTGAAAATTAACTAACAACACGGTTGCTTTCACATATCAAACTTCTTTCAACTACTAAGGCAGCGTTCAGAGCTCACGGCCATCGACGAGCTCATCGACCAAGACAGTGCCACGCTTCGTGATCAGCGCGTCATCACACCGGCTTAGCGCCCGAGCCACTACTTTCGGTCGAATCATCGAACACATCATTCATTACAAAGACGCCGGCCAGATCACCTACCAAACATCGTTGAACGGCGGCACAGCAGCACCGGAGCCACGCCGTCGAATGAATAGCCACCATCGCAGACGTGCCATCGCCGCCGAGCCACGCCCGCCAGATACGCATGCGCTCGTTACCTAAGGCCGGCGTCACTCGGAGCTACGCCGCCACACTGAACAGTCACCGGCCCGACAGCGACGCCGCTCGTGATCGCACCACCACGCTAAGATTACATACCATACACAATGTTCCGAGCCACGCCGTCAATTTGGCGAGCTCACCTACTCCAAGATGTGCCACGTCGCGAGCTCAACACCGCCGGGCCACGCCACCATGCCACACCGAGCCACGCCGCTTCAATTTGACAGTCACCACCCACGTGCCACGTCGAGCCGCACCACTGCGGTAATATTGCCACTGCCATTACGGGCCGCCGGAGCCGCTGACCCCTGACATGGACGAGCTCTACTTTGATATTCGTCTGAGCTCATCCCATCAGCTCGACATGGGCGAGCTCTGCTCAATTACTCATTGGCGAGCTCTTCCCATCACTCGGCATGGACGAGGCTCTGCTTTACTATTCACTCGACAAGCTCTTCCCATCGCTCGGCATGGGCCAGGCTCTGCTACTATTCATCTGGCCGAGCTCTTCTTATCACTGGCATGGGCGAGCTCTACTTTGCAATTCATTACGGCGAAATCACCTAGTCGCTCGGCATGGACGAGCTACACTTTAATTCGTGACGAGCTCATCCCATCACTTTCGGCATGGGCGAGCTCTGCTTTACAATTCATCTGGCGAACAACGTCGCTCCCGACATGGGCCGAGCTCTACTTTACTATTCATTACGGCGGGCTCTTCCCGTCGCTCCAGCATGGGCCAGGCTCCTCCTCAATTATTCATTACGACGAGCTCTTCCCATCACACAACATGCCTGAGCTCTACTTCTTATTCATCGACAAGCTCTTCCCATCACTCGGCATGAATGACTCTGCTAATTCATTACGGCGAGCTCACCTGTCGCTTTCGGCATGGACGAGCTCTGCTACGAATTCATTCTAGCAGGCTCACCTCATCGCTCGGCATGGGCGAATACTTTATTGCCCGGCCGAGCTCATCCATCTTTCGGCATGGACGGGCTGTTTACAATTCGTACGACCGACTCTTCCCATCTTCGACATGGATAGGCTGCACTTTATATTCATTACGGCGAGCTCATCCCGTCACTCGGCATGGGCGACTGCTAATTCATTACGTGACTCACTCCATTTACTCGGCATGGGCCCGAGCTCTACTTTACTCAGCTTCGATACGGCGAGCTCATCTCATGCACCGGCATGGGCGAGCTCTGCTTTACTATTCATTAAAGCGAGCTCATCCCGTCGCTCGGCGTGGGCGAGCTACACTTTAATTCATTACGGCGAGCTCATCCATCGCTCGGCGTAGACTGACTCACACTTTACTATTCATCTGACGAGCTCTTCCATCATTTCGGCATGGGCCGAGCTCACGCGCTGCATATTCATTCGGCGAGCTCATTCCATCACTTTCGACATGGGCGAGCTGCGATATCATCCGGTCGCTCAACATGGGCGAGCTCTACTTTACAATTCATCCTGACGAACTCTTCCCATCACTCAACATGAATGAGCTACACTTTACTATTCATTGACGAGCTCTTCCCATCTTTCCCGAGCATGGGCCGAGCTCCTCCTCGATTATTCATTCGGCGAGGCTCTTCGTCACACAGCATGGGCGAGCTACTTTACCTTATTCATCGTGAGCTTCCCGTCGCTCGGCATGGGCGAGCTCTGCTTTACAATTCATTCGGCAGGCTCACCCCATCACTTTCGGCGTAGACGAGCTCTACTTTACAATTCATTCTGACGAGCTCACCCCATCACTCAGCATGGACGAGCTCTACTTTACTATTCACTCGGCGAGCTCATCCATCGCTTTCGGCATGGACGAGCTGTTGCCTGAATCTGACAGAGCTCTTCCCATCACTCAGCATGGGCGGAGCTCTGCTTTATAATTCATTTTGGCAGGCTCACCCCATCGCTCGGCATGGGCGAGCTCTACTTTATATTCATTAAGCGAGCTCATCCCATCCTCATGGGCAGGCTGCTATATTCATTACGTGACTCTTCCCGTCCCTTTCGGCATGGACGAGCTCTACTTTACTATTCATTCTAACAAGCTCATTTCCATCACTCGACATGGGCGAGGCTCTCTGACTCATCCCATCCTTTCGTATGGACAGGCTCTGCACACTATTCATCTGGCCAGGCTCTTCCCATCGCTCGGCATAGGCAGGCTACACTTTTTACTATTCATTCTGACGAGCTCTTCCCATCACCCAACATGGACGAACTCCTCCTCAATTATTAATTCTGACGAGCTCTTCCCATCACTCAACATGGGCAAGCTCTTATTAGCTTAGACGACCTCTTATTCAGCAACTCACATTAACGGGCTCATCCATCGAGTTTATGGACCAGACTACAGGCAATTTACATCGAAACTCTTTCCTCGTCGCGAGGAGCAGATCCCCTTCGATAAATTAACTAAATCAAGTCCAGGCCGGCTCTACAAGGCCACGGCGACTAAGTCACGGCAGTATTCATCTCACTTTCTGATCCTCAATCGGGCCATTGGATCATGGAGCAGCGATTCTGATGAACGCGAATGATATATGAGAGTATATTTATATGTAAATATGTTTGGAAGGGCTACATGTCTCGGGCCCGTTCGCGACCAAAGAAGCATTAATATAGATAAAAAGCGAATAAAGTCGATTAATCGAGGCAAACATAAGCATAGGAGATCGGATGTCGATGGGAGGAGCGGACGGCGAAGGGGAGATTGGCCACGCGGAGTACCGGGCTCTTGAGAATTAGTTCGTGAAAAATGTTCCCTCGCCTCTTGCGTCCTTTGGGGAGGTCAAAATTAAAGTCGGATCTACAGGTATGCGTCGACATCGTCTTTCAGTTGAAGTGAGGCCACCCGAAGCCCGCGAGCCGGCTTTGGTCCCTCGGTACGCCTAATGACCTCATCCTGCGAGCTGTTAAATAACCATTTGATCGATCTGCGTATGACCGCGACATTCCTCGTTCGGTAGTTACGCAGAATTTGCGGCTTCAAAAGATTCCCAACGAGCAGTCTCTAGCAACGCCTTGCACTCAGAAGCTTCGCGACGAGCCGCTTCGAGTTGTGCTTGCTTATCATTCAGATCGCCGTTAACTGCACGAAATTCCGCTTGAAGATCCCGCAGCTCGCCCCGGGAGGTAATGAGCTCCTCCCCAACCCGCCGCGTGCTCACTCTACAGACTTCAGCCCCTCCCAGGCCTGACTCAAATCACTTTGTGAAGCCTGACCACTTCGAACCTCCCGGGCACGCCTTCTGGCCGCCGCCAGCTACTCAACCTCGCCTTCCCTACTTCCTTCGCCCGAGCACAGCCGACGGTTATGCTTTAAATCAGACTTAAGCCGCTCCACTTCTTCACCATATACTACGCCGCTCCTACGCCTGGGTCTGCTCTATGAGAGAGGCCACCTTCGCTTTATAAATCTGGCAATTTTACGTGCTTCTCGCTTAGTTTGGCCTTTCGACTGTGCCTTTCGATGAGTGGCTACTCGCATATCAAACATGAAGATAACACTAAACACCGAGGCAAAGATGGAAGCAAGCACACTATAGACTTCACGAGGCAACCCCTCAAGGGATAAAGCCAAAAGCTCGTCAACAGCATCGCTTCGACCTCCCAAGGTCGGTCCCGAGGATGGAGGAGACAAAGACTCGCTGAGTCGGGAGCCAAAGCAAAGAGTCCGGTTTCATCGACTTGCTCGCCTCTTTCTTCGCCCGTCGCCTCTTCGAGGAGGCGACCTGACTTCTTCCAAAGGCGGATTCCAGACTAAGAGTAGTACAACCACTCAACGATTGCCCTGGCCGTCGCCATTAGCGCCTTTACTCCTTCGTCGGCTTGGGGAAATCGAGGCCCAAAATCACAGAGCCTCTGGCCTAAAGGAGACAACGCCCGCTCCGTTCCTCGAGCACGAGGCCCTCCACTTCTCTAACTTGGTCGAAACCTACCACTCCTCCTCAATGGAGCTCTGGGTTTTTTTCCCTTTCACACCCGAGGCTTCCGAGATGTCGCTCTAAACAATCAACCAAGATCTCCCCGGGTAGAGCGCCGGCAAGCCCAACTGGGAGAGGATCCTGCAGTAGCAACAGCAAAGACTCCTCGGGCAGTATAACGTCCGACCTTATCAATTCTGCGTAAGGACGAGCAGGATATCACGCCAACGCTAAGGCTATGACATTATCTTCAGCGCTAAGTTCAAGACGAGCCTCTGGGAAACAAACAGATAATACAAAATCATAAACATCCGACCACCTTCAGATAAGTCATACCTCAAAACAAGCACAAATACTACGAATGTTATCGTGAGCGCCCAGTCGTGGGAACACCTGTGTCATCCTTGTCAGAAGGAGTGTATTCCCAATTGAAACCGCCAATAAGAAATAACAATAGTCCCTCCATGACCTATGCAAGATGGAAGGTCAAAGATCACCGCAGGAGCCCCGTAACGTCTCGAAAAATAAAGAAAGCCCCCTGGTCTCATTCGGGGCTAAAAGACGAAGAAACAAGGCTGGGCTAGGATGCCGAGCCCTTTATCCCTAAAGGAAGCCAAGAACTTTACTCAAATGCCCTAAACTGGCTGGGAGCGAGTCGAGGGGCAATGTTGAAATGTTGCGAGACTCTTTCATGAAAGGGTGCGAGAGGAAAACGAAGGCCATTGTCAAAGGCGACCTCAAAAAAAACAAACCATCCCAGGCACAAAGGCCGCGTAAAAGGTTAAGACATCGGGACCTATACTCTGATACAAGGGGAGGCTTCCAGAATCTATCAAGAAAGCGTACTCCCATACGAAGGGTCGACCTTACTAGGTCCCACATTCACAGCATGTCGAACGGCAGATGTAAGGTACTCCGACCCCCCAGGATATGTGATTAGGTTTATTTCCTCTTTTACCTACTAATCTGGAGGTGAGGCACTTCAAGAGCTATGGGATTCTGATATAATGATCCACGTGAGGCATCTCCACCAGACAAAGGCCGATAACAACCGAGGAGTCATCACCAATCCGCAAAGAAGAAGAGCGATCTTGACCCATGACGAGACGTTTAATAAGAAATAAAAGCCAACGGCTAAACCCTAGTGTTTCGTCGCACTAATCAAAACGATATGGACAAATTGCACGAAATACAATGAAGAAAGGCTTCGTAAAGGCATGAACAGGAGGCGAAGAAAGAAAGGGTCCTGGAAGCAGAAGCAGACAAGACGAAAGATATCCATGAAAGAAACAGAAGGAAACTGGAGGAAATGGGAGAAATAAGCGCGAAAACCTAAGGGTCATCATTATTACAAGACTTATGACGGCGACAAGGCTTTAACCGCCCAACCACTCAACGCACGCAGAGAAACTACAACCGACACGAGAAATTACGCCTCGCCCACGCCGTACACAAGGGTCAGCAACCGAAAGGGTTTAAAAATAGTCACAGCCCACCGACCAAGCCCAAAGAAGCCGCAGACGCCTAACGAATACCCGCGCCTCCTGACGGCCCAAATCGAAGGCCCAAGGGGGCTAGGTCCAAAGGACAACTCGAATGAATCGAAGCCCCATATCCTACAAATCGATTGTATCGTCATACGTAAAACACAACTCCCTAGCAATATATCCCCACGATCCAACCAAACCTTATCAATAAGGAAGGGAAAATAATAACAGATCATCGCCAGTTGGATCTCCCCCAATAAGGAAAGAGGATTATCTCAAACAAACAGCTCATTCTATATCTTGTACCAAATCCGATATGGACTAAAATAAGAAATATCTCGTCCAATGGGAAGGACTCCTAACCACCACCCAACTGGTTGAACATCTACTATAAATACAAGACCACCCATCGGTGAAAGGTACGCAAAAACCAACGCCAACATTCCTACACACATTCTCAGACGCATATACATACGCAACACATTCGCCCTTGCGCCTCCTCTTCTCCTCGTAAAGAAACTCGACTTAGCATCTGAGCGCCATGGGCGAAGCCCTCGCCGAACCCCCTTCTTCCTTGTTTTTGCAGAGGAGTGCTAAGTCCGGAGCTTGCAGATCAACAGTGCAACGATCCTACCTCACCCTGCATAATCTAGACGCCGTATCCTACCATTAACAACCGGTGTCCAAATTTCAATGACCCTACATCGCTCCAACCCAGTTCCGGTTGAAAAAAGCATCATCAGAACTTATATATTTTTAAATTATTAAGTCTTTATATAATGAGTTAAAAACTTAAAATAAATAAAACGGGTTTGAAACAAAAAATAAAAAAAAATATGTTGGACTTAACTTTAATTTTATTTTCCTTCATTTTTTTCTTCCATTTTTCCACTATATATTTTATTTTTCAATTTTTTCTAGGAACCAAACATAGTGCAAGGATGTGGTATGGGCTTAGTGGGGGCACTTGCCCCATTGAAATTTTAAAAAAAAATAATAATCTCTAACACTCAATGTCACATCACACTTCGTATTAAGAAGAAACTTCTTGACATTATATTAGACACGTTTTAAAACCGTGAGAGCCCCTTGGGTCCAAAGCGAACAATATCTACATGATTGGGTTGGGTTATTACAAATGGTATCAGAGCTAATTCCCGACCTCGATGTAGGGGTCTGTTCCGTTTGTCACATCCCACATCAAATATGAGATAAACTTCTCGGCACTATATAAATATGCTCTCCTTTCAAACTTAGTAGACGCGTTTTAAAGCCATGAAGGTCCCTTGGGCTGGACAATATCTACATAAGTGGGTTGGATCGTTATAGTAAAGGAGACTCGAACCTAAGAACAAGGTTATGTTCGGATTGAAAATCTAGTCAACACTTTATCATTAGGATAAGACTCTCATTTATTAATCCTCGCCAAACTTATGCAACTTAATCGACATCCTCTCACCTAGTCTTATAGTATTTTCATTGATATAGTATTTTTAGGAAGGTTTGTACTCTAACAACCCTAACAACTTTCCAAACAACCCTAGCATCAAGGATTTAGGAAGTTTCTCTCCCACAATGTCTTCACCAAGGAGTTTACATTGAGCATGCTCCACCCATACAGGAAAGAAACAACAATCTCCCATGTCGCAACCAAGGTTTAAAATATTGTGATATATCATCATCGATATATCATGTATCAATGTCAATTGATACGATACATAGCATCAATAATCGGTTGACAGAAAAATCAGGCAAAAATCGAAAATATCGATGATATATCGATTATGGACTACATATCGCCAACAATGAAGAGGGAAAATGAAGGATCTTTTTTATTAATTAATATTATTAATTTTTAATATTTAATATTAAAGTTTAGATTATAAAAAAATTAAAATTTAAAAAACACCAGCAAATCTAATACCGTAAAATTTTTAAATTTTTATTAATGAAATCTTTGTATCATATTTATAGTAATTTTAGAATATTCTAAAAATATAAAAAAATAGTCATAATATATTGCCGTTTAACCAATTATTTTGTATAAATCATAGAAAATGAATTTTAATGCCTTTTTTTCAAATCTAATTAATATTATCATTTCCTATACTTTCAAAATAATTTTAAAATAAAAATTGAATATATCTTTAAATTTTAAATAATTTATAAATACCAAAATATTTTTTATATATCTTATATATCCATAAAATTTAAATACTGATATATTGGTCAAATCCGATATTTTCATCTTTCTTCACAACCACTCCATCTCCAAGCTATATACATCATTCCATGAAAAAAATCTGATACACTTCCTGTGAAGTTATTGAATTGTTTACTTGCTCCTGGTTGGCTTTTTAAAATTATAAAATCAAGTTAAAGCTAGAACACTTTTCGAATATCTGCAGAATTCCTTTTGTTTCACCAAGAAAGTGAAAGAAATACTGGAAACGTTAAAGGAAAATGAAAAGGAGAAATCATTGTTTCCCACATGTGTTGATTCTGACTACTGCATTCATTGAATGGACACCAAAAAGTGCTTTATCTGCTCTGTCTTATTTTTTGGCCACTTATTTATATTTACACTCAAAAACAATAATTTACTAAATAGAAAAGATGTAAAGAAGTATATATATTGGTTTATAGAATGGCCATCTCAATGCTGGGTTGCAAAATCATTCCAATTGCCATATTATAAGAACAAATTTACTCAAATTGTTCCAAGTATAGAGAGAAGGGGAAAGGGGAGAAAGATTTTCCTAAACTTTTATTTTCAATTGATTGGCTTATTTCAAATCATTATTGATTCATATACTTTTAACACACACCTGGCCTTTTCCTATGAGAAGGGATTAGAAACCTCTTCGGTGCTTCAATGGCCTCTTCAGTGCTTGGTTATGGTTTTTGAATTTTTTTTTGGTTCGAAAAACAAGGAAAATAAAGAGAGCACGAAATACATGTTTGGTTTTGTTTGTACACAAATTTAATTTTGCCTTACCTAGTTTTTATTTAGGCTTGAGCCCAAGCCCACGGTTAAAAATTCAAGTGAAATAAGCCTAAACCTAGTTGAAAAATCTTATATCAAAAGCTCAGGGTATTTTTGAGAATTTAAAATTTTTTAAAGACGCTAATTCAAGATAAATGAGACTTCTTTTTTCAAGATCACATACAGTAAATAGAGAAATCCTCGAGAAAGAGTTCCTACTGTAGACGTGCGCTACTTGAAAGGAAAACTGGGAAGGTACTTTTAATGGAGAAGTGGGATGCTGTTTGACAGGAGAGTATAGAGAAAATACAGGACTTAGGCATTTATTTAAGGACTCCTATAACAGGAGGGGAGCTCTCACGAGAAACCAACCAACAACCAATCAATCAAAAACAACGAGTCACTTCTAGCAGTTTAGTCATTCTGTTAGATTTTTCAAGTTTCTTTTTGTTTACACTAAAAATGAATTTTTTTGGGCCCAAATGGTGCTTGGATAATTATTCGGCCCAAAGGGTAGTAAATGTTTCTAATTTCATATCGCCTCAACCGAGAGCCCAACCCAATCCGAGAAAGCCCAAGTCCATGATAATCAGCCCATGAAAGGGTCTAAGAACATTTATGAAAATTTTCAATTTGTCAAAGTGGACAGCTTAGAATGGTGAGACTTTTTCTCAAAAGCAAGTGGAATGAAACTTTTTCTCCAACTCAAGTCATAATCAGGAACAATTATCGTTATATAAACGACTTAGAGAATAAGTCAGAAGCGAGAACAACTCGGGGAACAATTCTCTAGTGGGTATGTGACCAGTTATTGGAGAAAGTTGGTTTGAGTGTGCTTATTTTAATGCCTATAAAGGAAGATTCACATCGTATAAGACACGACAAATCAATCATCAACTAACACTAATAGAGCATTTCAATATTCTTTCATAATTTCTGTGTTCATCAATACATTTCTAAATTTATAGCTTATTTTATATTTCCACATTTGTTTTCAAAGCTTATAAGCTGTTAATTCCAGCATTTCCAATCGTATTTTACAAATGAATTACTACTTTTTCATTTGTCTATATGATTTTTCTAAAGCTAATACATTCCAATTTTCTAAGCATTTTCCACTTAGACTCTAGGGAACTAGGGAATCCATTTTTTCGCTTGACCATAAGTTAGATTCAGTATCCTTTCAATTCGGAAATACTATAATTTCCTAGCAAACCCGCTCATTCACCAATTCCCGTGATTTTATATGTTTTGGACCAAAATTCAGCTAAAACATATTTTTGGCACACCCGGTGGGACACATCTTTGTGAAACATTGATACATCTTTTTGTTTTGTATGTTCAATTGTGCATATTCTACGGTGGTTACACTTTTTGCTAAAGAATGCCACCAAAATTGAGGAGTAAGACAACTGAAGAGTCTTTGGACTCAAGATTTGATGTTGTAGAAGTAGCACATAAAGGAAGAGTTCCAGCCTTGGTGAAACAAATAGAGAACCTGATGAATTCTCCAGTGCAACAGTAGGGGAATCTATCTAACAACCCAATTGAACAAGTGGAAGGAAGAGGTGCAGGTAATGTGGATGTGCCTATTTTTTTTTCTCTTAATTCTAATGAATTTCAGGCTCTCATGCAAGAATTAAAGAGCCATCGAGTGATCATAACTGTCTTTATGGAAGAAATGAAGCAGCAATCTCAATACAACCTAAAGGGGACAATTAAGGCAAGAAGTTGCTTCTAAAAGACAATTCTCTAATGAACCCAAGGGGCATTATTCTGATAACCTATGGGGAGTTGGTTAAATTCACCTCTTACCTATGCAGGCAAAGGTTAGATACCTTCCTCCCTATAGGAGAGAGGGAGGTAATCTGGAGAACGTAGCATGGGAAAGACCTAATGCAGCTAGAACCATAGCCCCTCAAAGGATTTTTGCTCAAACTAATCCAATTACACAACCTGGAGTATATGAAGGAGGCTTTTCTTTCAATGGAGGCTCGGGGGGCATCATGCAGCCACCTGCAAGAGTAAATGGCAACTGGGGACAACAAGTACAATAAGTCCCTCATGTTCCTCAACAAGTTCCTCAGGTGCTTCAACAAGTTCCTTAGGTTCCTTAGCAAGTTCAACAAGTTCCTCAAGAACCTTTTGTGTAACCAACAGTAATACCATATTTAAGGACAATCAGAGAGGTGGTACATGAATTATATAGGCCCAGCCTCCGAAAAATTTGCCTCTCGGAGTTCTACAAACCTTATCCATAGATGACAGATAGGGAAAACCCTTACCTAAGGGGGTATAGGATCCCTGATTTCTCCTTGTTATTTGGAGAAAATGGCTAATCCACCTTAGAACATGTTGCTAGATTCACTGTGTAATGTGGCTAACAATGAGAATTTCTATCATTTCAAGCTTAGATTGTTTCCTAACCTTTCGGGATAAAGCAACATTCACTGCATACAACATTACCATGAACTCCATACAGTTAGTAGGAATGGAAAGCGCGCCACACTAATTTTTCAAGGTCAGCCTCAAGTGCATCGCAGAACTATTCAGAGTGACTCAAAGAAATAGGGAGACTGATGATTTGTTTATCTCTTGTTTCAAGAAGATGAGAAACAAATGCAAGATCCATCTTCTAGAGACAAAGTACGTGAAAATGGCCCAAAGAGTTTTGGACATTGAGTTAGGGAAGATATTCCAAGGTATGTAATTTAAAGATTTTTATGAACTTGCAGCTAAGGTGACAGAATATGAAGAACTGCTCAAGGAAGAAAGTTATCGGAGGAAGAAGTCCATGGGAACCTATTGTCAAAAGGTGAACCATGAGGTGGCAGTGGCAGGTCTATCTGCTACAAGGACATTCACTTGTCCTCTTTTGGTAGAAAAGACACCTAATGTGTAAAAGAAGACACAAATTGTTGATACACATGTCCAATATAATTTTGAGGTAGCAAAGACTGAGGAAATATTTGATTTCCTGGTGAAAGAAAAATTCATTACCTTCAAGACCACCCATCCCCAAAGAAGTATTTTAACCTACGGAAAGGCTTACTATAAGTATCACAATTCATGGAACCATACTACTAATGCATGTTGGGGTTTGAGAAATGTCATACAGGACAGGATCAACAAAGGGATACTCAAGTTCCCTGACAAAAAAGAGACTATGGCAATCGATAAGGATCCTTTCCCCACCAAGGGTTCTACCAACACTACGGCTAGCTTGATCTAAGAGCATTGATGTAATCCAAGAAGGCAGGAAAAACTCTCTCCACAAAGGTATGGTCCCAAATATCATTCCCGGTTCAGATTGACAAGCTATTGAAAAATGAATGAGTTGCAGTTTGTATAGATCCTCATCAGGGAGAAATTCAGTGAAGGGGATACAACAAGGAACATAGTAGCATAATCGATTCTCCAAGAAAAGGAAACTTTCACCAAAAGGCAAGACAAATTCCCCAGAATAATTCATTCCTCCTAGAGAAAAGGTTATAAAAAGGCCCACTCCTCCATGGGGTGGGTTCATTTCCACGGTAACGATGCATGCAGTGTTTATAAATGCCCTTAAGAAAAAGAGGTTTTTCCCCAAGGGTAAGTTCAATTATTTTAAATGGTAAGATCACAGGAAAGTCAATCTCTCTAAGGAAATGGCAAGTGAAAGACATGTTTATCCTCAGCCTCATGTTTCAAAAAATCTACATTTCAAGGTATTAGAATGAAGTTCACTAGGGACAACTTCACTTCTCCAAGAGGTATTCTTTTCCTCAAAAGAAAAGATTGTAGACCAACTTCACTTCTCTAAGGAATCTAGCAGGGGAAAGACAAGTTTCTCCAGCCATACATGTTTTTCTAAGAGGTAGACCCAGTTCTCCAAGGAAGGAGGTTGCAGAGAAGGAAAAGCCTATGAGGTGTATCATTCCTCTTGTGGTTTCTCCTAGTCAAAGGTGGCATGTGGTACAACACAAAAAAATTCTCCAAAGGCTATCCAAGACCTAGAAGATGAGGATGCAGAGGCAAAGAGCAGCTGATAGAAGGCAGCTCATTGATGTACTTATGGAAATCCAAAAGGAAGATGCCATGGAGTTAGAGAAAGTGAAGAAACGAATGGTTCCTAGCTTGGAAAAAACAAAGTTTGGGAGGAAAGCTACTGAGGATATGGAGGCAATGAGTAGTGTAGATGAAGTGATGGACTCAGAGGCTTTAATGATAGGGGAAATCCCTATTTCTTTAAATTGTTATACTGTTTCTCTAACATTACCAACTATTTTCAATTCAAAAAAACAAACAAACAAACAAACAAACAAACAAAGGAAGACCTAGTAGAGGTAGAAGGGAAGCACCCGACCACAGAGGAAGATGTGGGCCACAGTGGAGTTACCATAGAATCCTCCAAGAATGCGTAATCTGGGCGTATACTGAGAAACTCTATGGAAATGACGAGGCATATAAAGCTCAGACGTAAGTATTTCCATCTCAATGACAGACTCCGCATCCAAGGTATTGATAGATAATGGATCAACTATGAATGTAATGCCATTGAGAATGCTTGAGCTCTGAAGGAGCATTAATTGATCCGATAGAAAGAGGCTAATGTGGTTTGCCTTTACTGGAGAAGTATCCAAGACCCTGGGGATACTACCTATAGATATCACCATTGGTAGAAAAACTACACTACCTGCCTTTTTTTTATAGATTCTACTACAAATTACAACATTTTGTTAGAGAGGGACTGGATTTATGCCAACTGGTGTGTGTCGCCCTTCTTCACGCCTATTGTTTTGGAAAAAATGGCGGGAAGTGGTGCGCGCAGATAAGCAACCCTTCATGGCGGCTACAAGCTCTGTGGGTATTATGATCAAGAATTCGGTTCTATCAAGTTCACTAGCAGAAAATAATGTCGCGACATAATGAAGAACTGAAGGCATAAATCTTTGTTGTGACAATGATTGAAAAGTTTTTTAACCACAATGACGCAATATTATTAGCTCTGTCACGACAATGATCAAGCAATAGAAGTAGAGGTTGTCTCAAAAATAAAATTTATTTCGCAAAAAAAAACTACAGAGTAATAGATCTCTCATATGAGCAAAGAAAATTATTTTCGTGATTTAAAAATGGAAGAGAAATAAGCAGAAGCCAAGACAAGCTCATCGCGAAAAATTTCAATGTCAGAACAAATACCCAGCCGACAAAGATCAAAGAAGGAAATATGTCGCAACATCTTTAGAGTTTGTCGTGACACAGAGTTCAATCTCAACAGTGGAAGATAACAAGACTATGTCGCGACAAAGAAAAAGTCTGTCGTGACAATAGCAACATGAAACTATGAGAAACTATGTCGCGACAAAAGGTAGAGAAGAACCCCAGAAAGAATGTCGCAACATAGAAAAGAATGTCGCGACAAAGTGGAAGAGCTGAAGGCAAAAATATTTGTCGTGACAAAGAAGTTTATGTCACGAGATTTTTCAAGAGCAGCAAAGAATGACAAGTTGGTTACAACAAAGTTTTTATGTTGCGACACAAGACACTCCGCGCGACAACATCACTAGATAACTTCAGTTATAACTATGTCACAACATCAGCCAAATTATGTCGCGGATGTAATCCAAGAAGAAAGCACAAAATTATGTCGCAACAGAAACTACAAGCCACGATAAGAGCTATGGAACAAAGATGACAACTATGTCATGACAAAGCAACCAATTGGGCCAGAATTTTTGGGGATCCACAATTTCAACCTTGAAGTGCGGCCCATTATTTGAAAATCTATAAATAGAAGCATCTAGGGCACTGTGCGCAGCTTCCACCAAACTAGGAACTTCTGGGTAGCTGGAGACTCCTTTGTATATTATTTTTCTTTTATTTATTTCTTTTCTTTTCTTTTCTTTTATTTTTCTTTTCTTCAATTTAGTTTTTAGCTTAGTATTTTAGTTAGTTCCTTTTGGGATTGAACAATGATCTGGTGTGAATTTTTAGCTGGTTTCATTATAAAACTCCGGTTTTCATTACTGTCTGACTTAAATGGAATTTAGGAATTTTTTGGAGTTCATCTATTTCATTTTGTTTACAATTGAATTTACGCATCGATTAGTCAACAAGTATTTGTAATCCAGCTTTGAAAGACTCCAGTTCTCCGGGATTGACTCCATGTTAATTATTGTTTTTACACAACTTGGAAAGAATGTCATAGCTTGGAAATCTTGAATTTATTTAATTGGTATTATTTCTCGGGTTACTTATTCAGAATATTAGTAGCTTGTACCCAAAAAAAGAGATCAGATTCTGCTCCGATTTCCAAGAATCCTCCGAAAGTGACAATGTAAAATGTGAGAACTCAGAGTATGGAGCAGTTACTTGGGGGTATGTTAGACTAATATTATGGAACTAATGAACTCTGAAAGATTACTTCGATAGATTACTAACTTACTCATGGTCTGAGGATAGTTAGATGATGTATCAATTTAATTGATGAGAAGTTTATCCTCTATCTGATGACAGGATCTTGATCCCGTGTTAGCATAGATCTAATCAAGGAAATAGAGAATTTTATCAGATTCGATGGATGAGTTACCAATTAAATAGGAGAAGGCTTGTAATATCCTGTCTATAAGAGCAAGAATTCTTCAGTCCTAAGATTTTGGTGTGAAATACTGAAAAGAAAAAACATCCAGATCTTAGAAAGAGGTTTATATTCAACAAGTAACTAATTAGACTCATGTATCCGAAAGGAATATGGATCTCTAATTGGTGAAATGTATGGTGTATGGAGAAATCCAAACTACACTACCTTACATCTTTGATAAGTTCATATTTCAAATTAAAGGCTGAATTATCTTATAAAATGATGCAGAAATTTTTAATTGTACATTGCTCTATTTCCCAGTGTTAACTTACCTAGTGAACTTTCCAATCCAATTATTTTGAATTCTTTATATATAGTTATAGAATTTTATTTAGTTTTTGCTTTTCCTTTAGCTTAAAACCAAACCACTTTTAACTTTGGAGTTCAAATAGCAAGGATCTTCAGTAGATGGGGTAATTGATGTTTAGATTTTTCATCAATCCTCGTGGAAATGATAACTGAACTTAAATCCACTTTTATTACTTGTATGACCTGTGCACTTGCAGTGATCTAGACCAAAATCAATTTTTAATAGATCTCTTTCACAAAAAGGGTAAACACATCTTTTTATCAAATTTAGTCTAACAAATTTTTAGCATTCTAGCTGGGGACTGAAAAGTCTTTGGATGGAATTGTTGATTACTTCATCAGATTTGGTCTATGTATAAAAATAAATCAATCAATGGCTCTGGCACGGAGAAATCCGCTAGAGCTGGTATAGTAATCATTTCACCAAAAGGGATAAAGACTACCCTATCTTTCAACTTAGCCTTCAAGTGCACCAACAATCAAGATTTAATCTGAGGCTTTAGTGATTGAATTGGAGATCTTGATGGAACTCGGAGCACAAGAGGTGCACATTATTGGGGACTCTCAATTAGTACTTCTGCAGCTAATAGGGGAATATAAATGCAACAACTTATTTCTGGCTCCTTATTCTACTACTTCCACTCAATTGGAAGGTGGATGAGCTAGCACAAATAGCCTTAGGTGTGAAGATAAGCGAAGAATTGACTCATAAGCTCATTGTGATAAGAAAGAAGAATCACCTATCAATTTATGAAAGGGGAATCAGATTAGAAGTCATTAACACAGATGAAAATGTTGCAAGAGATTAGAGAATTAAGATCAGAGAGTATTTAGAAGATCCTAACAGGCAGGTTCCCAATAGGGTGAAAGCTCAATCGCAGAACTTCGTCCTAATGAAAGGGTCATTGTACAAAAAGAGGCTTAATGGGTTACTGCTCAGAGGCCTATCCTTCCTAGACAATATGGAAGTGATGAAACAAGTTCATGAAGGGGGTCTATGGAGCCCATCAAGTCGGGATAAAAATGTAATGGTTGATTATGACACATGGTTATTTTTTGCCAACCATCCTAACCGATTGCATCAATTACTCCAAGGGTTGCCAACAGTGTAAAAAATATGGCAGCATACAAAGGATACCAAGCAGGAACCCACTTAATTGTGAAAACCGCAAGTGGCCTTCGTGAGGATGGCTGTAATTTATTTAGAAAATTTACTCCAACTTCATCAAAGGGACACAACTTCATCTTAGTCACGCAGACTACTTCAACAAATGGGCAGAGGTAACACCAAGAGCAGAGTAAAGATGTGATCTCCATCTATCAAGGAACAAATCATTCATAGATTTGGAATTCCTCAATCCATTACAACCGACCAAGGCAACATGTTCACTAGGGATGAGATGACTTATTTTTCCAAGGAATATGGCATTCAACTAATCAGATCTACTCCCTTTTATGCTAAAGCAACTGGGCAGGCTAAAGCTTCTAATAAGGTGTTGATAAACATCCTAGAGAAGATGCTAGAAGACAATCCCAAAGATTGGAAATTAATTTTATCTGAGACCTTATGGGCTTATAGAACTTCTAAAAGAGATTCTACAGGGGTAAGTCCTTACTCTCTAACATATGGACACGATGCAGTGCTTCCAATGGAGGTTGTAGTTCCTTCTCTAAGAGTATCCAGACATAATGGCCTTAATCCTCAAGAATACAGTGAGGCCATGATGATGGAACTCAAGGAATTAGATCAGAAAAGATTACAAGCGCTTTACCACACAATGATCCAGAAAAAGAAGGTGGTTAAGGCCTAAAACAAGCGAGTCAGAAGAAAGAATTTTGAAGAAGAGGAGCTCGTTTGGAAGGTGGTGTTGCCCATCGGTACTAAAGACAAAGAATTGCGGAAATGGTCTCCTAACTGGGAGGGATCATTCAAGGTTCACCAAGTACTACTCGGAAATGCCTACTGGCTATCAAGCCTTGAAGGAAAGCCACAAAAAAGGTTCATCAATGGGAAGTACCTCAAGAAATACTTTCCCACAATGTGGGAAATGTCACGCTAAGAAAAAACTAAGACGGGGAATAAAGGAATAATGCGAAAAATAGTATCATCGACCATTTTCAGATTGGGAAACTATTCTACGCTTACTTTTGGTGATAAGCACTATTTTTCCACTCGCTACTCAAACTTTTTGTATTCCTCAATGTCATACTTGTTATACCCTCAATTTTTTTATGAATAAATAAAGTCCCATGACCACTTTAAACCTGGGGAAGTAGATACTGATCTTTGATTAGAAGATTAAAGTAGGCTTTATGACCTCTATTGATCCTATATAAAGGTTTTTCCCTAAGAATGGGCTTGTGTTATCAATTATCCAAAGGGTTCTCACCACTTTAAAACCGGAGAAATACGGGGATGACTTATGATAAAAGGGCTCGCCATTGCATCTAATCAAGACATTGATTTTCTCCATATGCTCTTGTTCCTCTTTGAATAGGTTCCAAGATTTTTAAGGTCATTGGAGAAATAGATATGAATTGCAGTTCCAAAATAGGATTTGAGGTAGTAAAGTTGTCCTTTGGCCACTTCGCCTCAAAAACACCAACTTCTTCAAGATTCCCTAATGATTCTCGAAGGAAGACTTCTTGATCACATCAAGATTGAGGAAATAGGAGCGAAAATATCCGAGTGAAAAAGGGTAGGCGTCTAGGCCATTGGATACACATTTTTCCCTAGACAAGTTCAAGAGAGGGTATCATGATCATCCTTGAGGAAATAAGCCCTTATGATGAATTGGAGTAAAGGAAAGTGGGAATTACAACAACTATACATTCAAATGCAAGATTTCTCTAAAAGAATTATTCTTGTCGCATCATTACAATTCGTGACAAGTTATTCTCTGTAAATGGGAAAGTCAAGCTAAGAAGAAAGAGAAGCCTGTCTCGCTTATATGAAGCCCTTCGTCAGCGACGAGTACCGCCGCTCTTCGAGGCGAAGAGGAAGTTGGATGAAAAAATCATTCTCAGGTTAGCTGCAGCGAAGAAGTCTATGAAAGGTTAGCCATGGTGAAGGATGTTGCTCGCCACAACGAAGGAAAAAATACAAATACCAGTCTTGGGTTCGCCACGACGAAGATTGCTGTTCGCCGCAACGAAGAGAGAACATGTGTCTTTATCCTAGTTTTAAATCAAACCAGACTTCTTAGCCACAGTTCTCAAGAATGCAAGTTTTTCCCCAACACACAACAATCAATTTATTTATCTGTAACAAATAGTGTGGCTTTAGCCATTGTTTCCATCAATTTTAGAGCAAGCACTGATAGATGCAGTATATCATCATACACATGCAAGCACACTTCCAAAGGTAGGCCTAGAGCCACCTTGGTCCACTAATGCAATGTCATGTTGTAATTGCACGTGTGCTAGTGTTCAGTGAATCCACAAGCAGTACACACAAGTTCGTCACATCCAAAGGTAGACCTAGAGCCACCTTGGTCCACTAATGCAATGTTATGCTTGTGAGTGATCCTGTGCAATGTCAAGTGAATTTCCATCAACGATCTAAGCACAAAAAATCAAGTATCTCAAGAGCAAGTTCTCAAGCAATGGTCGGCTTTTATCCACCTAGCAAAAGAGATAAACTAGCATGACCCAACCTGTATTCTCTAAAGCAATATCTTCAAGTCCATCAAATAAAAGTTTGAGAAGTTACCTTTGTGATGCTTCCGTTGGTAGACGAGGAAAAAAGATTGAGTAGAGTGGGAGAGACCAAGATCTACATATAAAGAAGGAAAGTTTCGATAAAGCTTTGGTAAGAATCATACTCGATTTTAATTTTTTAAAGACTTTTTCATTAGAGAACAAGGGTTTTAAAGTTCTAAACAACGAAAAAAAGAGTCTTTCATGGTTTTTTAAAGACTTTTTCATTGAAGAACAAAGGGTGTTGGAGTTCTAAAAAACGAAAAAGGGTTTCTCTTGATTTTTTTGTTAGAGAACAAGGGTTTTAGAGTTCTAAACAATGAAAAAAATAGTCTTTCTTGGTTTTTTAAAGATTTTTTCGTTGTAAAAAAAAAAGGATTTGAAGTTTCAAATAATCGAAAAAGACTTCCTAGTTTTTCAAAATCTGGGAAAACTTTCTTGAATTATGGGATTAGAGATCATATAGAACATTCATCACAAATTACTTTGACAAGGGATAGATCTACTCACCAATGCAAGAGGTAAGTTCGGGCTATGGAAGATGGCCAAAAAATCAGAACTTGTGGCAAAAGGAGGATCGATGTAGGCCACAACATCATCTGTGACGTTGGCCCGAACATCGCCGTCCTCAACGTCAGTTTTAGGAGTGGTGACGTCGCTTCGAACTATAGTGACAGCGTCGATTCGAGTAGCAATAGCGTCTTCACCAACAACACAGGAATTTTAGGCCAAAAATGGGTTTGAGGAAGAAAAGAAAGAAGAAGAAGGTGGAAAGGAAAATATGGAAAGTTTTGTACGTAAATTAAATGGATTTCTTTCTATGAACTTGCCAAATCCCAAAGGAGAGTCTTTTGATACAACAGGAATTGAAGGAGGAAGATCAAAAGTCGCAGGTTTGAAAGAAAAATTGGCATGAGGTTTTTCTCGGGTTATTACTTTGGGTTTTTTCAACTCATCTAATTGGGCTCAGGTTTTGGCTCGTTCTTCTCGTTGGTAATCTACATCCAAAGGGGTAAGTTGCACTTTTGGCCTCATGATAGAATGATGAGAGAAGAGAGAAGAGAGCCTTTGACATTTAAAAGCTTTTTTCATACAAACATGATCCATGAGCCATATTGTATGCGAGCGCTAATTGTTTACACTAAAAATGCATTTTTTTTTTCCTCAAATGGTGTTTGGATAATTATTTAGCCCAAAGGGTAGTGGAATGGGCCGAATTGATATATCAAGCCCAAACTAGTCCGAGAAAGCCCAAGTCCATGATAATCAGCTCATGAAAGGGTCTAAGGACATTTCTGAAAATTTTTCAATTTGTCAAAGTAGTCAGCTCAGAATGATGAGACTTTGTCTCAAAAGCAAGTGGAATGAGACTTTTTCTTCAACTCAAGTCATGAACGTGAGCAATTATTGTTAGTTGATAAATGACTTGGAGAATAAGTTGTTAGTGGGTAAATAACTTAGAGAATAAGACTCTAGTGGGTACGTGACTAGTTATCGGAGAAGGTGGGTTGGAGCAGTTATTCAGAATGCTTATAAAAGAAAGATTTAATATTAAAGCAAGACACCGACAAATCAATCATCAACCAACACTCAATAGAGCATTTCAACATTTTCTCAAAGTTTCTACAAGTTCATCAACAATATTTCCAGATTTCTAGCTTATTTTATTTCCAAGTATTTGTTTTCAAAGCTTTCATGTTTCAGCAATTCCATTTCCAATCAGATTCTACAATGAAATTTACTATTTTTTCAGCTAGTTCATACAGTTTTTCTCTCAGCTTTCAATACATTCTAATTTTCAAAGCATTTTCCACTTAAACTCTAGGAACTGTCAAGGGAACTAGGGAATCCATTTTCCGCTTGAGTAAAAGTTAGATTCGGCATTGTTTCAATTCAGAAATACTATAATTTCTTGGCACGCCCATGCATTCACCAATTCTTGTGCTTTTATATGTTTTGGACCAAAATCCAGCATAAACACGTTTATTTATGTAGCACTTTGTCATTTCAATTTTCCTAGTGAAATACAACAATTTCTTAATTTCAGTTTTCCTAGTGTAAAACAACAATTTCTCTAACAATTCATTTATTTAAGTTTTCCTAGTAAAATAGAATAATTTCTTCAGCAATTTCTACAACAATTATTTCTGCTTTCATTTTATTTACTTCAATTTATTTATATCTTTCCTTCCATGATTGCTTAATTGTAATATTGTGTAAATGAAAGTGACTAGAGCTTTCCACTCTATGAGCTCATCATTCGGGCTGGGTCGTCTATTAGTCGACCTACGGACCACACCTACTGACTCCTACACGTTGTCGATGGATGCTGGGGCCATTCGAGGATGGCATTTTGGCTGGTCTCGACCCCACATAATATTTAATAATAGCTAAAACCAAAGAAATTAAGTTATTATTAATATCACTTTTTTCTTTTGACATCTATTCACTTATAAAGTAACACATTATATAATATGATTTCGCTTCTAAAGTAAAAAGTGACAGGCACAGCTTAATAATCAGTTCTATTAAATGGATGATAATAGAAAATCTATTATTAAAAAAAGATTATAAATTTTTAAGTTATTTTTATTATTATTTTGACATTTATTACTTTGCATTACATCATTGTAATGCTATGTTTTTATAGAAACTCGAGCATGAAACCTTTCGTAGACCCATCCCCTTTTACAATGTGAGTCAGGTCTCTCATGGGCATAAATTTATTAAATTATTTTAATAAATAATTTGTATTTAAATTATTATTTCACGCACATGCATTGTTGGATATCTGTCTGTTTGAATGAAATTAATTTTTTGTTTTAATTTGGAAATGTTCACATAATGGGTTTTTAATACCTTTTATAAGTGAATTGATTTCCCCTTCCGTTGAACTTGAAAACATCGAAGACTTCTTTCATTTTGTTCATCTCTTCCGTGTCAAGACTTTAGGGGAAAAGACTGGAGTATAGAGATTCAAAAGTTGTCCTTCTTCCTCTTTCGTTTCGTCAGTGAAAGAGCAAACTTTTCCAGTTCGTTGGAGTGGTTGTATGTACTTTACTAACCATTCCTTAAGCCGTTTCATCTTGAGAGACAAATGTGGACGAGATCTTCTCCAAGTACCAGGAGATGACGACCGCTCGTAGTTAATTCGCAAAATTCCACTTCGGAAAAGGGCAAATCGTAATTTTACCAAATCCAAAATTTTCTAGATCTCGATGAAGAAACGGATTTCACCGGCTGAATCGCCTCACGAAATCTAGCTACCACGCCACCTCTTCAATTCCGAGACATCTGAATTTGCATGTTTTTCTCGAGGCATCGAGCATCTAGTGTCAGAACGACATTTGATGTGACAAAAGTCACATATAACATGTACTCATGTTACACAAGTTGCATGAGTAGAGAAATGATGGGAACGGAAGGCTAAGATCGCGCCACGTGTCAAAATTCTAGAAAAAGGGACATAGATGTCATTTTAGAATTTTAAATGATAATAAGGACAAAAAGAGGAATAGTGGTCATCTCCTACATTCGGAGAGACCAAAAACGTGAAGCAAGGAGAAGGGTGAGATGCAGTAGCAGATTTTTTAATTTTTAGAGAGAGAAGGTGCTCCTTCTCTAGACTCGCTGACCCGATCGTTTATTCTTCTCGAGCAAGAAGGAAAGTAGTTCTACGCGGCGAGGGCAACATTGGGTACTCTGATTTATGAGTTTGACAACTCTGAGGTAGGGTTTTATCCACTTATTTTAACCCTTGTTTAAGTGCTTTGTTGATGCTTTGTAGCTGGTCGAGGCCGTGATGGTTGCTGATCAGTCCCAAATCTTTGAACCAAAGTGTGTGGAAATTTTTTTAGACATTTTCGACATCTGCGGAACGCCCGTAAACCGATCGGGCTGTTTATGTTGGAATTAATGCATTAAATATGTTTTGGGTGAGTAGAAGAGACCGGAATGGTATGGAATTCGTTCCACCAAGAGGAACTGATGTGAAGAGAGGCAGGCTGCCCTGGATACCTACTTATTCTGCTTCTGGATCCAAAAACAGCCTGGCTAGCGGAAATGACTAATAAATGTCCTTCATGTATTAGTACTTAACTATCGACGTGAGTATTGGAAAGCAATTGATCAAAGAAACACAGCGATCTTCTGACGTGTTAACACGCTTACAATTATATAGAATATAATCAGGGCGAGGGGCCATCGAGATGAGATCAGGTTTAGCCTAAAGGAGTTGATTTGGGTGATGGCCGACCTCAACCCAGTATATTGTTGTAAATTGTGTAAAAATTACATAACATGTTATATGTATTTAAATATGTTAATATATATACGTATGTGAATATATTAGCATGAATGACATGAAATGGCAGATAATGCATTTTCATATAATCATAACCTAGGAAGTAGGTGTGAGTGCATGACACGGGTTTTATGAAAAACGAACATGTTTGCGAAAGGAATTTCACATGATGATTTTCCAGAGAATGGGGTTGGGAGACGGTCCAACAGATCATTTCGGATGAGGACCATCCATTCGCCTCGGAGGGTAGTCTCATATTTTTACCAATACTTCGGTAGTATAGTTTTGAAAACAACAAGAATTGTTTTGAAAAAGATGTTTTCTCATACATGGCGAAAAGTGTGAGGGAGCTCTGAGGACCCTAGACGTGGTTATCACTAGACATTCAAGTAAATCACGAATTTGCTAGAATGTGTCTACTTTGGAGCATTGCATATGGACTTAGCGGAGAACCCATTTAGGGTGATTCCACCACTGCATACCACCTGTCGAGGATATTTGTGCATGTGGAGCGATCCAAAGAGACGGCCCATCCTAGAGGTCATGAGAAGAAAGCCCGCTCAGGGCTGGCTCACATGCACACATGCACAAACCTCTGTTGATACATGAAGCCAAGGCGACACCTAATCACTTTTGAAATCATTGCACATAGCTGGGATTTATTCATGAGTGATTGTCAGGCCCCAAGCAGAGATGGCAAATGTCCAGATCCAGGATTGATCTCATCCATCCTGGTCATTAATAGAGAAAATCCGTTGACTGGATAATGGATATGATATGGATAAAACTGATTTGAATGGATATGATTAGGCATATCCCATCCAAACCCGTGATCATATCCACCAACTGTGTAATATTTGAATTTAATATTTTAATGTTATAATATCTGACACAATATTTAATAATTGTAAATTTGTAAGAATAATTTATATATTATGATATGATCTCACATTACAATTCAATGATTAATTGTCATTTTTAAAATCAATTTAAAAAAGTTAGAATGACATCAAAATGATAATAATGTAAACTCAAATCTGGAATAATAATATTATAATTATAAATCTAGCCTGGCCACCCTGCACCTGTGAAATCCCAACTGAATATGCGAATACAAACCCTTAACTTCTTAATTAATAGAAATTCAAACCCTTATAACACTCACAAAACTTAATTGTTGATAAGCCCCATGTATCACACCATCCACGCTCTCATCTTCCGTGCCATTTGACCTGATTCATTCCCTTCCAAGATGCTTCGAGCCTCGCTACCTCGGAACTCCACCCTTGAGACTCTGATAGTCGCTTGATAATGTGTACAGCCCTCCCGTCGATAAGAATTAAAACTCTTATGTGACTCTTTAAACCCTTTAATGACTGCTCTATCTCGCTTCTCGCGGTGCATTTAGCCGATTAATCTCCTCTGAGCAGAGAGTCCGACAACAAGGATCTTCTGGCCTCGCTTGGATTTTTAGTCCTAAATCCTGAACCTAATGTAACACCACAAATTTTAATTCCTAATATTGTAAATTTTAATTTAACACTCTAAAGTCCTAATCAAAACATCACTAACCCTAACTCACATCACAAGTATAAATCTTAATCTATAAGGAGGAAAGGAGGAAGAAAGAAGGGGAAGAGACGAGAGGTTTTATGGAAGATAGCCTCGCGCTTTTGATAGAAAATGAGTCTATACTTCAGCTGTTTGTTACAAGTATAAAGGCACCAATTTGCACATCTCGGAAAAAAAAAAAAAAAAAAAACCAGCTTGGATTTATAAAAGAAAAACACTCATTCTGATCTGTTGTTCGTGAAATCTCAAAACAAGCTTGTAGTTCGCATCACGTCAAAGCATTAAAGCAACTCTAGATATATTCCTTCATAACATTCGACAAAAGTTAGTGATTTGGTATTCTCGCTTTCTTTTATTTTAGATCGTAGTAGCCTTTAATTATGCACTCATTGTAATATAATATTGTGTTGTACTGTTTAACATTACCAATCTAAAATACATATATCATGTTCTAATATTGAGATCGATTCATCATGGGCAAGCTTGTGCTTAAATGTTGAGAGATCTTATCATGCTTCTGCTTAAATGTTGAGATTCATCATGTTTGTGTGTCGAAATATTAAGTCTAGTAAATGGGTTCCACATGAGCGAATTAAAATAATAATAATAATAATAATTATGCAAGTGCACCAAGGAGAATGTGTTGTAGCTTGGTTGTCTGTAGAATAAATATTAATCGTGATTGGTGTATGAACATTTGCTACGTACCATGATAATAATTTTATTTTGTAAAATGGTGAATGATGGTTCGAATTAAACCAAATAAAAAAAAATAAAGAAAAGGGAAAGAGACCTGCTTTTGTAAAGCAAATTAGTTGTGATACAAATTATCCGAGCCATGTAAAGTAAATGATTTTTAATTCTTTTATTTTCAACTTGTCCATTTAATGTATTTCAGACTAAAAATTTGATTCGACTCTGTTTGTAACATTTTTTAATTTCCAATAATTTTATAACATTCTAGATTTTTTTTTAATTATTGGTTTTTGTAAAGTAAATTGGGGTGGGATGTGAAAAAACAAATCAAAGTTTGAACGTCCTGCTTTTACCTAATCCGCACACTCAGATATGTTTTTGTTGAAAATTATTAAAACGACTTTAGAATGTCTCATTGATTTTCCTCGTGATTCTAGACACTTAGTCACTAACTTTTGACACATAAAATGTTGAGATATATCTTTTAGCATGAGGTACATTTTCCTAAGCACCCCATTGCAAAGGGATCGATTCTATCATGACCTCGATTTCTTACATTATTTTCTTTTATTTTGTTTTATTTTATTTTATTTTATTTTCTCTCATTCTTTTCCAAGTTTAATTTTAAAATTCAATTGCCTCATTTTTCAATTTTTTTACCTATATTTTGTATGAACTCACTATACTAGTTCTTAGAAAATTTCATTTGGTCGGGAATGACAAAAGTAGTTGATTTCATGATGCTTTATTAACTTTTTTAATTCTTTAGTTTATATTCCTAAATTTATGAATCATGTAGTTATAACTAGTGTCATAGGTTAGCAAAATATGTCTTAGTGTCGCATGGATAAACTGATATCCGCGTGGAGAATATCCAAACTGAAGATAGCATATGGATTTCTAGATTTTTATCCGTGAGTATATGGATATGGATATGACATATTATTTTTATTAGGATCGATATGAAATTGAAAATCCAATCAACCGATCCGATGCCATCCCTTAGACCCAAGTGGTCGCTTTACCATGATAAGTCATATCGGGAATCAAGCCGATAGTGCTGTATTTCCGGGGTAACCCGTGCATAAAGGAGACTCGCCCCGATTCATGAGAGATGTCGTCACCCGACATTCACGAAATGCTTCCGCGGCTGACGGTGAGGCCAACGGACACCCCGGATTTGGGGCGTCACATGTTCTAAGGAGATAGTGACTACTCATGAGACTCGGGCACCTTCAATCTTTGACATAGATTTGCTCTTATTTTCTATTATGTATTTTTTTTTTCTTTCCTTTGTATTTTTCTCTCTCTCTTCTTTTTGTTTCCGTTTATTTGCGACACCACGTGTAACATGCATGAATAATAAACCAAATGATGTTACGTAAGATATAAAAAAAAATCCAAGGAAAAGGAAATTAACGAGTGTGAACACATTTATTTATTTCAAACAACATAGTAACATATTACAGACAAAGGAAACCAACGTAAGAAAGCACTGAACATAGTGGTAGTAACCTCCCATCAACTTAAAAAGACAGTAGTACTACTACATTATAATTAATTATTGAATAATTAAGTACTGAAATTAATTCATATGATAATGGCAGGTTTGACATCAAAATCAGCTTTCCAAAGCTTAAAATTTCCATTCACGAAATCGTAGTAACCTCCCATCAACTTCAAAGCTCCATTAGCAACTGCTGCTCGCACATATGGATATGTCAATTGATTCACTGGAGATGAATTCACCGACTCCTGCATTAATTAAATTAATTATTCGTTAATTAGTAGAACATTTTTTTTATGTTCATGATAATAATATATATTACATATATTATAGTCACCCTTTATGCAAATACAATATTATATTCTCGTTGTATGTCATTTATAAGATAATTATAATGAGAAAATTAGACAAACATTATTCCTAATGGGACCCCATGTCAATATATAGTAGAGTAGTCTTTTTAAAGACAAAAAATATTGTGTGTTTGGAAAAGAAACGTTGGAGATGATAAATCTAGAGATAATCGAAATATAATTTTAATTAGAGTCAAATCCACATTAGTACTGAAATCTGGTGGTGGGAAGAGGCTATAAATTAAAGTCGCCTTTCCTTATTTTAAATATCTCAAAATCCCAAGAAGAAGAGAGAATGAAAATAGTATACTCTTTAAGAGAGAAACTGCTTTTTTTTTTTAAAGTTAAAGAATGATTATTTGTTTTTAAGTATAATTGGAATTTGGATTGAGAGCATGCAAATAATTATTTTTATTTTTCTCCTGATAATAGCTCCATATACATACCCTTTTAAGTAAGTCATAGCTCATGTGTTTCATTTGTGATGCCCCGACCCGGGGGTCCATTGACAACCCGTCAACCCTTGAAATACAGTAATGTGGAGATGTGCAATCTTGCAAAATGAGTGTCTCTCTGCAAGACTCAGGCAGCCAGTAAAAATGGCCACGTCAGGCTCATACATCCATACTCGCAAAATACAACCAACTATATTACAATAGTTTCGGGGAGTTAATTATACTCTATCTGAGCACGATATCCCAGTATGTGTATTTATTACATGTTTTACAAAAATGCTATAATCAAAGCCACATGTCAGGCTTTCTTCACCATGACCTCGTGAAAGCAGTCTTCGAATGCTTCTTATTTTGAAAGGAGGATCCCATGACAGGGTGAGCAATGACTAGTAGTGGAATTTTCTACATTTGGAGTTGCTCACGCTAAAGATACTCATGTAATGGAAACACACATATTCAAGGGTGAATTCATGATTCCTACTGAATGTCTGCATATTTTATGGATGAGAATCTTGACCTTTCAACACATCTCGAGCCTCATTGACTCCCTCACGCATGCCTAAGCCGAGGTGTAGAAACCTTACATTTTCAAAACAAGAGGTTTTGTTTCGAAAACATAATACTAATTTTCAATACAAATTATATTGGACAACCTTAGAAGGTAAATTGTTGGATAACTCTAAGAAAGCAGTCCTTGGGTATTCTACGAGATGAAGCGTTGGACAACTCTCCAAGGCAATTCTTCGGAAAATCCTCCCATCAAATTCATTTGACAACCATGTTTTTCATGTCATGCATCCATACCTACTATTCTAAGTTACCTCGGTGCATATGAAATGCAATATGCCATTTCACATTAATTCATGTTAATATATCAAGCATGCATATATTAACAAAAATTAATACACAACAACATGTTATTCATAAATGCTTGATAACACAAAAAATCATTCATGGGCCAATAGAAAAATCCGACATTTCAACTAGGTACTATCCAAATCATCCATGAACATTAAGGACCACCCAGAGGCGGAGTCTCCAAATGACTGGCCCCATAGAAACAATCCAAATTTCCGGCTTTGGTCCCCTGGGAGGAACCTAAACACCACTGGCCTTTCGACCCAAACACACCAACCATTTGTATGGTCCTTAGACAAGAACTAAACCAAGTAGGAGAAAGACCCCTACCTCTTGGAGTTTGTCGAAACTCCACAATACCGGTACCTACACGTAGCTCTTGCAGTGGGGATCAACTTTGCCTCTTGTCTCGCCGGAATTTGACTGACTTATCACCAAGAAATCTAGAGAGAAAATAGACTCTCTCTCTCTAAAATCCTCTTCCTCTTCCCTCTTTCTCTCTCTCTCTCTCTCTCTCTCTTTTTCCGTCCCAAACCAGTTGGGAGAAGATGGGGGTCAATTTGGTGTCCTCTCACTTGCCAAGTGTCAAGCTCCCATTGGCTCCTTAGATTACACTTTATCCCCTCATCCACCTACCATGGATTTTCACCCAATCACATGTTGCCACATGTCTCTCATGGGTCCCATTTAAACTCATGTTTGACTCATTCTGCAAATGACACATGGCACCTCTTAAGCCACTCATAATGTGCCAAGTGTCCCGCACCACTCCTGGTGCCTCGAAAAAAGTGAAATGCTGACTATCTCGGAATTTGACGAAATTCGATGTGGTAGCTAGATTTCACAAGACGATTCCAACAGTGAAGTCCGTTTCGTCATCCGAGATCTAGAAAAATATCATATTTTGACCAAAATTACCATTTTATCCTTTTTTAGAAAATTAGAATTTTTCTGGGGTCTTATATCATTATTTTGGGAAACTTGTGTTTTAGTTCATTGATTTAAGAATAATTACAACGATGGTATAAAGAATGCAAAATGCATGGTTCAGTATGATTTTATAGAAAATAATCGTGTTTTAGGTATGGTACTACATAGTTACTACCTTAATAAACTGCAGATACTACTACCTTGTCACTATTTATTATGATAGTATCTAGGACGTTAATGTAGTACCTAAATACAATCATACCTAAAACACAATTATTTTTTATAAAACAATACTGAATCATGTATTTTGTATTTTTATGACATCTGTACAATTATTTTCAAATCAATGGACTGAAACACAAGTTCTCCCTTTTTTTTTCTTTTATTCCCGATATTATTTCTAATTGTTTCTTAATCTCATCTTATTAAGAAGATTTATTTCCTAACCAACCTAACAACCTAAAAGACCAAATAAACTCCCACATCAAGGTTGAGAATCGAAATGGGAAAAGTATGTATCAGGCTACCAATTTGAAAATAATTGTACACACATGACCAAGAATTAGATTTACATGGTTTAGGCAACTCATTAAAAAAATAATTGTAAACCAATCAATATACTACCATATATAACTAGTGAATGTACTCGTATCATTATTTATGGTAATAAATTGACTAATCTATAATTATTTTTTTAGAGGATGAAGTGAACCATATAAATCCAATTATTAATGATGTATGTACAATTATTTTCAAATAAGTAGCACGATACATACTTTTCCCCATAAGAAAAAACATATATATATATATATATATATATAGGAATTTGAAAGGTGCATGCATGAAGGTCACCCTTTTCAGTTCAAGAAAAAAGGAAAAGATTCAAATAGGAAAAACCCAAGGAAATGAATTGTGGACTACTTCAAAATCATCAAGGATAGTTCAAACCCAAAGAAGTTAGAATTAAAATATGTGTTTTGGATAAAATTCAAAAACATATTTTAAAAAGTCGGAATATCATTTAGAGTGTTCTATAGAAAAGCATTAATCAAAAAGCACTTTAAAGAAAAGAAAAGAAAAAAAATATACTTCCAGTACTGAAACCCTTATATTAAAAATATTTCAATGGAACACATAATAATTAATAAACAAACTCGTAATGAAATGGAGGAATTAAAATGGATATTGAAGATCTGAACAATGGACAGACCATGAATTAATTTCTGAAGAGAGAATTGTTGGAGTAAAATCGAATATATGAGCTGATATATTAAATAAATGTGAATTATAGGCTATCAAATAAACTTAGGCTAATTAAAGTGATTAATTTAAGTTTTGGGGCCTTAATTAATATATTGTAAAGTGTGGGCATGAATATGTGAGACAAACGTAATTTCTATTTTTGCGATGGGTTAAAATAGAAATTACGAACAATAAATATTTGTTCATATACAGAGCACAATTGGTTATAAATAGGGTCATGGTCCTCGAGATCACACAAGGTTTTTTTCTTGATTCCATTTGTCGAGAGAAATATTAGGCAGAAAATAGTGTAGATGCGGAGATCATAAAGCCTCGGATTGATTTAGATACGGGAGATCATAAAGCCTCGAGACTCGGTCGGATCTGGAAGATCATAGTTGAGACTCAGTTCAAATATCTCAATATTTTGTTATGGATTCAGGTACGCTTCCACAAATCCTGTATTTTGATTCTTGATGATTCACTATGAATATTCTTGTTTGTGTGATGGTTTTCACATAATTTTTTTTTTTTTTAAATCTCTCATTTTGTATCAGAGCGGTTTCATGTTGAATTGTTGAGAATATGTTAGAAAATGCACTACAAGAAAAAATGAAATTCTTGACATATATTATCTTGACTTATGACAATATATGTCAATATTGTGTATTTAAATTAGCAATTATGACATATACAACACTAAGCTTAATAATGACATACATAAAACTTTGTTGTGTTGTTCCATGATTTGGGATGATGGAACCTTGACAAAATTTATAAGTCACCGTTAGTTAATGTTATATATGTCGATCACGTGGAAAAATAATAACACATAAATTTACTAAATTTTTATGCATTTAAAAAACTCTATCTATTGAATAAATGCATTGTCGTCAGATAATTAATAATAATAAGGTAGAGATTACATAATAAGATGTTTTTAATTTCCAAATTTATATATTTTTATAGAATAAAGACCACATGTTTCAAATTTGGAACGATCTAACAAACAAATTTTTAGGATTTTCAAGGAATAATTTTTTCTTTTTCTCTTTAAAAAAAACAAATGGTGACTCAACTCAAATAGACCAAAATAAAAATTAAAATTTCAGATAAATATAAATCAATTTTAAAAATAATAAATAATTTATAAAATATAAATTAAATTGAATAAAAATAAAAATTAGGTTCAAAAGTCAAAAAATTATGTGACTAAACTCATATATCTCAAATTTGAATTGAAATAACTAATTTTAGAAACATTAGTTTTGCAAAAGATTAAATAATGATTACTTTTATAAAAAAAAAAACAATTTTGGTATTTAAAATTGGACTTTTTATTGAAGTTTTGATTTTTAAATTTTGTTCTAAAATCTTGTTTACAGAAGGACGTTGATGTCAAATTATTTATAAGGATAGATTATATTTAATTACACTATCTCCCTTTTTATCTGTGGAGGCGAGAGATTCACGCCGCCATACATTTTCAAGGTATGTTTTCTCCTCTCTTTCATCTTACTCTCCTTATGATTTACTTTATGCTTCGCCTCCGAACCACAGATTCTCTACCTACCATCTCTTTATATATCCATACTTTACATGAAACACCAGCGCCAAACAAGACATCTTTGGCGGTATTTTTGCGATAGACTTCCTCTAGCATCATCTTCTCATGTTTTCAGTCTGCAGTGATGATGTTCATAATTGTTTTCTCTCAAAAACATGATGAGATTGTGTTGGCGGAAGCGGTGAATTGCATTGCGAGATCCATCGAAGCTCAATGAGGTAGATTCTAGTATTTTGGTCGTTGGGTTGTACCAAAGGTTATGTTTGTTTGTGTTTGAGATAACGATTGCCTTCCTTCCTTTTCATTTCTGGTTTTCCATTTCTTCCATACATGGAGTTGTAGATTCCTGCAACTTTCTTGAAACAACCCTTTTCTTTCTCCTCTATATATCTTAACTTTGTTTAATACTTGTAAAATCATACAAACCATCTTGTATCTGTTTACGATATATAGTGCTCACTCTTGCAAGAAAACACTTTTAGGTTTGGGATGAACAGATGAATAACAATTTTGTATTAAATTATCATAATTCTGGCCCAAAAATGCATCGCCCGATTCCTTGGGATCTTGACAAAATAAAAGAATTAAGGCTATTTGGTGACCTTACGTCATTTTTCTTCTATAATATGCTTACAGTTTCTTGGTGTTTTATACGATTCAAGGATTAGACGATAATGAATAGGAGCTCTGGAAAAAGAATTGTGCCCTATGGTTTCTTAGTATCTCAGTGCAAATTGGTATTCTTATCTTTCTTTTTCCTTTGAAATTGTCTATCTGAGAATAAAAAATATTCTCTTTAAGTTGAAGGTTAAAAAATGAGTAATATTTCATCTTTTATTTATCACATTGTATTTATATTTATTAAATAATGCTGTCTACTTTTTAATCTGCGGGGAATATAATTGAATACAGATTTTACCACAAAGATTCATGTGGATATAATTGTATTAAGTTCATGTGGATTTCTATAACTGTCAGGAAAAATATTAAATTGTGATGGTTAACCTATAATGTTTCAATAGTTAATTCTAATTGTGTGAATTGTGTGTTGATTATATATAATGGAAAAATCAATAGTTAATTACATGTTTTTCAACCTATAAGAAGAAGGATAAGCTACATGTTTTCTATTTTCTTCTAATATGAGAATCTCTTGGGGCTTAAACAAATGTATTCATTATTAAGTATTCTCTTTTCAATAAATATCAAAATTTTGATAAGCTTCATTGTCTTTCTGCCAGAAAGGGTGTATTGAATCCTGGCTTTCGAATTCATTTTCATTGTAGATGGTTAGAAAGTGCTCATCAGCAGTTTTCCACCTTATAGAGATAACTGATTTCTACAGCGATGCTTCTCACCTCTCCTGGAATTATGGAATTCTTGACGCTCATAGGTGTTGGGCATTTCAGTTAGGCTTTGCATTTGGAGGTATGGGCGATCTTTATTTTTGTAAGTTGATTGTTACTTCATATCATAGCAAATTATATTCCCTTATTAGAACTAACCTATGGGACACCACTAAGCCATATGTTCTCTATGGGTTTAGTGTCAGCACATTATTAATTGTCCCCATCCTCACCTCCCACTATTATCCTAATATCAATGCCTTCAATTTTTCCATCTAACTCAACATCTCCTTGAATTGTCTAGAAACTGTATTACGAGAAGAACTTAAAACGCTCAATACTTTATGTGTTATAAATGAAATAGATACTTCTACATGCTCTCCCCCAACAAATGTCTACATTTATCGAAACAGGGCTCAGTTGAAGACCAGAGAAGGAAGTGTACCCTCTCAAATCAAATATGTATGATGGATAGGGGCTTGAAAGCTAGCTCCCATCGACACCTTATTCCTCCGTTTGGGCTTCAAAAATAAACAAATTGGAAGAAAAGAGGAAAAAGTGACCAGTTAGATGTTACAAAATTACACCTTCATCATAATTTCAAAAGTGTTATTTAGATATATTTGGACCTACGGCTCTTTGGCTTTCCGGTACCAAATTACCCAAAACGGGTTCGGATGGAAAGTTATGAAGCTGAAACAAAATGCATTTTTGTGTTCAGTGCGAAAATTTCGCACTGGTGCGAAAATTCGCACTGGTGCGAAATTTCGCACTGGTGCGAATGATCTTGTGATGCTTGTGATCTTCACTTGTCTTGTATTGCGATATAGAATATTGTATCGCAATGCTTCTCACTTTATTGATGACTTATGTTGAATAGTTTCACATTGTGCGATATAACTACCTGACACAGGTTATTTTTAGTAGATTGAGTTTGTGTGTTCTTAAAGATTTCATCTCTTGGTTTCATCTTATATATGTTGATTAATATCAATTTTTTGTTTCCCCTTATTTTGCTTTATGTATGGTATGATTGTGCAGGCTTTCGAATGATGTTTGATTTCGGGACCGTACCAGAATATATTAATATTTTGATAATAGAGGATTTCATCTTCAACTAATAATTCATTAGTGTTATTTGTTTTATTTATTTTTTTGACTCTGGTCGGGTTAGTAGAAAGACTCAAGGTGGTTTTGCATAAGAGACATTTAAAGATGTATACATACATGGGTTATCATATTTTTGGTTGTATAATTTATCTTTTTGGTTCTATGAGTTTTATTTTGATGTATGTATTATAAATAGAAACTTGGTTACATTATCTTTTGATATCTTTTATTAAGTAAAAGTTGTTTTAACTTCTCTTTTTTGAATATATTATTTTGTTTGTATATTGAAGGAGGACAACTTAATTCAAATTAACACAATATATGTACATATGTTTTTTAATAGCTACATGCATATTTATATGGTGCATTGTGGTTAACAAGATAAAGTCTTAGTTATGAAAACAAGGTATATTTTGTAATAAGTGTTTAGATTAAACAACAATTTTTCCAATATGCCAACCAAAGTTATTTTGCATCATACTTTCTTCATTCCAACATTAAAAGCTTATTTTAAATTTTTCAAGAGCTATCATGACATATGCTTCTAATTCCAATTTAAAATCTATAATTTAGGAGAATCCTTACCTTGACACATATTTTTAAAGAAACCATGATTTATTTGAACACAAACCTTGACATATTATGGTGGTGAAGTTATATTGATTGTAGAAAAACACATTCATTAACATTTTATATATCAATCGAGGTTAGGCGATGCACCTACCTTGACTTAAGCACACACCAATAGATGACATATAAGACTAAAAGTTAGTGACATATAACGTATGATGTGATCGTGCCCGTTAAGATAAGTCTTTTTTCTTATAGTGATGATTTTTTATTTTGGGGCCAAAAATATTTATTTATTATTTTTTTCCCCTTGATCCCGGTTATGTCTCATTTAGTTCTTGTCCACGAAGGACAATTAGAGCATGGATTCATGTACTAAATGACAATTAGTAAATGAGTCTAAACTACGCACGAAGCGTGGGAGACCTATTAATGTTTCAAGGATGTTACTCCACTAGAAGATGAAACGCGAAATAAGTTGATCCTGAAAGTGCAATGATAATAATAATAATAATAATAATAATAATAATAATAATAGTCCCAAGGCCCAATGGATGTTTAGTTGGCGTTTGCTCTCAATATGTTACTCGTTCTGGTGCATTTACAATTTACATTATAAATATAGGTGTTTATATATATATTTTGAGATAAGTTAATTAACATAATATGTCACCAAAGTGACCACTTTTGTGCAAATTAATTTTATTTCAAAATATAACAAGATTATGTGCCTGTAACTTATGTGAATATTAATTGGCCCAAAGGAAAATTAATATTTAACAGAATTGCATGTACACCTATGGTAATAAACGCGTGATGATTATTTGGTTTTACATATGAATAATAAATTGGCCCAAAGGAAGATTTATCATTCGATATGTTCTTATTTTCAGTATTTGATTACTACACACCAAGATATCGCTTACAAGTTAATATTTTTATCCAAAGATAAAATATTAATATAGTGTTCGATATCTTGAGATGAAGTTTGCCCTTTATTGAATTTATTTTTCGGTTTGCATCTTATGTGAATTTGTTTTGCTTGTTTATTGTTCTCGATTATTTACTAGTTACGCTTCTAACATTAATGTCGGCATTAAATTCTATTCCTATGCTAAATGGCTGCTTCAAGACATGGCATGAGAACCTCCAAATAGTTCTCGGTGTCATGGATTTTGGACTGCCATTGTGGGTTTGTCTCACGCACCTCTTATTGTTGAAAGTTCCTCACGATGAAAAGGGATATTGAAAGGTGGGGAGAAGTCGAATCGCATGTGTTTGATGATCGTGAGGCCATTCGAAGCATTCGGGGCCTGATATCAGAAGCGATAAAAGCGACGAGTTCCTAGAAGAAATTAAGAATAGATTTGCAAGAATGAAAAGTGCGGAAACAAGTACACTTTTGGAAAATCTCATCTTAATGAGATATAAAGGTAATGGGAACATTAGGGGAGTACATTATGAAATGTCTCATCTTGCTTGATTAAGAGCATAAACTTGATCTCTACGAGGATTTGCTTGTGCGTTTGGTTTTGATATCTCTTCCCACACAATTCGGTCAATTTAAGGTGAGCTACAGCGCGGGGCTTGTGAGGGTCTCTTAATGCGGCTCATCTCACATTGTGTGTAAGAAGAGGGAAAGGTTGAAGCGAAAAGATAGAAAGTGCTCATTTAGTAGTCTTCTGAGGATAAAGGTAAGAAAGAAAGAAGGATAAAGAAGCTACAGGGTTCCATATCAAAAGAAACAACATAAAGAAAAAAAAGGGTTGATGGTTGTTTCCTTACAGTGAAGCTATGGGACATAAGAAGAAAGCAATGTACCAGCTATCGGCAGGCGTGCAAAGAAGGTACACTTCTTAATCTAGTTTGTTCGAGTTGGTGACCCCGGTACCTAAACACACTTGGTGGATAGATTCTGATGCAACCACTCACATCAGTGTGTCCAAGCAGGGTTGCCTGAGTTGCCGAAAGCCAAATGATGGTGAAAGATACATCTTTGTAAGCGATGGCAAGAAGGTAGAAGTTGAGGCAATTTGGACATTTAGGTTATTATTAAAATCTTGTACTTATTTGGATTTGAATGAGACATATGTTGTACCGTCCTTTCGACGGAATTTGGTTTCTATTTCCATTGGTTATACTTGTTCTTTTGGAAATAAATAAATTTAGTCTTTTCGAATTCAAATTTATGGTTGGTATAGTTCTTTTATCTTATGTAGATAACCTTTATAATACTTGATATGGATTGCTTCATATCAAAAACCTTGCAATTAAGCAATCAAGGTTAAAGGAAAGTGCTTGGAGTAATTCCTCCATCGTGCATGTATAGAGATTAGGTCACATCTCCAAGAGAATTGAAGGTTTGTGTCGGATGGGATTCTAGATTCCCTTGATTTTCTTGAATTTTGAAATTTTCACAAATTGCATAAAGGGAAAACAAACAAACAAAGGAGATTTGAGTGCCCAGCAGGGCTACGAATGTCTTATAAGCGATACATACAAATATTTGGCCATTTCCTACGAGTTTATGGAATGGCAGGCAATATTTATCACGTTTATAGACGATTTTTCACGTTATGGCTACCTTTATCTCATTCATGAAAAGTCCCAATCATTGGAAGTGTTCAAATCGTTCAAAGTTGAAGTTGAAAATCAACTCGATAAAAGGATTAAAAATGTCAAATCTGACCATGGTGGTGAATACTATGGAAAGTATGACGATTCAGGTGAACAACGTCCAGGACCATTTGCTAAATTCCTAGAGGAGTGCGGTATCATCCCACAGTACACCATGCCAAGTTCTCCAAGCATGAATGGTGTTGTTGAAAGGCGAAACAGAATGCTTAAAGACATGGTAACAAGTATGATTAGTCATTCTAACTTGCCAAAATCACTCTAGGGTGAAGCATTAAAAGCTGCGTATATATCTTTAGCAGTACCAGTAAAGCGACTACTTTAAAACCCCTTATGAACTTTGGGTGGCAAGAAGCTAATTTCAGCTTGCCTACACATTTGGGGATGTCAGTTGACCAGGCCTTACGGGCCACATGAAGAAGTGGATTCAGAAACGGTTAGTTGTTATTTTATTGGATACTCTAAAAGATCGGGGTTGAATTCTATGATCTACTCTTAAAAGTAAATTTTGAGCGATACCAGGTTCTTTGAGGATGTTGAGTTTGATGGGGGAGCTAAGGATAGGGATTTTGCTTTTAAAGAGGAATATGTTGATATTCCCACAGCTGTCATTAACATTGATCAAGCTCCTATACTTGACATTGTTCAAGAAGCAAATCCAAATCAAAACAATATCGATAACCTCAGTTCGAGAAGAACAAACTCTACCTATCGGAACCTACGCCATTAGGAATCCACTAGAGAAAGGAGAAGTGCATTGCGAGATGATTATTGTATTTCTTCGAGAACATAGGGTTTGACATTGGTGCGGTGGAAGATGATCCAATCCCGACTTTCGCGAGCCTGGAAGTTCTAAATCTGAAGTGGATTGATGTAAATGAATGGAAGAGATCAAGTCCATGAAGGACAATGGCGTTTGGATCTTATCCCATTTCACGAAGGTGTGAAACCCATTGGTTGCAAATGGATATTTAAGCTAAGAGGATTAAATTGTGATGGAGAGATACAAAAGCTCGTCTTGTTGCTAAGGTTATACAAAGGAAGGCATCGATTATAAAGAGACTTTCTCTCGGGTTTCATCGAAAAGACTCTTTTAGGACAATAATGGCACTTGTGGCGCACTTTGACCTTAGGCTTCATCAGATGGATGTTAAGGCTGCATTTCTCGATGGTGACATTGATGAAATAATATATCAGTGCAAGCCCCAGAAATTTTGTGTCTAGAGATACAAAGGATGGCTGCAAGTTAAAGAAATCTATCTATGGGCTTAAAAGCGAGCTTCGTCAATGGTACAAGTTTCATCAAGTTATCATTTCGATGCAGTTTTGAGATAGATATGGTTGATATTTGTATATACCATAAGTTCGTGGGAGTAAGCATATTTACTTGGTTTTATATGTTGGTGACATATTGCTTGCCTGCTTGATATAGGCATGTTGCATGAAAGCAAGAGATTTATCAAAGAAATTTGAGATGAAAGATCTTGGTGATGCTTCTTTTGTGTTAGGTATACAGATACACCGGGATCGATCTCGGGGAATACTTGGTTTATCACAAAAGAGCTATATTGAGAAAATTCTTAAAAGGTTTGGCATGCATGATTGCAAACCAGGTGACACCCGTGGCTAAGGGAGACAAATTTAGTCTCGGTCATGCTAAAATAATTTTGAGATTCGGGAGATGGTGTATGCGTCGTAATCGGAAGTCGATGTATGCTTTCCAGTATGCGCGATCCGAATATTACGTACATTTTTGGCATGTTGGGGCAGATATTTAAGCAATCTGAAGGGATCATTGGATAAATGACAGCGTGTCATGAGATACTACGAGAACAAAAGACTACATGCTCACTTATCGAAAGTTAGATCGTTTTAGAGATCATTGGATATTCGACTCTCAGATTTTGTTGGATCTTGAGATAGCATAATCCTTTAAGCTATATCTACTTACTTGTTGGAGGTGCTATATCTTGGAAGAGTGTTAAACAGTCTATTGTAGCCTTTTCCACCATGGCAGCTAAGTTTGTAGCTTGTTATGAGGCATCCAATCATGGAATATGGTTACGAAATTTTGTCCCGCGGTACGCGTATTATGGATGTGAAAGACCATAAGTTATTTGTGACAATAAATCGGCCAATTATATATTAACAAAAACGAGGGGAGTTCGGCAGTCAAGATTTATAGACATCAAATTCTAGTTGTCAAAGAAAGGGTTAGTGGACTTATATCACATAGAGCACATTGGGACAAACTCCATGATTGCATATCCACTAACTAAGGGATTACCACCGAAGTCTTTCATGAGCACACTGCTCATATGGGTGTGGTTTCTCTTCAGGATGTGTCGTTTTAGTGGGAGTTTGTATTTTAGATGCTTTTTAGATACTTTTGTTATGGATATTATGGATTTTAAGGTTATTTACTACAGTAAAGTATTCAGTTTTCATCCACTTTGATTTTGTATGGTTTGATCTCACTAAGGTTTAAGGAAGACCAGTTGGAAATAGGCATATTTGAAGTCACATTGCATGGGAATTTCCATGCTACACATCCACACTTGATCTTTGTCATTAGTTACATTGATATATTTGATCATTGATGGGTCTAGTTATGAAATATGTAACGACGATCGCTTTGGTTCTATATTGGTGTGGTTAATGGACAAGATTGTTAATGTATATAAAGTTTTGATAGCAAAACTCATGAGCTCATAAAGTATAATTCACGTTTATAAAGTTACATATATAGCCCAAGTGGGAGATTGTTGGAGTAAAATCGAATATATGGGTTGATATATTAAATAAATGTGAATTATAGGCTATCAAATAAACTTAGGCTAATTAAAGTGATTAATTTAAGTTTTGGGACCTTAATTAATATATTGTAAAGTGTAGAAGCAGATATTGTAGAGATAGCGTAATTTATTTTTATGATGGGTTAAAATAGAAATTACGAACAATGATATTGTTCATATCTGAGACACAATTGAGTATAAATAGGGGTCGTAGTCAGGATCCTAAGATTTTCTTTCTTCGATTCCCATTGTCGGAGAAGTATTAGGCTGGCCCAGTGTAGATCTGAAAGTCATAAACCTCAAATTGATTTAGATGCGGAAGATCATAAAGCCTCGAGACTTCAGTTCGGATATGAAAGATCGTAAAGTTTGAAGCAGATTGAATATCACCACGATATTTTGTTATGGACCAGTGCGACTGTGAATCACGTATTTGGGGTCTTGATGATTGATATAAGATATTCTGTTTGTGTGATGGTTTTCACATAATTTTTTTTAAAAAAATCTCTCAAGAAGTAGCTAGCTAGGTGCTTGAATCTTGATCTCCTATGAAGAATTAATTAATTGATGGTGTCTCTGCTAGCTCTTCTATTTATAGGCCTAATTAAGAGGCAGAAAATATATATCCTTATCAACGTAAGTGAGAGAATGCAAACGTTATTCACATTGAAGATATTGAAATATTCTTTCATGGCTCACGACAAAATGCTTTCCCTTAATCCCCATTGATGACAAAAAAGAAATTGAAACTCACACGTCTCTTTTATCTCTTCTAACGTTCTTCACTACGTACCCTTCGTAATCGGTGTGGTGTTTTATGAAATTTTAAACATGCAAATTTAGAATACATATTCAATTTGTAGAGAAGTAAGGCCCTGTTTGATAAAATGAAAAAATTAAGTGTTGAATTTCATAAGTATTGAATTTATCTTTTATGCTTGTTTGATAAATTCTTAACTGATTGATGTTTGAAGATAAATATATTGTTTGATAACTGTGATATTAATCTTGAAAATTATGTATTTTTTACGTATTTATCGCTATTATCATTAAATTACATATTATCAAAATAAATAGAGTTTCTAATAATATTTTATTTTCACTACAATTAATGTTGTGTAAATAACATGTTTAAAAATAATAATACGAAAATATTTATTCTAATAATATTATCCAAAAAAAAGATATAAATATGTTTAAAAAATAACCAATAGAATCTAAACTTTTTAAAACTATCCAAACTAACCAATAGATATTTACAAAATATTATATTATTTATAAGGGTTTTTTAGTCCAATTTATTTTCATTTTAAAAAAATTTTGTTGATCATATTACGCATTGCAGTAAGTAGGTCTTTGCCTGCTATAATTTTCTTGATTTTTCATTTAAAATTTTCAATTAAGAGCTTCATAAAATTTTGTTATCAAACATATTGAAAACTTAAAACCATTGAAAATTTTTATTTTCAATAGTTTGAACATTTTCAATGGTTTATCAAACAGAGCCTAATTCAAAAGGTAATTTGATATCCATCATGTCTACTTCAAGTGGTAGACCTCAACGGCAAACAACAAGAGGGGGCATAACGGATGAGGGGTTTCGGGTTCTAGTCCTAGTGAGAACATATGTTATTCTATTTGTAAATGCATAGTTTGTCAAAAAAAAATAAAATCAAAAGATAATTTGATGCCCATCATGCCTAGCTGATCAAGTGGTAGAGCCTCAACGTTAAACAATAGGCTGGGGCATAAAGGAGAGGGGTTTTTGGTTCGAATCCAGTGGGGATAAATACTATTATATATGCCAAGTACATAGTTTATTAAAAAAATAAATTTTAGAAGGTGATTAGATTAAAAGACCTTTTGGAAACTCAATTTTAGAAATTTGACTCTCTACCAATTTTTGGCTTGATTTCACAAAAATGCTCTTTTTATTTTTTATTTTTTGGAAAAAAAAAATAGCTCTTTCTTTTAAGAGACAATGTAGATATATAGAATGGGGAAGAGAATTTTGTCAAAATGAGTTATTTTTCAAGAAAAAAAAATGAAAAATGTTAAATTCACAGTTATTTGATGTATTTAAAACAAATATTTCTAATTAAAAAAATGGAACATTTCTTTTACAAAAGTGTCCACAAAGAAAGCGTTTTAGGTAAAATACTTTAACAAGAAAAAGGAAGCAATTGGATAAAAACATTTTAAAAACACTTTAACACGTAGGAAGTAATGTCACATGAGTTCTATTTTTTTTTTTCAAAAATAGTTGAGTTCACCTAATCCTCCCGAGATTTTGATTAAATACACCTAAATTTTAGGTATTCCAATAATTCTCAAACTAAAGGGAGGCTAAGGTACTATTTGTTTTTTTTTTTTTTTTTTTTTTTTTGTTGAAGGGAAAAAATAATTTTTTTTTTGCTTTTTCTATTCAGCTAAGAACATTATGTTACTGTCGAATGATATATTTAAATTAAACATACAATGATAAATTCACTTTAATCATATTTATTACTATTAATAATGCGTTTTTGGATGAATAGAAAAAGTTAAAAACTTTTTGCTACTGATTGTTTTTAATTAAAATCTGAAGTGATAAGAACAAATCATATTTTTTATATATAAATTCACTTCCCTAAATATCACAACTATAATATTATATTTATATATTTTTACTTAGAAAATAGTCATAGTTAGAGAATCTTTTTTTTAATTCCATTTGATTTAACTTTTGTCCAAACTTTGAGTTATCAATAATTATTAATTATAAGAAGTTTTTAATTTTTATTATGTTATAAGAAATTCTCATTGCCTTTTTTTTTACATCTATTCACTTTCAATACATCATATTACTCTGATCTTTTCACAATTTGTTCTCACTGTCTTTAAATTCATTGAATCTCTAATAATGGAAAATCTTTTAATAATAATTTGTAAAAGTGAAATCGATTAAAAAGTTATTAAACGAACAAAATAAAACAAGAAGAACAAATTTATGATTTTTCTCGTTTTCTGTACTCTTCGAAAAGCCACATGTAAATAAGAGTGTTTATGCAATGTATTTAAAATAATATCTCTTTGTTAAACAGAGGTGGTTCAACAAGATAATAATAACAATTGGCATTAAAATGCTCAAATATTAAATCATTCAAACAAACTAGAAGCTCGTCCAAACAAGACCACTTTCAGGCTTTTTGGTGCGAGACCCCTATACTATAAGTGAGATTAATACCCAGACAGGTGTAAACATTCAGCTCCGCTAATATTTCTCTTATTGCTCTTTTTCAAACAAATTCTTATTGCATTTACTCCACCTGTATACATAAAAGTGCACCGTTGTTTTTCATCATAGCTTCCAATTGTATTTGATCATTAATGTAAGCTAAGTTGAGTGCTTTCTTGTATTCAAAAAGAGAAAAGTTCAAGAGTGAAAGACTTTAAGTTGGTGTTGTATGGGCTTATTGAAGTCACAATCCAAGTGTAAGGAAGAAGACACGCTCGATTTGGAGTTTCAAGATAATGGAACCTTCACCTAGATTTGAGGTTGAGGCAACATGGACATAGGTAAAAAAGTGTTAAACTACTATAAACGAGTTTGCATTTCTCTATCCTTACTCTTTATTCATTGTTTTGGCAATTTTCACTCCTTCTGCTAAATGGCATCTTGTTGTTCATGACGTCTTAGAAATTAAGTGTTTCGATTGCTGAAATCCAACGTCCCGAACAAAGGGTGCTGGTTCCCTTGAGAGTTCCCCATAATCTAAGTAGATAATCCAGTAAAAATGTAAAGATTCTTGAGAATAAAAATTTGAAGGAAATGTTAAATTGCTGCATGTAGATGAATATAAATGGAGTCTTGAAAATGGAAAGAGTAAACTAAACGTAAAATCTTGAGTGGTGAAATGATAATTCCAGAAATGTTGATGATTATAATTCTTCTTTTGTTTAGTTTATTGATTGATAATTGGCTGGTGTTTGACAACAAATCCACAGCTCTTACTCTTTTTATAAGTCGCGAAAAGTCTTGTATTTTAAGCATCCTCTCACATATCCTCGATGCTTTACGCGTCTGAATTTGGAAATTCGCTTTAGTTTTATAAATCACCTTAAGTAACTCCCCAACAGAAAATTTCTGCCACCTTCAGTTTCAAACCTCCAACCTTCGTCTCACCTCAACCGAAAAATTCCTCACACCAAGAAGAAAATTTTCCTTCTTCTTCTCCTAGTAACCAAGAATCGTTGTGTTCTTCTTTCTTTCGAAGAAAAGACTTATATCCTTTTGCCAAGACAACTCCCTTTAGCTCAAAGAAAGGAACCATTTTTACCCCTTCACCTTCCTCTTCTCTCTACCTAACAACTTCCCTCGGACTGTCGTACGATCGACCCCCATCATCGTCGACGTTCTGCTAGAGTTTGACGTCACCGCTACTTGTACTTCTCCACTATGGTTCGATGCCGCCATTGGTACGCTGAGGATCGACGTTGTTGCTTCTTCTCCTCCGGTGTGGTTTGATTTCGCCGCTACAACTCCTCCTCGAGCCACCGTCGATCTTGCCGTTGTTCCTCTTCGGACTCCCATCGTCGATACTACAAACTCCGATTTTTTCGACCGTCGAGCTCCGCTGCTGCTACAAGTTTCTATTTCGGTTGTTCCTCCGTCGTCATCCGTCGCCGCCATTCCAGCCAACGCCACCACTGCTTCTCGGACAAGGTTCGATGTTGCCACTAATTCGAGGAAGATCGACACTGCTGTTGGTTCAAGGTCCGCCAATACTGATAATGTTGTTCCTCGCGCCACCGCTCATCGCGCTATCCCTTTCGATGCCGCAGCCGCTTGTCCTGCTGCTAGGTTTACTTCAATAGGTACCTCCATTTCCGCCAAGCATTTTTTTCTTTGAATCAATTTTCCCATGATGCATTTTTTTGATAAAATTCAAAAAAAAATTGTCATGACCAACATTTTCGATGCAATTCCATTTTCGACAATGGTTTTTTAACAAGGATTTTTTCGATGCATTTTGAAAAATGTTTTCAAAATAGAGTGAGTGACCTCCCACACGGTGGAAGCATTTCGCGTCATTTTCGAATCGGCCATTGTTCCACCATATATTTACTTGAATTTGCTTTATTTTTTAAACGATTTCTCGGTCCCTTGTATACATCTAATCCTGTTTGTCATTGAATTTTTTTTCTTTTGCAGATTGTAGCTTGCACATTGTTAAAGATTTTCGAATTATCTATCGACGGAGACGACTTAAAGGTAATTTTCTAAACACCTTGCCAGATAGACTTGAGTTCCTCTGCATTTGTAAATTTTAGAAGTCGTACCAGTCCAGATGTAAACCATACCAATCTATTCAGTGCATTTTCAGGCATTGCAGCTACAGAAATGTTTTCATACAGGCCTAGAGTGCAAACCCTAACCATGTTTCATAGTGTAGATTTTCTTGACTTATTTTTATAGGCATAGCCTAGCTTTGGCTCATGGTTTACGGCCTAGTTCAATCTTCTATAAGGCAATATTTCTTTCACACCATCTTTCCTTGACCTATACTGGTTTTAATACCACCTTTGCTTTGCAGTATTTCCATGTCTCTTCCTCCTTTGCTTGGGTCAGGTATTGCACATTCTATTGGAGAAGGTAATATTAAACTCTCACCTCTTTTCCATACTATCTAGATCCCCAACTGTCTTTGCTTGGGAAGGGAAATTAAGCGGGCCTATGGTGAACCTGGCCAAGTCATGGCCAAAGGCTTTTCAGATGAATCGGTGTATAGGTTGTTACTAGGTTGTCTCTCCCCACTTCTCTGGTGATGGACATCTTTGGGATGGAGAATTTGATGGAACCACCCTTCACCTTTTCCTCTAGTGTGGATTGACTCTCTGTGGTGGGGACTGAGCCCAGAGCATCAAACTCAACATTCTATCACTACAGCCCTCTTGCATCACCTTGAGGTATATTATTTCATGGATTACCTATCAAGATTTGATGTATTTGTGTCTGCTTGATGCTCCAAGATCACCTCCGCTCAGTGGTTTCTCTCACTTATGAAGCTTAACACCTTCCACTATCCAAATACACCGCGTCTTCAGGGCGTGGGCTCTCTTGTCGAGCATGTTGAGTTTTTGTGGGTCCTTGTGTACAAATATGTATTTTTCTCCACCTATGGAAAACCAGCCATGGAGTATCTTACTTTGGTGAAAACACTTGCTCTTAGTCAGCCATATGCATTAGGCACCATACTATTGGCCTCAATATATCAAGCCCTAAGTAAATACGTATCTTATGAGCCTTACCATCGCGTTGGTGGCGCTTTATGGTTTGTGCATATATGGTTGTTTGCATATTTTCAATAACTTTCAAGCCAAAACCCAACCTCCTTCAAGAATTTAGGGTTACATGTAATGCGTTCTCTATGCACCATGCCTTCTGATGATCTCATGTCCTTTTTCTTCAGCTTGGGAGATCGGACACTATTGCACTTGTTCTTGAAACCTAATTATTCACCCCTTTTAGCTTTGAATTAGACATTGGCTTCTCCTCAACCATACTTGCATGACTTTGAGAGTTCCATTGCCTTTACCAATACCACTTGTAGAGTATTCATATCTGGAGGTTGCTTTGCCTTTTCCCATGTTCTCTCACATCTTTAACTCATTGCATATCTCCCTTGTACTGGAGGCTGCGTCGACTTAATTTTGATTCCATCAATTCATTTTCAGGTCTTTTTCCCTCTTGCCTTCAACGTACGAATTTGGACCTTTTTGTGGTTGAGAATCTTACACCTTCTTGGGTCTTCTTCTAAGCATAATCTTTTTCCTCTTGGTGGTTAAGGTGAATTTGCTTGGTTTCTTGCCTTACTAACAGGTCAAAAGAGTTATTTTTCTGCACTTGCATTCATAGCTTTCTTTTATGCTTTTAATGATCTTTACTTTCACTACGAATTGAAGCTATCCTTCAGTTGGCCTACGAAACTCAAGGTGTGAAAAATATTGTAACACCTCATGATCGACTGAAGCTGGCTCGAAGTTATGGAAATTCTGGCATTCCGACCTCTGGCGTTCTTCGCACTAGATGGTTCATCGAATTGAATTCTCCAACACTGCTAACGATCCCATTGAAGTTGAGGAAATGGGAAATTTCTCTGAAGCGATGAGCAGTTGTGAGCCTTTGAGAAGAAGGCCCCCAGTGAGGAAGATTCTGAGATATTAACGTGCACTTGGCGGATACTGTGAGGCTTTGGATGAAAAAATTACCAGCCTTTGAAGGCCCGATATGAACATGCTTTTTAGCCTCTTCCCTCTCTTTCTCTGGTTTGTTCTTCTTCTTTCTCTTTCTTCGTGCATACTTCCATCTTCCCATATCTTATACTTTCCATTTCTCCTTACTTCACCATAGCCAGCCTTTCAAGTAGAGGCAAAGATAGACTTCCCCTTGGACTTGTATTTTTGGACCAAAGCATACGCCCTCCCGATCTTTGGTCGTCTCTAGTACATTTCGGATCTGGCAGCTCTTGCTGGATTCTCTTATGAGCCATTGCTTACAGCTTGGACCACTTACTATCTCATACAGCATTTGAAAGGATGCTTTACGTACTATTTAACAGGTGTTAAATTAACTTCCCAAGTGCACGAGTCAATTGTTATATCATAAGCCTTAGTGAAACATCCTCATTTTCTCGTCATTGATTATAACATGGGAGGATCTATGAAATCATCTCAAATTAGGATCGACAACGGAGAAAATATGGAATTTGATAATTCCTCTGCTTGCGAAAAAAAACCTTAAATTATTATTAGAAAGCCTAGTATGATGCTCAAAAAAGCTTATTAGAGTGTTGACTGAAGAATTGGATAGGGAGAAAGCTAAGTTAACCTCTTTGGTGGAGCAAGGTAAAACCATAAGGGCTTAGAAGCTTGAGCATCAACAAGGCGGAAATATGAAGGCAGCCAAATTCTTAAAGCTTCAGGTATGAATAGTATGAAGGACTATCACAGAATTGCGAAAGGTTAACGCATATCTCGGCATTGCCTTGTGGCGCCCAGGATTCTCGCTCTTTTGATTTCTCCAAGATTTGACTATTCTTTTGTTCTTGTGGACAATCACAACCAATAGTAGAACTTTGACTTTGGAACTTTATAGCCATTTGTTTGGCATTTCTTTAGTTATAAAGTTTCTTTTTTGCATATCCTTCTTTTGTACTATATCCTTTTGTGCTTTTGTACTCCATAGCCTATGATGACAAACGATTGTCCTGAGGCTAGTTTGATCCCCTTCCAACCCTTTTTAGATAGCCACTGGCCTACCATTTTTGCTTGGTGGATGGAGGAAATTGGGTGTGTTCTTAAGAGATTTATTGGTTCCACGGATGTGCTTGAATTGTTGTTGAAAACTCACTAAACACTGCACATGCGCACTTCCAACCATAACATTACATTAGTAGACCAAGGTGGCCTTAGGCACATTACGCCCCGATCGGCCCGACCCGGGTCGCGGATCGAGCAGAAAGTCGGGCGCGATATTATCTATACTATATATATTAGGACTCTCATTGACTGTTCTTTCGGGCGTACTATTTTCATGATTGCCAAACCATTGATCGTAACAAAATCAACACATATCAAAAGTCTACGAGTGTGATTATCACATCCATTTATATCTGGTCCATTACTTATCTAACTACTTATATGTACATATTTAATAATGTTTCTTTATTATTGTTTTCAAAACAAAAAGATTTATACATACAAAAATCTTCAATGGACCCTATTGATATGTTGACCTCTTTTAACGTCTGGAAGGTTCGAATCTATCTATGCCTCTGTTTTACGGATTAGTGCCGCGTGATATGGCTTTTATAAGCAGTGGGGCCTCTAAGCACTGGACAACCACCAATGGCATTGTCACAAGCTTATACATATGCATTATATATATATCTAAACATATTTCAATAACGTAATTCCTTATCATCTGATATTCCTATTGCATGTCAATCTTTTTCTATTACATGTTCTCTCTTTAGCATCTCTTTATTTATCTTTTCTGCATGTATTTCTATTTGAGTACTTTACATATTCCTATACTTGTCTGTGTTCATCTTTGCTTGTTATATGTCATAATGTTCTATTCTTTGTCAAGTTACATATGTCTCTAGTCTCTATCTTTTTCATCTTTTCGGTTCTATGATTTATTTCATTCTTCACTTTCATTTTATTATATCTTTTTCTGTTATCGGTGTTTCCTCTTATCTTGTTTATCTTTCAAATATCTTTGTACTATTCCTACTTTTCTTGTGTTTTTGCCTCTTTTTCATATACGGTTATATTAACATTTATAACATTCTTTTTGGCATGCTCACTTTTCCATGCATAACTCAGGGCTATAACATATCACTCCTATGTATCTTTTCATATTTCCTTTGTATATCTTTTTCCTTTTTCTTTTGTTTTTCATGCAAATGCCTTGAAGTGGATTAAATAGCGAGTGTGCGAAGGTACTATCACTGTACGAGACAGTGATCTCTCTCTGTTAATACCCGAGAGGTATCATATCAGCATGCGGGGCGTTGACTATGTTATCTTTTCTCGTAGAACCACCTCGCTGCTGAGAAGGTGATTTCCATCTGTGTGACCACCATGGGTACCCTGATCTAGCGGGATCTATATCTAATGGGCTCCCAAACAGGAGGCCACTCGCCTCTCTGCATCCATCAGAATATATTCCATGATAATGCATCTTCTCGGCATGCCTATCTATCCCTCTACCGGGTTCTAAGCGAGACCGATCGGCTTTATTACATTTTGTACACTCTTATCTCGCAAAACAAATAACTATTATTATCATAGATGTGCTTATGCATATATACTATCATTACTTTACTCTGTATTAGTTATCATAATTGTAGCTTCACATTTCGATTCTCATATATCTATATAATACATATATTCATATCTTTTTCTATCATTTTAGTTTTGTCTATCATATATTCTAAGCGTAATTTCCATCTTATTCTTTTCGGTATGTCTATCTTATACTCCCTTATCTTTTACATATTCATATCATTTGTTCTTATGTTCTATCTATTCATTTAAGTATATCTATCATAATCCTATCATACACGCGCCTCTTCATATCATTTACTCTTATATGCATATGTGCCTATCATTCGTGTACTTTAGACTATCATATCTTATGACATGTTCTATCATATCTTATTATATTTTATGACTTATACCTATCATATCTTATGACATATTCCTATACCTTTCTATACTTGTACATTATATGCAGCCTATGTATTCTTATTCCTCTCTATGATTCTACTTTGTTAGAAATTGGAATCAATCCAATCGGATCATCAAACTAAAAAGTTATGGCATTTCATGCCAACTAGTCATTCTGCAGGTTTTCTAGTGATAGTTTGTAGTACTAATTTTCAGGTCTTAACCTCATATTTTTGACACTATGTCCTTATAATCATTTAAAGCTAAGGTGCTAAGGGTTCTATTCCAACTGGAATCACCCAATTGAACACTTAGGAACTCAGGATACGTTCGAACAGCTTGGGACTTCTCTATGTTCAACCTTTGAAGCCGAGTTTGGTTTGCACATGGTCCCACTTCGAGTGTATTTTTGGGCCACTTAGGATCAGAATTTGGCGATACCTTCTCTTTAAGTTTTGTTCTCCTTGAAGTCTATTTTAATTGGCCACTTGAATCACCCAAATCGGATAAGAAATGAGTAAGTTATGGCCAAAATACTAAAACTGATCAAAACTGGAAAACCAGAACAAGTTGTACCGGTACAACTTGGCCAAAAATGACCAGAATACAAGTTGTACCGGTACAAGTTCAAGTTGTACCGGTACAAGTCACTCGGGAATGCCCAGAATGTGTGTTTTCTCACATTTTCCCATACTTTTGATCCTCAATCACTTCTATACTTCAAACACACATCAAAACAATTCCAAATTCACCTTGGAATCTCTTTTCTACTCAATTTCTCTTTCATTTACTATAAACTTCTTCAAAAAATCTTATCTTTGATTCTTCCAAAACCCTTCTAATATGGGTTATAACCCATACACAAACAAACAAAAGAGGATTGAGGTTAAGGTTTATTCTAAAGCCTAACTCAAATATCAAATTAATATGATTCATCCTCAAGAGGATTCAGAAATTATATGCCATGTGGGTTTTACCCACCTTAATTGCTATCATTTTGGGTTAGATGGAAATAGCAAAACCACAGGTTTGAGCAAATAATCATCATCTCTGAGCCAGATACATGCCGAATCTTAGAGTCGCTCTTAAATGTCCGAGGTTGGGTTTCATACCTTTGATCTTGATTTCTTTCTCTCCTTCTTCTTCTCTTCCTCTCTTCCCTCTTCCTTCTTCTCTCTTTCTCTCTTCTCTTCCGCTTTTTTTCCTTTTGGGAGACCAAAATTAGTCTAAAACCCATGTTTGTTAAGGCCATGTTTGGCCAAAAACCAAAACTCATTTTTGACTTTAACTTTTCATAATTGCATTTAAGCCCTTTATTCTCTTATATTTCTATTTCATCTTTCTCTATTTGCCTTTATTCCCATAACTTATTAAATTTCTATTTTGGCATCCCATCTTTACTCTTATAGCACTTAAGTCCTCATGGTAAATTACATATTACCCTGGCTTATTACACCCAGGGTATCTTGTTTTACTTCTAAAATTCCTATTTAACTTTTTTTTAATACACTCCTAAACAAGTCCGAAACTGCTAGGGTATATTTCGGTGTTGGCAGTTTCACTGGATGTGTGTTGAATGTTATGGAATACTTATGAGAACTCATTGAACACTAGCACACGTACACTTGTAGCCACAACTTTGCATTAGTGGACCAAGGTGGCACTAGGCCTACCTTTGGATGGTGTTGATGTTGTGGAGTAATGACGTAAAATACTGTTTTTTAAATGAAAGTGGTCATTAGACCTACTTCAGTTATTTTGAGAGTATATAACAACAAGTACTGCTCTAGAGAAATTGAAAAAACAGTGGCTAAAAAGCTTACTTCTTAATATATTGAATATATACTAAACATGTACTATGTTAGAGAAAACTAAATGCTTTGAGAAAACAGTGGCTAAAAAGCCTACTTCTTGATTCTAAATGTATATTGAACAATTATCATGCTGGAGAAAACTAAATGCTTTGAGAAAACAGTGGCTGAGAAGCCTACTTCTTGACTCAAAACATATATTGAACATGTACTATGTTGGAGAAAACTAAATGCTTTGAGAAAACAGTGACTAAAAAGCCCACTTCTTGACTTTGAATATTTATTGAACATGTACTATGTTGGAAAAAAACTGAATGCTTTGAGAAAATAGTGGCTAAGAAGCCTACTTCTTAACTCAAAATATATAGTAGAACAATTTCCCCAACATTATCCCATTAAAGGTCATAGGATCAGCCTAATCCTTTTGGGAAGTACCTACAATTTCCCACATGGAAGAGAAATACTTCTTAAGGTATTTCCTATTTATGAACCTTTTGTGTGGCTCTCCTTGTAGGCTTGCTAACCAATAGACATTTTCAGGTAGTACTTGATGCACCTTGAAAGGTCTCTCCCAGTTAGGAGACCATTTGCCCAGTTCTCTGTCTTTAGAACTGATTGGTAGTATAATCTTTCAAACAAGATCTCCTACTTCAAAGCTCTTTCTCTTTACTCGCTTGTTGTAGGTCTAAGCTACTTTATTTTTTTGAAATAACATATGGTTGAAAGTTTGCATTCTTCTATCATTTGCAGATTCGAGTTCCATTATCATGGCCTCACTATACACTTGAGAAGTAAGCCCATTTTGCATAGAAATTCTTAGAGAAGGCACCACTACTTCCATTGGGAGTACTGCATCTTGTTCGGATAGTTCCCTAGTTCCCTTGACAATTCCCCATAATCTATGTAGATAATGCTATAAAAATGTAAAGTTTGCAGGAATAAAAGCTAAAATAAATGTTAAATTGCACTAGGAATGAATGAAAAGATATAGTGTTGAAGAATTGAAATAAACTTGACTGGAACTTGAAAATATAATGCTGGAATTGACGAAAGCTAATTAGAAAGCTAAGAAATGTTGAAGTAGGTTGTCAATGCTGCTTGTTGAGTTCATTGATTGATGATTGGTTGATTATCTGTTGATCCCTTTCTTGTGAGAGCTCTTCTCCTTTTATAGGAGTCCTTGAATATCTGTTCAAGTCCTACCTTTTCTCCACTCTCCTCACATCCTCCAATAACTACCCACGTCTCCATTAGGGAGGCTTGTTCCTCAAGTTTTCTCCATCACCTCAAGTAACTGCCTACATCCTCTTGCCATTTTCTAGACTTTGAGAAAAAGTCTCATTATCCTCCATTTATAAATTTTCAAAAATTTTAAGAAATACCCCAAATGGTGCTTACTAAATGGGTTTGAGCTTGTTTATTTGAATTTTTTGTAACCATGGCCTGGGGTCAAACCTAAATAAATGATTTGACGTTTCAAATTAAATTTGGGTACAAAAATTCATATCTCTTCTATTCACTAACATTAATTTTAAAGTTTGTTAAAAGATTTTTATTTTTTTTAAAATTAATTAACCCCCACTCTTAGGTATTTTTTCAACATTCTATTCTTCTATAAATATAACAAAATCAAGTATAGCTATAATGATCAATCACAAATAGCTAACACCAATTAACATCATCATTTGCTGGAATTGAAATATTTGCACAAGCAAGATCACAATTTGTATCAATTAAACAAATTGTTGGAATTTCCAAAGTGATACATTCACAAAGAGTTTTTGACAGAAAAATTGTTTGTTAAGAGAGGAGTACTGCCTATTGGTACACCAGATGTTCGACCAAGTTATAGGCCATCTATGAAAATAATGTGATTTTAATATAACTAAAGGCACGAAAATAAACCAACAAATATGCAGGGATATAAAAGATTGGTTACTCGGTTTGTCTAAGCCTATGTCCGTGGGGTTGAGCTCAAATGCAAAGAATATCACCATTTTCAATCAGGTTACAAGTTGGTCTTATATGACAAAGCAATTCCCTTTCTCCAACGCCTCTTCCTAATTCTCTCATAATAAAACATAGAATGAGATCCCCTTATTCCCCCCAACAACATCTAGACTCCCATAAGCCTATCAACATCATTCAACAAGATGTATAAAAACCCCCAACATTGAGACAGTTGGACAATACTTGCAACAGGTGTTCAGCCTCGCACAAACACCTTCTTCTTCTTCTTCTACATTTTTCTTATGCCATTTTGCTTCAAAACGTGTCCTCTATTTATTATCCTTTAGAGGATCATTCCTTAATATTTTGAATCTATACGTTTCCTAATCTGTCCCAACATGACAGCTATGAGATCCTGATTTTATTCCATATTCATCATAATGGTCTATCTTATTCAATATAAATTTCATCAAATATGATCCCATCTTCCATATTTGACTTCCAAAATATCTCCCTCTAGTCTTTCTTATTCACCTCTGTGAATATCCTCTCTCGATCTTCAGAATATTCTCTTAAGACTCCATTTTAACTGAAGATGCTTTGTCCCGTCATGTAGCTTGATCTACCAACTTATGCACCAACATGTTGTAACTTCAAATTTTGTTGTTTGTTGCTAAAGCACATGATTTAATTCTTTCCTGAGATTATAACAAGAAATATTTCTAACATTTTTATTGCTAATTAACTATTATTGTAATATTGGATAAACTTGTTATATTTGTAAAACCCAGGAAAATTAGAAATTTTCAAAAATGGCAAAATGATAATAATAATAATAATAAATTGCCATAACGTGTTCGCCAGTTCGTAATTCTTTTTTAGATCTCGGACGACGAAACTGACAAATAAGTAAATTCTGCCTTGTGAAATCTAGTGATCCAGAAAAATTTCATCGAAATCTAAGACAATCGAAAAATTTTTACGAGTTTCTGAGTGATAAGTCGCCAATGACTTCAGGGACGAGATTTTTACGAAAATCTCGGAAGTCATGAAATAGCTTGAGCTAAGTTCATTTAAAATAAATTGAATTGAAAATAAATAAATTGTTTCGGAGCACAAACGGGCCCGAATGAGAGATTGACACATGGAAAAAAAAAGGATAAAAGTCAAAAAGGAAAACAAAGGAAACCAAAAAGAGGGAGAAAAGAGAGAGAGATAAGGAAAAATTTTGCTTCACATCTATGGAAACTGGTATCGTAGGCTCACCGTGTTACACGTGGGTACTAAAATCTTGGAGTTTCGTCAAACTCTACGAGGTAGGGAATTTTCCTACTTGGGTTATTTCTAGTCTAAAGGCCATTTAATGGCTTGGGGTTTTCTTAAAGGCCGTGAGAGGTCGTAAATTTAAGTCCCAAATTTTTGGAACTGGGTGTAGGAATTTTTAGGAATTTTGGGGCCCCACATTTTGAGACCGGTCAGACAAGATTTTCGGGATTGTTTCGAGCGATCCCGGTGTGTTGAAATTTGGTTTCAAAATCTGGGACGAGATGTCTTCGGGTTTTGTTGGAGTTTTTTGGTATCCCTTTGTAATTTGTTGATGAATGGAACCAAAAAATGGTTCATAGTCGTGAAGGGACGAGAGGTGCCACTGTTTATGTGGAGTGCGAGATTTTGGGTCATTTGTGTGTTGTTGGAAAAATAAATAAATAACATGCTGTTGTGTGTAAAAATCATGTTAATATGTGCTTGTGTGATGTATTAACATGGAAATTATATGTAGGAAATATAATTATCCGGAATTTGCAAATCTTGCATGTAGCATGACATAGCATGAAATGACATAATTGCATTTCATATGCAGGGTCACATCGCGTCGAGTAGGATGTGTGTTCATGGTGTTGGTTATTCACCATTCTTGGTGAATGTATGGTAAGGTCGGAAATGGGACAGCGTCCAAAATCAAGACTCACGGTTGTGTAAAACAATAATAAAACTAAATCACGTGTGTTTATGGTGAAGCAAGATGGGGCAGATTCCCCCCCAAGGTGAAAGACCCAAATTTTATTCTCGATTAGACATATGCGTCCGGCGATGTAAGTTCGCGAAAGTGTCGGAAGGCTTCTGAAACCCTACGATGAGACCAGAAAATTTATCACCACGAAACCTGCGGGATTTGATAAATTAAAATTAGGGTTATCAATGGTTTAAGTCATTAGGTGAAACACCAATGGTAGTTTTTCACCCTTGGCATTACGGGTGTAAAGAGTCGGTAGGGACTCGGGTTGTGGGCATGGTCTCGTCTCGTCGCTATTGAAACATTATATAGTGTGCATTATTTATATGGAATGGTTGATGTTTTATGTATGTCATTGCATGTGCATTTAGGCGGTGAGTAGCCCTTGTAGGAAAAATTTTCTACTGGGCTTTGCTCACCGTCATGGGACCTTTCGGAGGTCATAGTGTGGTGTATAAGAGACGGCGCTCTAACAAAGCAGAGTGATTATGAAGGAGGCCGATGTGTGGCCTTGATATTACTTTTGTAAAAAGTATTTTTTATAAATGAATTGTAATTAAATTCTTTTAACTATTGTCTAAATAGTCGGGTATGTAATTTTGGTAAGAAGGTCATGATCGGACTCTTACGGGCTGTAATTAAGTGTTTTACTTTCATATTTTAGATTGAAATGTGAATGGGTGATCCGTGGGATGTAGTGGTGGTGCCGAGTAACTCGGTGTGTCGCGTGGTGTGATATAGTTGTATATTAGGGATATGGACCAGGATGGATCCTTGTGTGAGTGGATTCACTACTTCTGTGAGGCGCAGATAGTTCCATGGTTATATAGGTTGTATGTTGGGTAGAGGCTCTCATGAAAGAGACTTTTTTTATGATTTTGTAAATATGGATCCCAGATAAATTGGACACAATAGTGTGGTATCAGTCACCCAAAATCCCGCAGAATTACGGGTTGGTGTCGATGAGGCGCATGATTTGGGGGGCGTCACGTATTTAATTAATCCACGCGAAGATATGTTTCCAAACCAGATCAGTTATATCTGTAACAGTCAACTACACCTGTTTTTGAAAAAACCATTGAATTCTCCCCCCTCCCGTGTCCACGAATAGTTGTGATATAATTGTATATTTGGGATATGGACAGATGGACCATGTGTGGTCATTACTACTTCTGTTGAGACCCTAGATGGGTTATGGTTATACAAGTTGTATGTTGGGTAGAAACAGAGCAAGAAGAGCTACGTCGATTTTATGAAATATGGATCCGATAAATGGGACCGCAAATAGTGGTATCGGTCATCCCGAAATCACAGAATTACCAAGGTTGATGGATTGTCAGCGGGATGCGGTTCAGGGCGTCACAATGTTTAATTAATCCCTACTCAAATATGTTTGCAAGTGAGATAATTGTCTCTATAACACGTCAACTACACCTGTTTTTGAAAAAACCATTGAATTCTCCCCCCTCCCGTGTCCACGAGTAGTTGTGATATAGTTGTATATTTGGGATATAGACAGATGGACCATGTGTGGTCATTACTACTTCTATTGAGACCCTGGATGAGTTATGGTTATACAGATTGTATGTTGGGTAGAACTCCCCGAACAAAGGAGACTCTGTCAGATTTTTTATGAAAATATGGATCAGATAAATGGGGCCAATCTTTGTGGTATCAGATCATCCGAAAATCACGAGAATTCCACGGGTTGATGGATTGTCAACGGGACCCCAGTTTGGGGCGTCCTGATATTTAATTAATCATACCCAAATATGTTTGCAAGTGAGATAATTATCTCTAACAAATCAACTACACTGTTTTTAGAAAAAACCAATGATTCTCCCATAAGTGTCGCGGTAGTTGTGATATAGTTGTATATTTAGGATGTAGACGGATGGATGAAGTAATGTGGTCATTCTTCTTTTACAATTGAGACCACTGGATATAAGTTATGGTTATATAGGTTGTATATTGGATAAGCTAAAAACGAATGAAACTCACATCCGATTTTTTATGAAAATATGGATCGCAGATAAATGGACACATGGTATTAGTATTGAATTAAATGTCAAAGTCATGAGGAATTTCGCGAGTTGGCGAATTATCAACGGAATTTTGGTTAGAGGCGTGCAATATTTAATTAATCCCTACCCAAATATGTTTGCAAGTGAGATAATTGTCTCTATAACACGACAACTACACCTGTTTTTGAATAAACCTTTGAATTCTCCCCACCCCACCCCCCCACCCCCGAACAGATTTTTCCAAGAAGAATCAAATTCATGAATCATGTTTGAGAGAATACATACATTTCTCTACACTGTTCTTAATCATGTATAATTGAGAACACTGTATTCGCTCCAACAACTCCACAATAAATCATATTATAAGACAAGCTCATGAACTCTAAATTCAACATCGGAGGCTTCTATATAGATTCATGACGTAGGCAAGGACAAGAGAGATAAACGTGGATACGTAAGAACTCTTAGAAAGCAAGATAAAGAAAGATAAAGAAAGCAAGATAAAGAATGCAATAGAAGATTAAAGGTCTGTTCGTCTGTAATTTTTTAAAATTATTTTTTGTTCTTAAAAATACGAAGAAGACAAAAAACACAAAATTCAAAAAATAAGAATAATTTTAAGACAATACCAAAATTATGTTATCCGTGTTTTCAAAAACAATTTTTAAAAACATGAATCAAATAAGTCCTAAATCATCCACTTCTTCTTGGTTTAATGCCTAGATTTCTCCTTACTTTGATGTTGAGTGAGCTCCATGAGTTAGAGTAGGGGTTGAATTATAATTGCATACTCTTCATTGCAGATAAACTGATATGAGGTTCTTCAAAGTTTCGATCATAGCAACATATGTTGGGAACCAAGATTCAACTAAAGAAAGCCTCATCCTTTCATGTAATTAAAAATATATATTTTTGAAAATACAAAAAAAGGACAACAATTTAAGGTCCTAGAATAAGAAATTTTGGATCTAAATTGTTTTTACATGTTGCAAAATAAGTCATATTTTTTCTTTTGCCATTATATTATTTCCAACACTATGTTTGGTTTTCACAATAGTGTTAAAGAAACGAAAGATCAATTATCATATTTGACTTTATTATAATAAGTACAACCAAAGGTGAAATATGATTGAAATGAATTAAAAATTTAATAGATAAAAGAAGTTAAATGAATTTGGAATAACATATAAAAAGACAGTTAACTTAAATTTTTTTATTTTTCTATTTTTCTCGGTTTTTCCTTAACATTATCCTCAATAGTTTTTTTTCCCTAAGAATCAAATATAATATGTGTTTGGTTACAAAGAGATTTGAAGGAAAATGTGAGGGAAATAAAAAAGAAGAATAACATAAAAGAAATAAAAAAGAGAAAATTAAAAATAGAGTTAAAATTGATAAATTATTTTTATTTGTTGCTTCATACTCATTTTCTTTATTTTAATTTATGAATATAAAAATTAAATAACTTAAAAATCTATAATTTTCTTACTAATTTTAATTATATTTGAAATTTTTCATAAGACAATCAAATATATGAAAATCATTTTTCTTTAACTCTTTTTCTTTCCTTATTTATTTATTTATTTTTGGATATATGACCTTATTTAATCCACAAAATACATTTTAAAAGTTACAATCACCCTTTTGGGCTAAAAGCTGACAATAGTAATTAAAAATGAGGTGTTACAAATAGTATTAAACCCGATTCAAAGTCACTCATAACCTTAATATTAATGTGATCTCGCTTTAAATGTGAGAGAGTCTACAAGAGAAAGTTATAACAGGTAAAAGCTAAAGTTAAATAAGTAAAAAACATTTTTCATAAAGAACTTTTGGAGTTGGTACAAATGATAAACATATGGTTGGATGTGAAATGTCATAATCAATATTTATTTATTTTAATTAATATCTATATTATCCTTTGATTTTAATATTATTAATTTGAGAAACTACCCCATTTTCTCCTGCTTGCATCCATATACTTTTCAAAACTTAGAGATGAAAAAGGAGAAAAGAGAGATCCACGTGGGGAAAGGATTTCTCATTTCTTACCCTACATTTCTTTAATTTTATCATGACCATTTGATTAATTTACTGGAATCTAACCTGATAATTTCAACAAGAAACATGAAAAATATGCTAAGGAAAAATACAAAAGAGTTAGACAAAAGAAAATGAAAGAAAATTAAACCTTACCAAACTCTTCATTGGATTCTTCTTACCCTTATGGTGCCTGACACCCATTATGATCAAATAGGTAAATCAACATGACACAATTATTAAGCACACGTGGAAAGAAAATTGTATTTAATATTCTGTTTGGAATAATTTGATGGGTCCTTTAGTTGATATTTCCAAGTTTCTATCATGGAAGCATGTCTGATGGGCACCTAAGTTTCAACAAAGGAATGCCTCATTGCTTCTTAAAAGGGTGGTTTCAATAATTTAATCTAATTAACTAATTTAGCTATTTTTAAAAATTATTTAAAAATTATTATATAAATATAGATCATGATTAAAAGATAAAAAATACTTTTGTAAAAAAAAACTTGAGAACATAAATATAAAATACATTGGAACCTTGAGAGGTAACTCGATTGGTATGTCTTGAATTTGCTTTCCAATGATTATCTGTTTAGATCTCCTTAAGTCCATTAATAAAGAACTTACCCCTAACTTCAATATTTTTAAAAATAAATCTCATTTTATCCTATTTATTATGCTATCAAAAAAATATTAAAAATAATAATTAATGAATTTTTTAAAAATTAAATCAAATAAAAAAAAATAACACATATAGACCAATTTATCCACTTAATTTTTTTTATTATCTTTTTTCCTTTTTTCTATTCTTTTTTATTTTCTTTCCTTTAACCATTTGCCCACCACAAACGACCCGCAGATAAGCATTCTAAGTTTTATCAAAATTATCATTGACAACGATGTAGTGAGTCAATACCTACTAATTATTTAGTCACTTTTTTCTTTGATAGAATTATTTAATCACTTTATATTCCATTGGTGGAAGGAGGAGTAATATAAAACATATAACCTACTACTAATTATTTAATAACTATTTTCTTTGATAGAATTATTTAATCACTTTATATTCCATTGGTTCAAGTAGGAGTAATATAAAATATATAGCCTTCGAAAAGCATAGGTGGGTATGAAAAAATTTAACATGTGGTGGTTTGTTTGGTGAGATAATAATACACACGAAAACAATTTAAAAAGATGTTTGGGCTTCTAGAAATGTTTTCCAGGAAAGTCTATGCTATTGAGAGATTCCATTATGTATTTTATTCTTTCTTGTTTGGATTATTGTTTAACTTTAAGCTTTGCTTCTTTTATTAATTTATTTTATCAATTTTGGGTGTCCATCAAGCATGTGTTTTGCCTTTTTATCTAGCTAGACTATATATATATATATGAAATTTTATTTAGAGTGATTAATTAGGAGACATCAAAATTGCTTTTTTCTAATTTTAATTAAGAAAATTTTCAAATTCTATATTAATTAATTTATTTTTTCATTAGAATGAACAAGTAAGAACACTTACGATTTTATGTTTTAAAAGTACATTTAAGTTTAAAAATCACTTGTTCATCATATATAGTTCATGTGATAGAATACTCGACATTTCAAAAAGGGCAAGTAAAGGAAGGGGTTCGGGTTGAGTTCGATGAGAACAATTTTGCATATAAGTAGTGGAGCTGTTTAGTTATAAAAAAAAATGTTTAAGAATCTTTTTTTAACTTATTTAATGTTGGATGCATATAAATCAACTCTAAATAGTGATTTTTTTTTTTTTTGGGTGGCATTCTAACCAATAAAGAGAGTTGACATTTTGGAAAATATTTGTACACTGATTTTGATTATCATGTGTGGCTTTAGAATACGAAACGAAAATTTTGTGTAGTTGTTTTATTTTGTTCGTTTGATAACATTTTGACTTTTTCATCGATTTAACTTTTACGAATTATTATTAAAAGATTTTCCATTATTAGAGATTCAATGAATTTAAAGACAGTGAGAACAAATTTGTCAAAGGAACATAGTAGAAGTAAAAAAAAAAAAGCAGTGAGAATTTCTTATAACATAATAAAAATTAAAAACTTCTTATAATTAATAATTGTTGATTACTCAAAGTTTGGACAAAAGTTAAATCAAATGGAATTAAAAAAAAAAAAAAAGGACTCTCAACTAAGACTATTTTCTCATAAAAATATATAAATATAATGGACATAATTTGTGATATTAAAGGAATTATGATAAAAAAAAAAGATTAATTTTATTCACTTTCCTTTAGATTTTAATTAAAAACAATTGGAAGCAAAAAGTTTTAGCTTTTTTTATTCAGTCAAAAACACATTATTAATAGTAATAAATATGACTAAAGTGAATTTATCATATGTTCAATTTAAATATATTGTTTGACAGTAACAAAATGTTCTTAGTTGGATAGAAAAAGCAAAAAAAAAAATATTCTTGAAAAAAAAATGATTAAATTAGTTTAAAAATCAAACTAATTGCCAAAATAGTCAAAAGTCGTTGTCATGGACAACCGTAATTTCGCTAAAATATTGAAACTTATTATATTAAAACTGTCAAAAGTCGCTGTCATGAACAACGACATTTGACCGTCTAAAACTCCTTTAGTCTCCCCTAAGTTTGAGAATTATTGGAATACCTAAAATTTAGGTGTATTTAATCAAAATCTCGGGCGGATTAGGTGAACTCAACTGTTTTTAAAAAAAAAATAGAACTCATGTGACATTACTTCCTACGTGTTAAAGTGTTTTAAAATTGTTTTTATCCAATCGCTTCCTTTTTCTTGTTAAAGTATTTTACCTAAAACGCTTTCTTTGTGGACACTTTTGTAAAATAAATGTTTCCTTTTTAAATTAGAAATATTTGTCTTAAATACATCAAATAAAGTAATAACATTTTTTGTCTTTTTTTCTTGAAAAATAACTCATTTTGACAAAAATTCTCTTCCCCATTCTATATATCTACGTTGTCTCTTAAAAGAAAGAGCTATTTTTTTCCAAAAAATAAAAAATAAAAAGAGCATTTTTGTGAAATCAAGCCAAAAATTGGTAGAGTCAAATTTCCAAAATTGAGTCTTTTAATCAAATTACCTTCTGAAATTTATTTATTTTTAACAAACTATGCATTTTGCATATATAATGAGTATCATCCTCTTGGCTCAGAGCCCAAGGGGACCATATAAAAGCATGCGCATTTATTGTTTAACGTTGAACTTTGCAAGCGATCTGCTTCAGAGCGTGATGGGCATCAAATTATCTTTTGATTTTTTTTTTTTTTTTTGACAAACTATACACTTACAAATAGAATAATATATGTTACCGGCTGGAATTTCGAGCAGGGATATAAGTCATATGCCGCTTTTAATTTGTTTATCGTTGAGAACCTGCAGCAGGCCCCAGGTATGATGGATGTCAATTACCCTCTTTAGATTACTTCTCTACAAATTGAAAATTTCACAAAATACCACACCGATTACGAAGGGTACGTAGTGAAGAACGTCAGAAGAGATAAAAGAGCCGTGTGAGTTTCAGTTTCTTTTTTGTCATCAATGAGGATTAAGGGAAAGCATTTTGTCGTGAGCTGTGAAAGAATATTTCAATATCTTGAATGTGAATAACGTTTGCATTCTCTCACTTACGTTGATAAGGATAGATATTTTCTGCCTCTTAATTATGCCTATAAATAGAAGAGTTAGCAGAGACACCATCAATTAATTAATTCTTCATAGGAGATCAAGATTCAAGCACCTAGCTAGCTACTTCTCTCTTCAGAAATTAATTCACGGTCTGTCCATTGTTCAGATCTTCAATATCCATTTTAATTCCTCCATTTCATTATGAGTTTGTTTATTAATTACTATGTATTCCGTTGAAATATTTTTAATATAAGGGTTTCAGTACTGGAAGTTTTTTTTTCTTTTCTTTTCTAAAAGTGCTTTTTGATTAGTGCTTTTCTATAGAACACCCTAAATTATATTTCGACTTTTTAAATTTTGTTTTTGAATTTTATCAAAAACACGTAATTTTAATTCTAACTTCTTTGGGTTTGAACTATCCTTGATGATTTTGAAGTAGCCCACAATTCATTTCCTTGGGTTTTTCCGATTTGAATCTTTTCCTTTTTTCTCGAACTGAAAAAGGTGACCTTCATGCATGCATGCAGCTTTCAAATTCCTACATAAATACATATATATATATATATATATATATATATATATATATATATATATATATATATATATATATATATATATATCAGTAATACTATGTATTAATGTTTATTTACTTTAAATTTAGAATTTTCAGAAAGACAATATAGAAATGGCGAGGAGCTCATGTGATGAAGACATTCTAAAACTCAAGAAGCTTCCGAGGTAAATCCTATATGAGTACTAAATTAATTTTGGTTTCAAAGGTTATATATATAAATCAGCAGTTTGTGGTTGTTTCTGAAGCTGATCATTAGAACTATTTGTTTATTTGGGAGTTTCCAGTGATCTGTTTGGTTACCAAGAAAGTAATGGAATCAACTTAATTGCTTCTTTTTTTCTTTTTTTTCTTTTTGTAGTGATAAGGAAGATCTGGATGATGACAAAGCTGCAGAAAAAATTGTGAAGTTGACAGCTGGATTGGGAGAGGAAGATGATCAAGATCAGGAAAAGCCGTTTGACCCTGTGGTCGAGAGGATCAAAAACGGGTTTATTCACTTCAAAACCCATCATTTCGAGTAAACATGACTGGAATAACTTATTATTTAACATATATTCGATCCATTTCTTTTCTTTTCTTTTCTTTTTTTTTCCTCTGGAATAATTGTTCTTATAATGGATGATTTTGCAGCAAGCATCCGGATTGCTATCAACAGCTTGCAAAAGAGCAGCACCCCAAGGTATTAGTTTAATTTCTTGACGCTAATTAATAAATTATGATAGGAAACTTGAAATAATAATATTAATTAATTTTTTTTTTCTTATGGGGTTGGGAATATAATTAGTTTCTGGTGTTTGCGTGCTCGGACTCTCGCGTCTCGCCGTCTTTTATCCTCAACTTCAAGCCAGGGGAAGCCTTCATGGCCAGGAACATCGCTAACATGGTTCCTGCCTTTAACCAGGTTAATTAATTGCCTGATTATTATTAATATATTACTATTTCTCTCCTATTTTTTCTTTTCGACCCACCCAAATTAAAGCATGTCATTTTTGTGTTGTTTGTGTAAATCTTGCATTATTAATAATAATAATAATAATATACTATTTGGTGTTTAATTAATTTACATGCAGTTGAGATATTCGGGAGTTGGTGCAGTAATTGAATATGCAGTTGACCATCTCGAAGTAGAGAACATCTTGGTGATAGGGCATAGTCGTTGCGGTGGAATTAAGGCTCTTATGTCTCTTGATGAAACATCTGGAACTACCTCCAAGTATATATATATATATATATGTGCTCATTAATTACTTTATTAATTATTCCTCTCATGATAAACATTTTCTTAATTACTATTTTAATAAATAATGATGTTAATTATTATATATGTATATATGTTTTAGTGACTTCATCGATGATTGGGTCAAAATCGGTTTACCGGCCAGGGCTAAGGTGGAAGCACAGTGGCCAGACGCAACGTTTGAGGAAAAATGTATACTTTGTGAAACGGTATGCATGCTTCAATATATATATATATATATCTCTTCTTAATTATCTACTAATTAATAACTTAGAAAGGAATTCCAATGGGGAAAAGTATGTATCGTGCTATCAATTTGAAAATAATTGTCGCATCGTCTTGATAATTAGATTTATATGGTTCGCCGCGCCACAAAAAATGGTGTAGATCGTTCGATATCTTCTGTGTAATGATGCAGTCGTTCGTTAGTTATATATGGTAGTATATTGAGTAGTTCTATAATTGACCTGAGAGATACCTAAACCATGTAAATCTAATTGCTGGTCTTGTATACGTTATTTTGATAATAACTAATCCATCACTTCCCAAATCCATTCTAACTATAAATATGGGAGTTATTAGTGTTTTGAGGTTATTAGAGTTTGGATTAAGGAAATAAAATCTTTGTAATAAGACGAGATTATAGAAACATTATAAATAATATTGAGAATAAAATAAGGAGAAGCATGTTAGATTATTTGATTGAAGAATAATTAGTACATGACATAAAGAATACAAAATACATGATTCAGTAATGTTTCATAAAAAATAATTGTCAATTTTAGGTGTAAATGTGTTTGTATATAACATTAAAAATCCTGAATCTATTATAGTAATAACAGTTAAATGACAGTAAGTGGGTTATTAGAACAGGCACTATGTAGTCATAATCTTCAAAACGTAATTATTTTGATAAATCATCTTGAACCCGTGCGACCTGCGTGCACTATCTGACGTTGTGATTATTCTAAATCAATGAGCTAAATTTCCTGAAATTTCCCAAAATAATGAAACACATAAGCTATGACTCACTTAAGGAGAAAAATAAAAGTAATTATTTGCAGACAAACACTGCTCTCAATCCAAATTCCAATTATAATGAAAAACAAATGATTATAGTCTCTTCCCACCACCAGATTTCAGTACTAATATGGTTTTGACTCTAATTAAAATTATCTTTCGATTATCTCTAGATTTATCTTCTCCAACGTTTCTTTTCCAAACACAATATTTTTTTTGTCTTTAAAAAGACTACTCTACTATATATTGACATGGTCCCATTAGGAATAATGTTTGTCTAATTTTCTCATCATAATTATCTTATAAACGACATACAACGAGAATATAATATTGTATTTGCATAAAGGGTGACTATAATATATATAATATCTATTATCATCATGAACATAAAAAAAAATGTTCTACCAATTAACATATAATTAATTTAATTAATGCAGGAGTCGGTGAATTCATCTCTAGTGAATCTATTGACATATCCATATGTGCGAGCAGCAGTTGCTGATGGAGCTTTGAAGTTGATGGGAGGTTACTACGATTTCGTGAATGGAAATTTTAAGCTTTGGAAAGCTGATTTTGAAGTCAAACCTGCCATTATCATATGAATTAATTTCAGTACTTAATTATTCAATAATTAATTATAATGTAGTACTACTACTGTCTTTTTATGTTGAATGCTGAATAAAGTCCAACCTACCACTATGTTCTGTGCCTTCTTACGTTGGTTTGCTTTGTCTGTAATATGTTACTATGTTGTTTGAAATAAATAAATATGTTCACACTCATTATTTCCTTTTCATTGGATTCTTTTGATATCTCACGTAGCATCATTTGGTTTATTATTCATGCATCTTACACGTGGTGTAGCAAATACACGTGTACGTCAAAGATTACATAATAGAAAAATAGAAAGGAAAGAAAAAAAATTTTACACAATAGAAAATAATAGCGAGTCTATGTCAAAGATTGAGTGCTAAATGAATGAAAGTCGCGATCTCTTTTCAAAAGCATGCGTCGTCTCGCCCGATCTTGGAAGATCTCCGTCAGCGTCACATGCTACCGAGGATGGAAGCAGGCAGGAATTGTGCGATAAAAGCACATACCTCGCTGTAGAAAAGACTGGAAAATTTTGCTTTTTCACTGACAAATCAAAAAAGGAAAAAGGACAACTTTTGAATCTCTATACTTTTAATCTTTTCTAAACTCAGTATATATAAACTTGAGCAAGGGAATGAAACGAAATGAAAGAAGTCTTGTGGTTTCGAGAGTTCAAAACGGAAGGAAATCAATTAAACATAAAGGTAGTAAAAACCCCATAATGTAGGCATTTCAATTAAATAAAAATCGAGTTTCATTCAAACATATAGATATCAACAATGCATAATAAGTGAAATAATAATTTAAACACAAATTATTTATTAAAATAATACTTTTTCTTTTTTTAATAAATTTATGCCCGTAAGAGACTTGACTCACAATGGATCTACGAAATGTTTCAGACTCGAGTTTCCATAAAACTATACTTATTTACAATGATGTATCTCAGTAATAAATATTAAAAAATAATAATAACTTAAAAATTTATAATCTTTTATTTTTTTAATAATAGGCTTTTCTATTATTATCCATTTTAATAGAACTTGATTATTAACTGTTGCCCTGTAACTTTCTACTTGAAAAGCAGAAATCATATTATATAATGTGTTGCTAAGTGAATAGATCTCAAATAAAAAGTGATATTAATAATAACTTAAATTTCTTTTATTTTTTAGCTATTATTAAATATTATGTGGGGTCAGACCAACAAAAATGCCATCCTCAAATGGGCCCTATACATCCATCAACAATATTGTCCGATACAAGTAGGTGGTCCATAAGGTCAACTAATAGAGCAGCCCAACCCAGTATGATGAGCCCATAGGACCTAGCCATAGAATGGAAAGCTCTAGTCACTTTCATTTACACAATATTAAAATTAAGCAATCATGGAAGTAAAGATATAAATAAATTGAAGTAAATAAAATGAAAGCAGAAATAATTGTTGTAGAAGTTGAATAAATTGTTCTATTTTACTAGGAAAACTGAAATAAATGAATTGCTAGAGAAATTGTTGTATTACACTAGGAAAACTAAATTTAAGGAATTGTTGTATTTCACTAGAAAAACTGAAATGACAAAGTGCTACAGAAATAAAAGTGTTTGTCTTTGGATTTGGTCAGGCATGTAACATGAGAATTGGTGAAAGCGTGGGCGTCTTGAGAAATTATAGTATTTCCGAATTGAAACAATAACGAATCTAACTTCCACTCAAGTGAAAAATTGATTCCCTACTTCCCTTGACAGTTCCTAGAGTTTAAGTGGAAAATGCTTTCAAAATTAGAATGTATTGAAAGCTAAGAGAAAAATTGTATGAACTTGCTAAAAAAAATAGTAAATTTACGTTGTAAGAATACGATTGGAAATAGAATTCTTTGAAACATGAAGCTTTGAAAACAAATGCTTGGAAATAAAATAAAAAATTTAGAAATCACAGAAATATTGTTGATGAGCATAGAAACTTTGAAAATGCTTAAATGCTCTGTGGGTGTTGGTTGATGATTGATTTGTTGGTGTCTTGCTCTGATGTTGAATCTTCCTTTATAAAGCGTGAATAGCGCTACAACCACATGCTCCTAATGGCGGTCACGTACCCACTATAGTCTTATTCTCCAAATTATTTCTGCGCTATGCATTAGGTGATTTATCAACTAACAATAACTACTCACGTTCATGACTGGAGCCGGAGAAAAAGTCTTATTCCACTTGCTTTTGGGACAAAGGCTCATCAATATGAGGCACAGGCTTTGACAAAATTGAAAAATTCGAGCAAATATTCTTTAGACCCTTCTTGGGGTGATTATCGAGGCTTGGGACTGCCGGATTGGTTTGAGCTTGATATATCAATTCGGCCCATTCCACTACCCTTTGGGCCGAATAATTATCCAAACACCATTTGAGTGAAAAAAAAATGCATTTTTAGTGTAAAAAATTGGCGCTCGCATACAATATGGCTCATGGGCCATGTTTGTATGAAAAAAGCTTTTATATGTCAAAGGCTCTCTTCTCTCTTCTCTCATCATTCTATCATGAGGCCAAAAGTGCAACTTACCCCTTTGGATGTAGATTACCAACGAGAAGAACGAGTAAAAACCCAAGCCTGGTTAGATAAGTTGAAAAAGCCCAAAGTAATAACCCGAGAAATACCACTTGCAAATTTTTCTTTCAAACCTGCGACTTTTGATCTTCCTCCTTCAATTCCTGTTGTATCAAAAGACTCTCCTTTGGGATTTGGCAAGTTCATATTCTCCTTTAATTTACGTACAAAACCTTCCATATTCTCCTTTCCACCTTCTTCTTCTTTCTCTACTTCCTCAACCCCATTTTTGGCCGAAAATTCTTGTGTTGTTGGTGAAGACGATATTGTTACTCGAACCGACGCTAGCACTATAGCTCGAAGCGGCATCGCCACTTGTCAAACCGACGTTGAGGACAGCGACGTTCGGGCCGACATCGTAGACGATGTTGTGGCCTCCATCTATCCTCCTTTTGCCACAAGTTCTAATTTTTTTGGTCATCTTCCATAGCCTGAACTTACCTCTTGCATTGGTGAGTAGATCTGTCCCTTTTTTTCAAAGTAATTTGTGATGAATGTTCCATATGATCTCTAATCCCATAATCCAAGAAAGTTTTCCCAAATTTTCAAAAACTATGAAGTCTTTTTCAATTTTTTGAAACTTCAAATCCTTTTTTTTTTCAAACAAAAAGACTTTAAAAAACCAAGAAAAACTCTTTTTTTCATTGTTTAGAACTCTAAAACCCTTGGTCTCCAACGAAAAAAATTAAGAGACTTTTTTTCGTTTTTTAGAACTCCAACACCCTTTGTTCTTCATTGAAAAAGTCTTTAAAAAACCATGAAAGACTCTCTTTTTTCGTTGTTTAGAACTTTAAAACCCTTATTCTCCAACAAAATGTCTTTAAAAAATTAAAACCAGAGTACAGTTTCACTTACAAGCTTTATCGAAGCTTTCCTTAACATAATAGATCTTGGTCTCTACTCTATCAGATCTTTTTGCCTAAATCTACAATGAAAACCATCGCTAAGGTAACTTCTCAACCTTTTATTTGACAGAAGATATTGCTTTAGAAATACAAGTTGGGTCATGCTAGTTTATCTCTTTTTTTGCTAGGTGGCCAAAATCCGACCATTGCTTGAGGAACTTTTATGTGAGATACTTAATTTTTGTGCTTAGATGGGTTGATGGAAATTCACTTGACGTGCATAGAGCACTCACAAGCATAACATTGTATTAGTGGACCAAAGGTGGCTCTAAAGCCTACCTTTGGATGTGATGAACTGTGTGTATCTTTGCTTGCTAGTTCATTGAACTTTTCTTGCGCGTGCAATTACAACATGACATTGCATTAGTGGACCAAGGTGGCTCTAGGCCTTCCTTTGGAAGTGTTCTTGCATGTGTATGATGATATACTGCATTTTTCAGGTACTGCTCTGAAAAAATTGATGAAACGGTGGCTAAAAGCCTACTATTTATTTTTGAATAAATATATTGATAGTTGCTTGTTGGGGAAAAACTTGCATTCTTGAGAACTGTGGCTAAGAAGTCTAGTTTGGTTTAAAACTAGGATAAAGACATATGTTCCCTCTTCGTTGCAACGAACAACAATCTTTGTCATGGCGAACCCAAGACTGGTATTTATATTTTTTTTCCTTTGTCGCGGCGAGCAACATCCTTCGTCGTGGTGAACCTCTTCGTCGACTTCTTCGCTACGGCGAACCCGAGAATGGATTTTCATCCAAGCTTCCTCTTTGTTGCAGCAACTGACCTTCGACTACGACGGGAGCTTCTTATTGTGTGACCCAAAGGCTTCTCTTTCTTCTTAGCTTGATTTTTTCCATTTACACCCGAGGAATAACTTGTCACTCGGTGTAATGATGCAACAAGTCAAATTCTTTTAGAGAAATCTTGCATTTGAATGTATAGTTGTTGTAATGCCCACTTTCCTTTACTCCAATTCATCATAAGGGCTTATTTCCTCAAGGATGATTATGATACCCTCTCCTGAACTTGTCTAGGTTCTCTATTAGGGGGAAAATGTGCATCCAATGGCCTAGAGGCCTACCCTTTTTCACTCGGATATTTTCGCTCCTATTTCCTCAATCTTGATGTGATCAAGAAGTCTTCATTAGGGAATCATTAGGGAATGTTAAAGAAGTTGGTGTTTTTGAGGCGAAGTGGCCAAAGGCCAACTTTACTACCTCAAATCCTATCTTGGAACTACAACTCATATCTATTTATCCAATGACCTTAATAATCTTGGAACCTATCCAAAGAGGGAACAAGAACACCCTTGGAGAAATCAATGTGTTGATGAATCTGATGACCAGGAAGCAAAACATCAACTAAGTCATCCCATATTTCTCCAATTTTAAAGTGGTCAAGGAACCCACCTTTGGATAATTGATAACACAAGCCCATTCTTAGGGAAAAACCTTTATATAGGATCAATAGAGGTCATAAAGCCTACTTTAATCTTCTTGTCAAAGATCAGAATCTACTTCCCCAAGTTTAAAGTGGTCATGGGACTTACTTTATAAATTCATAAAACAATTGAGGGTATAACAAGTATGATATTGAGGAATATAACAAGTATGAGTAGTGAGCGAAGTAGAAATAAGCTCTTTATCACCCAAAGTAACTACTAAGAATAATTTCCCTAACACAAAATGGTCAATGATACCTATTTTTTCTTGTTATTCCTTCATTCCCCATCTTAGTTTTTCTTGGCAGCATCTAGCATTTCCCACATTATGGGAAAGTATTTCTTGAGGTACTTCCCATTGATGAACCTTTTGTGTGGCTCTCCTTCAAGGCTTGATATCCAGTAGGCATTTCCGAGCAGTACTTGGTGAACCTTGAATGGTCCCTCCCAATTAGGAGACCATTTCCCCAATTTTCCATCTTTAGCAGATAAACCTTTACCTTCCAAATGAGCTCCTCTTCTTCAAAATTCTTTCTTCTGACTCGCTTGTTGTAGGCCCTAGCCACCTTCTTTTTCTTGATCATGATTTGGTAAAACACTTGTAATCTTTTCCCATCTAATGCCTTGAGTTCCATCATCATGACCTCATTGTATTTTTAAGGATTAAAACCATAGCGTCTAGATACTCTTAGAGAAGGAACTACCACCTCCATTGGAAGCATTACATCGTGTCCATATGTTAGAGAGTAAGGACTTGCCCTTGTAGAATCCCTTTTAGAAGTTCTATAAGCCCATAAGGTCTCAGATAAAATTAATTTCCTATCTTTGGGATTATCTTCTAGCATCTTCTCTATGATGTTTATTAACACCTTATTAGAAGCTTCAGCCTGCCTAGTTGCTTTAGCATAAAAGGGAGTAGATCTGATTAGTTAAATGCCATTGTCGCGCCGACAAAATAAGTCATCGTCCCGATTGAGCAAAGGTGCCTTGAGAATTCGGTTGTAATGGATTGAGGAATTCCAAACCTATGAATGATCTGTTCCTTGATGAATTAGATCACATCTTTCTGCTCCGCTTTCTTTAAGGGTATTACCTCCACCCATTTGGTGAAGTAGTCTGTAGCAATTAAGATGAAGTTGTGTTCCTTTGATGAAGCTATGTAAATTTTCCCAAATAAGTCCATGGCTCATCCTCTGAAAGGCCACGGTTTCACAATTGAGTGCAGTTCCATAACAAGTATCCTTTGTATGCTGCCATATTTTTTACACTACTAGCAACCCTTGGAGTAATTGATACAATTGGTTAGGATGGTTGGCCATAAATAACCATGTGTCCTAATCCGTCATCGCATTTTTATTAAAATAACAATTTAAACACAAATTATTTATTAAAATAATATTTTTCTTTTTTTAATAAATTTATGCCCATGAGAGACTTGACTCCCATGGTAAAAGGGAATGGGTCTACAAAGGTTTTCGAAATTTCAGTTGCTATAAAAACATAGCATTACAATGATGTAATGCGAAGTAATAAATGTCAAAATAATAATAATAATAACTTAAAATTTTATAATCTTTTATTATTTTTAATAATAGATTTCTCTATTATCATCCATTTTAATAGAACTTGATTATTAACTCTTTGCTATGACTTTACACTTGAAAGTAGAAATCATATTATATAATGTGTTGCTAAGTGAATAGATCTCAAAGAAAAAGTGATATTAATAATAACTTAAATTTCTTTTATTTTTTAGCTATTATTAAATATTATAAGGGGTCAGACCAACCAAAATGCCATCCTCAAATGGGCCCCACACATCAATCAACAACATTGTCCAATCCAAGTAGGTGGTCCATAAGGTCAACCAATAGCGCAGCCCAACCCATAATGATGAGCCCATAAGGCCTAGCCATAGAGTGGAAAGCTCTAGTCACTTTCATTTACACAATATTAAAATTAAGCAATCATGGAAGGTAAGATATAAATAAATTGAAGTAAATAAAATGAAAGCGGAAAGAATTGTTGTAAAATTTGTTGAAGAAATTGTTATATTTTACTAGGAAAACTGAAATAAATGAATTGCTCGAGAATTGTTGTATTACATTAGAAAAAAGGAAATTAAGGAATTGTTGTATTTCACTAGGAAAACTGAAATGACAAAGTGCTACAGAAATAAAAGTGTTTGTGCTGGATTTTGGTCCAGAACATACAAAAGCACAGGAATTGGTAAATGCATGGGCGTGCCAGAAAATTATAGTATTTCCGAATTGAAACAATGCCAAATCTAACTACTACTCGAAGAAAACGGATTCCCTGGGCCTCGACATCTTCGTAGCCTTTGGTTTTTAAAACGCCAAAATTAACGCACGTAAAGTCGAGAGAAAATTGTGATTAACTTGTTAAAAAATAGTAAAATTAACAGAATCGATTGAAATGGAATTTCTGAAGCATAAAAGCTTTGAAAACAAATACTTGGAAAGAAAATAAGCTAGAAATCTAGAAATATTGCTGATAAACTTGTAGAAACTATGATAAAATGCTGAAATGCTCTATTGAGTGTTGGTCGACTTATCGATTATTTGAAGGCTCGCTTCTCCGATGCCGACCTCCTTTGAAGATTCACAACCGCTACAACCCACCTTCTCGGCCAGAACCGTCACGCACTCACTATAGTCTTATTCTCCAAATTATTTACCCACTAACAACTTATTCTCCAAGTCATTTATCAACTAACAATAACTACTCACGTTCATGACTGGAGCCGGAGAAAAAGTCTCATTCCACTTGCTTTTGGGACAAAGGCTCATCAATATGAGTTTGCCACTTTGACAAATTGAAAAATTCCATAAATTCTCTTAGACCCTTTCATACTAATTATCGTGACTCGGGGCTTTGGATCGGTCGGCTGATATATCAATTCCGGCCCATTCCACTACCCTTTGGGCCGACACTATCCAAACACCATTTGATAAAGGAAAAATGCATTTTTAGTATAAAAATTACGCCGACATGTTATTGGCCATAGCACGTTGTATGTAGTGTTTTTATATGTCAAAGGCTCTCTTCTCTCTTCTCTCATCATTCTAGCATGAGGCCAAAAGTGCAACTTACCCCTTTGGATGTAGATTACCAACAAGAAGAACGAGTCAAAACCCAAGCCTGGTTAGATGAGTTGAAAAAGCCCAAAGTAATACCCGAGGAAAACCTCTTGCAAATTTTCTTTCCAACCCACTTGATCTCAATTCCCTCGTTGTATCAAAAGACTCTCCTTTGGGATTTGGCAAGTTCATAGAAAGAAACCCATTTAATTTACGTACAAAACCTTCCATATTCTCCTTTCCACCTTCTTCTTCTTTCTCTTCTTCCTCAAACCCATTTTTGGCCGAAAATTTTGTGTTTGCTGTGAAGGATTAAAGACACCAACCGACGCTAGCACTATAGCTGGGGAGGCGTTTACACGCCTACTTGTCAAAACCGGAAGGTTGAGGATGCTGACGTTTCTTCGCCGACATCGTAGACGATGTCAAGTTGATTAATGCCCAAAGCAATTTTGAACCCATATTAGGATAGGTTTTGAGTGCTTTTTTGTACACATTAATCATGTCATATATACCACCTTGAAGTGTTCTTAGTCTTCTTAGTAGTACTTATGCCATTTAGAAGAGTATTTTGGCTGTTTTGGCAGGCTTTGTGCACTTTGGAGTTCACAATGTCGAGATGAATGATGAATCATGAAGTTTGAACTCAAGTCTCCAAACGCCATCAATCTACCCAAGAATCAAAGAGAAAAACCAAGGCAAGATGAAGAAAATGTGATGCGCTCAAGACGAGGCAATGCAAATAAGGATCAACAAAGTCGAATTTTCGCTTGCTTCTCGCGAAAATTTTCGCTAGGATTGCGAAAAATTTTCGCAGAACCTTACGAAATTTCGCAACCTTAGCTTAAAACACCAAATTTCGCTGTAGACTCCATCCCAATTTCGCAAGATCTATTCCTTGAATTAAAAACCCGGGATTGCTGGTATCACAAGAATTCGTTAGCTTAGCGAAATTTCAGCTAGCTAGCGAAATTTTCCATCCTTAGCTTAGCTCATGTTTTCGCTAGGCTCGGTGATTTCGCAGTTGGGGCCACCTCACCTCAGCTTAAAATCGATGCCTCGTCATGCTTTGTAATTAATGCCAAACCGCTCCAAATCTCTTGGTGTATTACTTAATTGTCCAATAACTTAGCCAAATTCATAGGTTTTTGGTATTTTCATACCTCGAGGAGCTCTATATGCTCCTCTTGTTTTGCAACAACAGTTGAAAAATTGGTGAACAAATTGTGGAGAAGATATTTTGTAAGTTTTTATTTTTGTAAATAAGTCTTTATTTTAGGGTTTTGCTTTTATTTTCTTTTCTCTCTCTTTCTCTCTCTTCTTTCTCTCCCTTTCTACCGCCAAACACACCCTTGAGGACGACACAACCTGTTAGACGCTTCAAGGCCCTCTCCTTTCTTTGAAGAGGAAGGAAGCCAGCTTGGTGGTGGGGCATACATGTCATTCCTCTTGTATTAAAAGCTACTGCAGCGATTTACGCCTATTCTCAAAACTTAGTCGCATAACATGGGATGCCATTGATTCAGCCAATACTCTCCATGCTTTAGAATCGCTGCTCTTTAGATGTTTTTACGAGCCTCCGAGATAATATTTACATGTTAGGTTCTTCAAATTAGGGTTAAATAACACATCGTTATTATCACAATACTCCATAAGCTAGATGCAAGGTTTCCTGGGTGGAGAGATGCACCTGTTGTTCTTTAGATGGTCTTTACGTAGCCTCCCAAATGATAATTTAATGTTAGGGTTTTAAAACTAAAGTGGGCCATAACTCCGCATGCTACCTGCTTTCACTCAAATAGGAGATGTTTCATGGGTGAGGCTTGCTAGTTAGCAGATCCGGTTATGCCATGGGACTATATGTTGCATGTCATAACGCGAGGATAAAACCCGAGGACAATTCTGTTTTCCTAACTGCCAAGTTAGTAACCTAATTCTTCAAAGTTAACTTTTCGCATAATTTCTTAAATTTTTCGCTTACAATTTTCAGCCAAACCATCTCACTCACCGCTTTTGAAACCCAATTCCAAAGAGTCCAAATAGAAAGCCTTACCTTTCATGCACCGATGCAAACCATTTTTAGATGAAAACCCATCCCCGTGTTCGATCCTGGGGACTAATTATACTCGCAAAGAGCTCGACTACCGCGAAGAAGAGGAACTTAGGGTGTATATAAATTCCAGTTGATTTTAGCTCACTTACCGCGGGCACGAATCAAATGGCGCCGCTACGGGGATGGTGCCAAACTACAAATGGTAGCTGACGAAAAGTACCGTGATCCACATCACAAGTGAATAAAACTACCTGCAACTCAACAGAACCGCCATTATTTCCTAATTTAGCAAGAATCGCAGACCGCTTTAGTTTCGCTTTTCATTCACTACTTTTTTTATTTTTAGTTAATTTTTAATCTTTTTATATGTTGTTTGTTGCTCGTTGTCTCTTAATTGTGTAACAACTCACAGACGCAATGTAAATGATAGACACTTCAGTAGACACAGATAGGTACACAAATTGAACCATTTAGTGAAGTTAGTGTACCAATCGATACCATGGATCCCATACCCGAGGAACAACAGCCAACCAGAACCCCCCATGAATCCAAAATGCCTATAGAACCATGAGGGATCTACATCCACCTCCTAGAGTTAAGGCCCCATCTCCGTATCATTCTCCCGCCGAAGATGGTAGCAAACAGGCCATATTCGTACCCCTACTCCCCCCACATATCACAGAGGAAAATGAAACCATACACTCATATTAGGATTTTGAGGAGGTTTGCACTACCTTCAAGGAAGGTGGCCACGGACATGGACGTCAAGCCAAAGGCATTTCCATTGACTCTGGCGACATCAAGGCAAGATATGGCTCAACTCATCGAGGCCTAGAACTATTAGAAATTAATCGAAATGTTAAGCCCCAATTCTTAAAAGTTTTTCGAAGACTACAAGACCAATAATTTGAAAAGACAAATCATACTTTGCAGCTCATGACGGGTGAGAGATTTTACCAAAGGTCGAAAGATTTATGGAAACCATCGCTACCCCCACATCATGGGTTTGATACTTGATGTCAGGAACCATTTCATGGTGGTGTCTCCCCGCCATGAAACAAATTGTTGAAACTAGTGGGGGTGCAAATCTTTGAGGCAAACATTCTGATGAGGCTTTGGATTTTTCGAACTACGAGCTGCAAAACCTCCAAAGCTTCGGGATGAACCGAGTCCTGTGGAAGGGGGCCGAAAGACTGGAGCCATTGAATCACTAAGGAGGAGACAAGTACATATTTTCTTCAAGACACAGGGATAAATGAAAATTGATCAGCTTTAACTCAAAGAATGGATGATCCGAAATGAAAAATCAGCACGAAATACAAATGGGCTAATGAGTTATCTTCATCCCAATTTTCGCTTTCCACTTTCTTTAACTAAATAATTACCCTCGAGGAGCACCGCAACCATGCCCATGCCATAAGTCAAAATAAACCACCCATAGATGTTTCATGGTGACACTAATAACCCTAATTGGAGAAATTGTCCAAATTTGTCATGGAAATCCAAACCCCTTGTATACGCCTTCAAGAGCACAAGAAAGATTCCTCGATTTCACTTTCAATACAACAAATGTGATGCCTCCGATATCTTCCCCGTTGAATGTGCAATCCCGAATTTAAGTAAGGTGCGGGCATATTTGTAGAAGAAACGTATGTGCTGGAATACTAAACTAGTCGAAAACAGCTGAAAGAGAAAGTTCAATTAAACAGAAATTGACAATATGCATTTGGAGATTTAAACCCGTCAATTAAGAATGGCGAGTTCGTAAAGTGGAAGTCTTTCCAAGACAACACGATTAAAAAGCAGAATGAAATCAAAGACCACCTGAGACTTAAAAACTGACAGTTGGGGCGGCAATGCACTTTAATGGCGGCGCGAATTTAGTCAACAGATCAGCTCAATGTCATTCGGTTGAAGGACCCATCACCGGCAAGAACAAGGACGGAAGAGATAAAGATTAGAATAATTCCATTTCCGTATAGATTCTCAAGAGCGAAACATTCTGCCCACCAAAACGAATGCCAGCATTGGCGCGCGAAAGTCAATATTCCTCTCCTCGATAGCGATTAAACAGGTTCCTACTTTTAATACGGCACGCAGCATGACGGCACGTAAAAACCAAATTGCAAACAAAAATACTTTGAACCGATGCCAGGCGCCAATATGGATGACAAGACCCGTTGAAGCATAAGGATCCGTGATGTCCTAATGACCGCGCGGAATACGGGAGCGGAACACCGGAGAAAGCGACCGTTAATTCGGGAGCAGCAAATCACGATTCACCGTGTTGCCGCCAATGGGGTTTAGGTGAACCGAAACCCACATCCATCGCACTTCGCCGATTCAGGCCCACAAAATACTAAAAGGAACCACTGAGACTGCTGAGCATGCGACGGATTACACAATTCGTGAGATTTTTACAGGTACTTGGAGATGGAACCAGTTGCAATGAGGACCTTAATCAAAAACCCATCATATTAGGGATAATCATTTTGGCTACTTCCAAATGCAATCATCAATTGCCTAATGGAGTCATGCAACTCACATTTGGAAATACATGACCTTGGAACTCAAATATGGGTAAAAGGTATATGAATTCGGAGTGAGGTATTGACTTTGAGAAGTCTGTATTTTAGATACCATTCTGGAAGAACAGGCTAATCAACAGCAAGTGCAAGATATATTAACTTCAGAGTTATCCGATTGCCCTGTTGAGCAACAAAAATTTCACGAAATGAGCTTAGTACAGGGGTACTGGAGAAAAAGAATAGAAATTTTACCTTCTATTGATCAGGCTGAACCCAAGGAACCTCAAATAGCCAGGAACTCAAAACCCCTCCTGTTGATTTAAAGGCAGATGTTTTGAGTAAATGAGCAGTGCCCAGTTGTGATTTCTTCACTGCTAACCACTGCACAAGAGCATAATCTCCTGCATCTTCTCAAAAAGAATAAGCAAGCATTGGGATGGAAAATTTCTGATCTGAAAGGCATAAACCCATCCATTTGCACTCATCATATCTATTTAGAAGAGGAGTCTACAGCTGTTAGGCAGCCCCAACGGAGGTTGAATCCCCATCTACAGGAAGTAGTTCGTATAGAGGTCTTGAAATTGCTCCAAGCTGGTATCATTTATCCCATTTCTGATAGCACATGGGTTAGTCCAACTCAGGTGGTGCCTAAGAAATCAGGAGTAACAACTGTGAAAAACGAGAAGGGTGAAGAATTGTCTACCCGACTCACAACCAGTTGGAGAGTGTGTATAGATTATAGAAGGCTGAATGAGGTGACACGAAAAGACCACTTTCCATTGCCGTTCATCGATCAGCTGCTGGAAAGAGTTTCGGGACACCCCTTCTATTGCTTTTTGGATGGGTATTCAGGGTACTTCCAGATAGAAATTGCCCCAGAAGATCAGGAAAAGACTACCTTTACTTGTCCATTTGGCACGTATGCTTATAGGAGGATGCCTTTTGGGCTTTGTAACGCCTGCACCCACTTTTTCAAATGAGTGGCGCCTGGGGGTGATGTTCAAGTGACATGGTAGAGCGGTGATAATGGAGGTGGCTACATGGATGATATCACAAGATACGGGGTGATTTTGAAAAATGCTTAACCAATTTGGAAGCCATCTCAGGTAGGTGCAGAGAAGAATTTCCGTGCTTAATCGGGGAGAAATGCCATTTTATGGTAAACCAAGAATCAGACAAGGCCATTATTTCTAGCGGAATTGAAGTTGATAAAGCAAAAGGGCCGACATTATTTCCAAATTGCCGCCTAACAAATGTGGGAGAACACTAGACAATTCCTCGGTCATGCGTGCCACCGACCGGCTCATTAAAGATTTTTCTAAAATTGCTAAACCCTCACATGCTTTCTCGAGAAGGATGCCAAATTGCTTGAGAAAGATTGCCAGAAGAGTTTTGAAGAACCTAAATTTACTTGACTATCGCCCCAATAGCTTCGAGTAATCCACCAGGCATTGCCAGGTGATGTGATGCGAGATTCGCTTACAGAGCTGCACTTGGCCAAAGAGAAGATGGGAAACTCATGTAGGGGGACAGGTAAGCAAACCCCGAATGAAGACAGAGGAATGTACCACCGCCAGAGAAAGAGTTGCCGGCAAAGGGTATATGCCTTAGATAAATTCAGCGTATTGGTCGGGGCTGATGAGGCCATTTTACGATCATTCTCGCTTGAAATATCTCTAACTAAACAAAATGCAAAGCAAGACCTCATCCGGCTTGGTCTTCTAAGTATCAGAGTTCAACTTGCAAATTAGAGATAAGAAAGGGTGGAAATGTGGTATGCATCATCCGGTCAAGGTTAATCATAATTTACCGACACTCAATACCACCCATTAATGATGAATTTCCGGGCAACCCTAATGCACTGGGAGAGCCCTCGGTATGCTCACATTGCCAATTTCCTCACTACAAAGAGAAATCCCACCGAAAGTGGAAAAGACATTGTGATAGGAAATATTTCTTACTAAAAATCCATTCCTATTATCGGGAATACCTTCTTATTCAAATACCGTGCGTGCATCAAATCATCGAAATGTGTGTACCGAGGAGGAACAAAGAAGGAATTTTAAACCATCGCCATGAGAGTGTTCAGGGTGGTCATTTTGCTCCTTTAAACAAAGAATGAAGTTGCGCATACGGTTTCTACCGGCCTTCCTTATTCAAGGAAGCACAAATTCAAATGTGCCGTGGTATGTGACAAATGCCAAAGGCTCGAAGCCGCCCTCGCCGTCATATGATGCTCAACCCAATTTTGTCGTTGAATTATTCGGATGCTCGGGGCATCGACGACGTGGCCCTTTCCTCGTCATATGGTAATACGTGCGACATTTCAAAGCGGAGCAGACTATGTCTCCAAATGAAGGCAATTCCCGCAAACCAATGACAAGAGTGGTAATTAAATTCAGCCAATATTCTTCTGTGCTCAGTACCGAAAACCATTATTAGCTGATGAGGTTCTCATTTCTCGTAATAAACCACTAAAACCTCATGGCTAAATATGGTGTGAAACACAAAGTGGCCACCCCTTACCATCCTCAAACAAGTGGTCAAGTAGAACTTGCCAACAGGGAAATCAAGACCATTCTAATGAAGGTGGTAAGCACGAACATAAAAGATTGGTCTATCAAACTGAAGCTGATTCGCTATGGGCGCAGGATAGCCTTTCAAGATTAATCCTGGAATGTCCTTCTTATCGACGTCTATGGTAAGGCTGGTCACCTCCAATGAGATCGAGCACAAAGCATGGTGGGCAATTAAGAAGTCAATATGGATCTAAGTAAAGCTCGGAATCAAGAGGTTCCTCGATCTTAATGAATCGAAGAAATACCTAATGAATTTTCATTTGAATTTAAAATCGCAGCGAAAAGCCTAAAAGACGTAATTATCAAATGATAACCAGAAGAATTTTAAAGAGGGAGACCAAGTTCTTTATATGACTCCAAACTCCATCTATTTCCAGCAAGCTCGTCACGATGGATGTGTCCATCACGGTCCAAATCGTGCATATCCCAATGATGAGCTTAAAAGTCATCTCTTTAGTCCATTTTTCCGTTTGATTTTTGAAGCAAATTTATATTTGATATACGTAATTATGAAGAACTCAAACAATTTATCATTAGCGTGAAGGAAACAAGAAAGATGGAAAATGCAAGAATAAGTGGAATAAAAGTGCAAGAATCGACAGAAAGGTAAATGACAAAAATCGGCAGTCACTGACGAGATTTTTAGATCTAATACGCCCATAGTTCAGTCGTGGACCTCGTGAAGATTGAAGAGAAATTTAGGCATGTTATCGGGACAGGGAACACAAGATAAAGTAAATGTAAGAAGCGGAGCCAGTAAAATTAAAGAATGATGTCACGATAGAATCGAGGTCGCGAGACACTACTAAACTATCAGAACTTGCGCCAGCAGGCGCATGTCGCTGACAAGAAGACTGGCGTCGCCACATCAAGAACCAATCGGTTGTTACAGTGTAGACTTAATGTCGGGTCACGCATCAAAAGTCGCTAAGTGAAGACTGCAAGCTGGGAGATGGCCGATGAATCATGGCATAAGGTCAAGTCGCTGATTATTAGACATGCCTGGGCTGAAGGAGGAGTTTCATAAAGTAAGGTCGCGACAAAGCGATTGAAGTCACATCGAATCATCGCGAAACCCGTAAGGGAATGAAGTGATGTCGACAAGATGGTGATGTCGCTGACATCAAGAATGACTAAATAAAGGTTGTATAGTGTAATAATCAAGTCGCTGACGTGGGATCGGGGCGCCGCAATTTCAATGATGTCACTTATATGAAACTAAGTCGCGACTGCAAAGAATCAGTCTGCCATACTCAAGTCCGACAAGAGTTACATCGGGATTAGGCCCAATCAGAACCCTATAAATACACAAATATCCAACCATTCAAGTAGCTTCGCGCCTGCGTGACGAGAGGTCTGGATTGCTGAAAGCTCATTTTTCTTTCTTTTCTTTTATTTTCTTTATTTTATTTTGTCAAGTCATCGCTTTTAGAGCGTATTTATGTTTTTCAGATTTTCATTTTCGTTGAATTTTCGAACTGGATGTTATCAAAGTAAATGCCGAATGCATTTCATTTCTTTCAAATTACTACCCTGGAATGCTCAAGTTCGCATACTTCGAATTGACATTCTGGCCAACTTGCGCTTTTCTTATGATCGAGGAATGTCGCATCGTGTAATTTTAGTAATTGAGGAATCCAAACACATCAACGCTATCGCTTAATTTATCTTTCCCGTAATGCTCTAACAGCTTTGTAATTTCGCCACGAATTTATTTCAGATTTTGGTTTTAATGGGATTGATCCGACACCAGCTTATACCTGTTAAGAATCACAAGGCTATTACCCGATTTCAAGGAAGTCCTCTCACATGATTACTGTGGAAGACAATCCCGGGGGTAACGTCTTGCCTCAAGGTATACTAACCCGCTATTAGGGATCTCGCGCTTTTGCAGGTTCACTGGATAAATCCTCTTCTCACTTGAAGTCAAGAATGAGTTGAATGGAGTTATCCACTTAAAACAAGCAAGAGTTCACCAATCTGATATGAGTCCAACTCGTGTTAATGTGAGATTCAATCAAGGAAAGGTTGATCTATCCTTACTCTGAGGAGGAGAAATCGGAAGTCAGATATCCTCGTCACCAATAACTTGGGAGTTATGCTTCACAAATTCCATAAAATGGCATGAAGTATCAGAAGAAAATACCCAGCATTAAGGAAGTCCTTTTAAATGTGTTATCTAATTCCCCGTGACTGAGAGAATCGTGTCATAAAATTAGATAATGAAATGTGGAGTGTGGAGAGATCCAAACGCACCACAATTGCTCGATGATTTTGAAACTTGAGTTAATCAAGAAATTTAATGATTTAACTACGTGAATTGATAGCTCAATTGGTAATCGGTTTTATCGATGTGTCTGAGGATAACTATTCAAGATTCATTTTTATTAGAAATTCATTATCTTTATTCTTATCGCCGTTGTTGGTTATTTCGCTTATTTCCCTTTGTTTTTTCAATTTTCCAAGATCCGAATGCCGGACTCCAATTATCATTTTATCAGCCCAAATAGTAAGTGGATTTGAAAGAATGTGTAGTTGATTTAAAATTTCGGAGATCTCATGATCGACATATCCTGACTTAAATCCATTTTACTACTTGTCGACTGGTGGCACTTGCGGTAATGAAGAAATCAAAACAAAGCTTTGAAATATTTTAAGAGATTTGCTCACATATTATAATTTCCACAAGTTTATGGCAAGGTTGCTGGAGGATTAATTATCATCTACGGGTAACAAGTGTTGTAAATTTCATAAGGCAGTTTTGATTCTCAACAAGTTTTATGCATGCCGTTGCCTAGATCGAAGAATCTGAATAAATCAATATTTATGAAAGAAGGAAATACACTTGGACATTTAAAGAAAAAGAACAAAATAGTTTTTCAAGCAAAGGGTTCATTTGAAACACCGACCTTTAACAAACGGCATTGAAAATGTTTATCGACCAGTTAATCCTATTGATTTGAGTGTATTGATTTCGTGAAGGCCTTTAAGATACCTTAAGGTAGATAAAGGATCTACCTGGTGGCCAACCAGAATGTGCGCAGGCAAAATTCCTCAAGGAGCAGATACCATGGAAAATTTATGGAATACATTCATCCAGTTGAATAAATATTCAGCAATAAAACAACCAGCAAATGATGCTAATGATTAGCTCGAGCATATTGATAACTATGGTCCAATTAACCATCACTGGATACCCAATCAAATCCTAATGAACACTTACCATTTCGAGAATAGCCGAATTCAACTCAATTTAATGGAGTGAAGCCGGTTATTCAATACGCTTATTCCCATTCTCCTTTGGGCGAGACATGGCTATAACTGCTTAACTCCCTACCTCTAACTGCTAACACTGGGAGGATTACGAGAGCTTATTTCACCTCTTTATCCCATCCCTTCAATAAAACAAGGAAAAGAAATCATTAATTCCAAACTTGAAGGAGATGGGGATAGCATATCGCTTGGAGGATTTTGGTTGAATACAACATAAGGTCATCCGGATCTTCGAGAGAAATGACAAGAGTCGGCTGTGAACAAATGAATGTGATGGACAAACTGCACTATAGAGGCCAAGTCGGATGAATTGATTTATTTGATGAATACGTGGAAGCTCCACCAAGGCTAACAACGGCGTACTTGGTGGAAAGAATGAAGAGGGATGTAAGGAAGAACCTCCTAAGCAGAGTCAAGACACCGAGATTATTACGGCTTGAAACAAAAAGGGGAGTTCCTCCCTTTTTCCTACCTTTTATTTTAATTGCATTTGAGCTGAAATAATTGATTAGATATTAAATTTAAAGTAGCAAGATTGTAGTTAGGGAATTTATTTTATCTTATGCGGAATGCTTAACTATTAAATGGAGGGAAGTGTTCAATTCCCGCATGATAAAAATAAATCGGAATCGTAGTTGCTTTTGGTGAGACATCGCATAACCTAGAACAAGTTGTTAATTGCTTGTTCGCTATTTTGGGACAGAACACTGGTTTAGGAGGATAACCGTGGAATGGTGGGTATGAAGAATAAAGTAAAAGGGAAAAAGAAAACTAAATGAATGAAACCAGTCACTACCCCCAAATAAAGAACATTCCATGTCGTGGATTCCAATTTTCATGTCACAACATAAAATCAAGTCACAGACATCCACACCATCCCATTGAGTTAATGACCCAATACGAACAGAAATTTACATCTTTGGATCTAACCAAATAGTAGAATATTTTCGCTTTCTCTCAAGAAGAATAATTAGAAGAGAATAAAGGACTCGAAGTGAAACGATCCACTTCCCATCGGTGCCAAAATCCTGAGTGAAAACGCGGCAAGGAGCATGAAACGAGGAGTCCTATTGCACACTTCCTAGGAAATTGAAGTATAATAAACATTCCCATTCTTCCCAAGGGACGCAATGCACTATAAAAGGAGGGAAGAAATAAAGTGGAAAAGGACTCACAATAAGAATGGAGGGAAGGAAGATCGAGAAATCAAAAGAAGGCCCCGAGGGATGAAAACACTGCTTTTATGGAATGAGGAGAGTCAAAACAAACCAGTTTCATACAGGTGTTCCATAAAACGTAGTTTGGTAGGCTGATGGAAGGGGAATATGGATTAGTTAGAATCCATCGATCAAGAAGCTCAAAAGAAAGAAGCGCACTCCCAATTTGTCGCAGACAACCCAAGAATCCACGAATCACCTAATAGGGAGCTCGGGAGGTCCGAGAACCAAATTCTTGAAGCTGGGATGCAAACTTCTCGAGAAAAGATAGGATTTAGAATGGGGATGAACTGGTGAAATGTTTGTAATAAATAGTTCTGGATCATAATGTCCTTCGATATTCAATATAACTTCGCTGATGCATAAATTGGTTGATCATGATGTGTGATTTGTGTTTCGTGCTATTTCATTTTCCTAATCAAAATAACATTTCTAATTGCTCAATTTTTCTAAAAGAATGGAGAATATGAATAACTTAAACCGAACTAAGAGTATGTACTGCTTGTTCATGCCCAGCCTGTGGTTTAAAAAATCGAAATGGCCTATTCTCGATATAACAGTACTTCTGTAAACTAATGTAATTATACAGTGAATAAGCACAAGTCTAGAAGAAAATAATACACCGCGATCAACAACACCTTCGAAACTTTAAATGAAGTTAGGAAAATTTTCTGGGAATTCAGAATTTATAATCCACAGTCCTAGAACTGGTTCGAATATTGATTTAGGCGAAATCCTAGTTGAAAACAACTGACAAAAAATGATACAGGCCATTCTTGGACAGCTTGAGCCATTCTAGCCATCCTTATTAATATGCTGATGCATACACCTTAGTTCCATGAATTGAGCTAAACTGACTGATTTTTCAAAAGTAAACCAATGGAAACCCCAACCCATCCATAAAATTCAATCCTTCAGTAAAGAACCAATGATTACCCAGTGAATCTGGCAGAATAGTAAGGAAAGGAAGCCTGGGAGTTTATATATTTTTGAAGAACTCAAAAGGGAATGAAAAGAAAAGGCAAAAAAGTAAATAAATAAAAGAAGGCTTGTGGGAGGCGTTTTATCTGTGGCCTAACTCTCGAACAATATTCGAGGGGTGTTTCAACACCTAGTACCCTAATGCCATTTGGTATGGAGCTACTTAACCCAAAGTTCGCTTAAGGGTGCTAGAAAGCCTAAAAGTTAAAACATAGCACTATCCCCGGGAATTTAGCAAACCCAAGAGAATTTCCAACGAAATTGCCATGGGGTGTTGAAATAGGGTATAGCTCATTGAATCAAGAAATCAAAGAGATGTCCCAAACATGAAGTCTCGGGGGAGTTTATTGTATAGTTACAAGAAGCAAAGGGTAGAGAAGGAAATGATCGTATTCTAACTCAAAAAAAAAAAAAAAAAAAAAAAAATTTCCTTCATCCTACTCATCATTCAAAGCCTAACATTACAAGCCCCAAAAAGACCTGACACATTTTGAAGGTCAGATCACCTACATTAGTGGAGATCAATATGAAAACCAAAGATATGGGGACTTTAATAAACAATTGAGAAAAAACCTCCAGATTGACTAAATTCCAATACAAAGTCAGAAGGATTGCCAATTCCGCATTAATAATAATTTTAATAAGGTTTCGAATAATGAATCACATATACATTAGTTTATCAAGAGATTTTGTGATAGAAGTATACCATGCTTGTTCTTAGTATGGTTGAAATTTTTGTTGTCAGCTTATATTCGATAATTCCAGCTTAGAAATAAGAAATAATTAAAACCCGCAAAAACAAACAGAAAATGTCCTTGCTCGAGGACAAACAATCTTTTCGCTGAGGACAAGCAAACTTTAAGTTTGGGAGTTGATGAGCTTAAGTCATCTCTTTAGTCCATTTTTTCCGTTTGATTTTTAGTTGTACCCTAATATTTACAATAAGACGAGGAAGAAATCCTCACCACTGGTCACAGTGAAATGAAGTAAGAAAGACGAAATGTAGCAATAAGTGAATGGGGTAAGTGCAAGAAATTGACGTATTAAATGACAAAAATCAAGTGAGTCAATCGATGCAGATTAGATCTACACGCCCAAGCTCAAGTCGTGACCTGGGGAAGATTGAAGAGAAATTCGAGGCATGTCGTGACAGGAACACAAAGAGGCAGGCAGCTGGCGCGGGAGAATTAAGGAATGATGTCGATAAAAATCGAGGTCGCGACATCATCACTAACCATTGCAACCTACAGCAGCAGAAGGTGATGTCGCGACAAGAAGACTGATGTCGCGACATCAAGAACCACCGCTAAGTGCGTAGACTTAACGCCAAGTCACGACATCAAAAGTCGCCAAGTGAAGACTCGTAGCTGGTATTGAAGTCAGTACATAAGGTCAAGTCGTACATGTGACATGCTCAAATAAGGAGGAAGTTTCATAAAGTAAGGTCGCCAATAAGATTGAAGTCGCTACATCGAATCATCGCGAAACCTCGTAAGGGAATGAAGTGATGTCGATACACGGTGATGTCGCGACATCAAGAATGACTAAATAAAGGTTGTATAGCTGGTACACCGGTCGCGACGCGGGATCAAGTCGACTTCAATGATGTCACGATTAAAGGAAACCTAAGTCGCGACTTCGAAGCGCAACTCGGGCCCGCTACCAAGTCCACAATGAAGTTGGCACGGATTAGTACCCGCACCGAGGAACCCATAAATACACAGCCTATCCGCCTCATTCAAGAAGCCGCGCCACGTGACGAGGTCCTGGATTGCCGAAGCTTCATTTTTCTTCTCTTTCTTTTATTTTCTTTATTTTATTTTGTTGTCGATCGTTAGCGGTATTATAAGCTTCGATGGCTTTTCATGAATTTTCAATTGGATAGCAGACAAGCGAATAAGCCAATGCATTTCTATTTTTCAAATTACCACCGAATGTTTCTCGTTCGCATACCCGAATTGGACAAGCTTCGCTTCAACTCTTGCGCTTATGATCAGAGGAATGCCGATCGTAATTTTAGTAATCGAGGAATCCGTTCTTCCATTAATTGGAACGTTATCGCCGCACTTATCTTCCGTAGTCGTCGCAACAGCCAATTTCGCCACGCACTTACTCTAGATTTTGGTTTTAATGATTTTGATCCGAATACCGCTCTTATAACTGCAGAATTGTGTCATTACCCCGATTTCAAGGAAGTCCTCTCAAGGTGACACAAAGGGAAGACAATCCCTGTGGGTAACGTCATTCTTTCAAGGTGTTACCAACCCGCTATTAGGATCCTTTCGCGCTTTTGCAAGTTCACTTGATAAATCCTCTTCACTTGAAGTCAAGAATGAGTTGAATGAGTTATCCCACTTAAACAAGCAAAGAGTTCGCCTCAATTCGATAGTGAGTCCAATCCCTGTTACCGAGATCTAATCGCTTAAAGGTTGATCATCCCAATTTCGAGGAGGAGAAATCCTAAGTCAGATATCCTCGTCGACCAATAACTCTGAGTTATAGTTTACAATTCATATTACGGGTATGAAGTATTGTAGTGCCATGAAAATACCCAGATTAAGTTGTCTTAGTTGTATATCTAATTCGTATTCGAATCGTGCCAGCAAATTGATAATGTAAATGTGGAGTGATCTACCAAAGACTAAGAATTGCTTCGGGATGATTTTGAAACTTGAGTTAATCAAGAAATTCTATCGTATTTAACTACAGGAATTGATAGTTCACTATAAATCGTTTTATTGATGTGTCTGAGATAATCTATTCAAGATTCATTTCTTTATTAGAAATTCATTATTCCTTATTCTTATCGCCCGATTGCTGTTATTTCAAGTATTTCCTTGTTTTTTTCACTTTCCAAAGATCCGAATGCCGGACTCAATTAATATTTATCGTCTAAATAGTATGGAGTTTCGAGTAGTCAGAAGTTGGATTTAAAATTCGAGATCTCTGATCGATATCCGGACTTAAATCCATTTACTACTTGCTGACCCGTGCACCCAAGCAGTAATAGCAAACCAAAACAAAGCCTTTGAAACACTATTTTAAGAGATTTCTGCTCTACATATTATAAATTTCCACAAGTATACGGCAAGGTTGTGATTAACATTACCCATGGGTACAAGAGCAAATTTTGTAGCGTGTTTTGATTCTCACAACAACACCCAACGATCTTCAAGAGATTTAATCAATCCATGACAACAGGTGTTTAAAGTCACGACAGAGAGTGAGCCTATGTGGTGCAAAGAGTTAGCAGTGAAGAAATTCTCCCCATTGATCCTCCTGAGTTCTACAATCCTTTACCATACTGGGGACCCGGTTACGTAATTGTAGTTATATCATGTTTCTCAGGTTTCCCACTAGGTTTAATGTGTTTTCAATCAACAATCGACCGCAATCGGACAATTGAATCAGCTTCATGTCGAGAAATTGAATCACTATTTGTCACTTATATGCCAGAAACAAATTCCATGCTTCGAGACAATTTCGTCACCAAGTTCCCGCATGCTCAACTCCAAATTCTCCTTATGCTAATTCACACACCGCACTCCGCATTGTTCCAATAGTCAGAATTTGTTCGCCTTTCACTTTGCATACCGGCCTCAGTGGCGTTTGCCACCTAGGATATGAGTTACCTACATTCAAGACCAATGTTGTCTTCCAAAAGGAAAAGAAAAGAAAAAGCAGAAAGAAAAGAAAAAGCAAAAGAAGAAAAGAAAATAAAGTCGCGGAAATCTGCTTCAAAACCCGAGAGCATGGCCCGCGGGTGTATGGCTAAAGTTTTGAAACCTGATGCCCTAAGCCTTAATTCATTGATTAATAGATTTCAGGTTCGTTAAGGCGGTGGATAGCAGTTTTAATGACTCAGGGGTGCTTGTTCTTCAAAGTCATTCTGGGAGTCCCGGTGAAGCCTTGTGAGTTAGTGGTCATTGATCCTTTCGTCGATGCCCTAAACCCCCGGTTGGGAGTCATCTGGTGGACCTCGTTACACCTGACTTTGGTGAAGCTCTGACGATGCATTGCACCCTACGATGTAGATGAACAAAGAAAGAAAAGTGTAATCAGTCTCATCTAGGTCGCTCAACAACTTAAGGCCACAAGCCAGTCGGGGGAGGTGGCAATTTTGGCAGCTTTTATTTGGCTTAATTTGGTTACAAAAGAACCATTAGACTTAGGTGGAAATTCAAGTTGAGAATTATGGGATCCAATATTGACCTCAATTGTTCTTTGTATGGTTTTGATTCTTTCATATCTACAACTTTGATTTCAATTTCTGTTAAGATAATGTTTATATGTATATAAACCCTTTTTGAATCATAACCTGGCGGTAAATCACCACATGCACTTCCCTCTTTTCTCTTTATTCCTTTGCACGCTTAAGGGACTAGCAACGTTTCGACTGGGGTGATTAATGCCCAAAAGTGCAATTTTTGAACCCTATATTAGATATAGGTTTTGAGTGCTTTTTCGCATTACTAATCATGTCATATATACCACCAGCTAAGTTCTAGTTCCTCTTAGTAGTACTTAGTTACTTAGAGAGTATTACCGTTTTTGTGCTTTGCACTGAGTTCAATGTCGAGATGAATGGATGAATCATGAAGTTCAACTCAAGTCTCAAATGATCAACTACTAAGAATCAAAGAGAAAACCAAGGCAAGATGAAGAAAATGTATGCGCTTGAAATATCGCATAAGCAATGCGCTGAAGGATCAACAAAGTCGAATTTTCGCAAAGCTTGTTTAAAATTTCACAGATTGCTAAAATTGCAACCCAGCGAAAATTTCCCGCAACCTTACGAAACACCAAATTTCGCTGTGACCCACTCCACCTCGGCTTAGCGACTGCTCTCAGCTTAAAAACCCGATTACATCACAAGAATTCTCGTTAAGTTTAGCTAATGTCTCTTCGCTAGCTACAAATTTTCCATCCCAGCGAATTATGTTTTCGCTAGGCTCCCGGTGATTTCGCTAGTTAGCCAAATCTGCCTTCAATCGATACCACATGCTTTGTACTACGCCAAAACCGCTCTAAACTTGTGTATACTTAATTGTCCAATAACTTAGCAATTATAGGTTTTTGTATTATACCAGGAGGCCGAGAGAAGCCCCTCTTGTTTTGTAACAATCAAGAAAATTTGCGAACAAATTGTGGAGAAGATATTTTTGTAAGTTTTTATTTTTGTAAATAAAGTTTTATTTTAGGTTGCTTTTATTTTCTTTTCTCTCTTATACTGCTTCTTTCTCTCCACTTTCGGCTGCGAAACACCTCTTGGGGATGACAAGCTCCAAGATGTAGCTAGCCTCCTTTCTTTGAAGAGAAGCTAAAAAACAATTGGTGGGGCATATCATGTTGTCTCTTGTATTAAAACTACGGGTAGTGTATTTATGGCTCTTATTCTCAAAACTTAGTTGCATAACATAGGATGTTATTGGTGGCCAATACTCTCCATGCTTTAGAGTATTGTTCTTTAGATGGTTTCTGAGCCTACGAGATAATATTTACATGTTAGGGTTCTTCAAATTAGGGTTCATCTTTGTTCTTTGTTATTATTTTGTGTCTCTCTCCATGCTTTAGGATGCGTGCTCGGGTGAGAAGATGCCTTGTTGTTCTTTAGATGGTCTTCCCGAGCCTACAGAAATGATAATTTAATGTTAGGTTTAAACTAAAGGGCCGTAGCGCATGCTACTGTTTTTTGACTCAAATAGGAGATGTTTCATGGGTGAGGTTTGCTAGTTAAAATATAGATCCGGTTATGCCATGGACTATATGTTGCATGTCTCTTGTGAGATAAAACCCGAGGACACTTGTTTTCCCTAACTTGCCAAGTTAACTAATAATTCTTCAAAAGTTAACTTTTTCACACTTTAACTTCGGTTTTTACAATTTCGAGTTTCAAGCCATTTCCCACTTGTTTTTTGAAACCCGATTCAAAAGTCGAATAAAGCGCCCCACCTTCATGCAACGTCTGAAATATTTTAGGATGAAAACCCCATCCCAGTGTTCGATCTGGAGCCCTTTATCTTTGGTGGCATTACGACGGTAGTAAGGCTTAGGTGTATATAAATTTTGTTGATTTTAGCTCAAACTCACGCATTGGCGCGAATCGAGTTGTGGCCTCCATCTATCCTCCTTTTGCCCTGAGTTCTAATTTTTTGATCATCTTCCATGCTTTGAACTTACCTCTTGTTGTTGAGTAAGATCCTATCCCTTTTTGTCAAAGTAAATTTGTGATCAATGTTCCATATGATCTACAATCATAATCGAAAGTTTTCCCGATTTTCAAAAACTATGATCTTTTCAATTTTTGAAACTTAAAATCCTTTTTTTTTCCAACAAAAAAGACTTTAAAAAACCAAGAAAGACTCTTTTTTTCATTGTTTAGAACTCTAAAACCCTTGGTCTCCAACGAAAAAAATTAAGAGACCTTTTTTCGTTTTTTAGAACTCCAACACCCTTTGTTCTTCATTGAAAAAGTCTTTAAAAAACCATGAAAGACTCTCTTTTTAATTCTTTGAGCTTTAAAACCCTTATTCTCCAACAAAATGTCTTTAAAAATTAAGCAAGTCTGGTTCTTACAAAGCTTTATCTAAGCTTTCCTTCTTTATATGTAGATCTTGGTCTCCTCCCTCTACTCAGATCTTTTGCCTCGTGCCAAGCGGAGAAGCATCGCAAAGGTAACTTCTCGACCTTTATTTGGCCAGACTTGAAGATGTTGCTTTAGAGGGAATACAAGTTGGGTCATGCTAGGTTTTATCTCTTTTTTGCTAGGTGGCGAAATTAGACCATTGCTTGAGAACTTGCTCTTGAGATACTTTATTTTTTGTACTTAGATTGTTGATGGAAATTCACTTGACATTACACATGCGCACTCACAAGCATAACATTGTATTAGTGGACCAAGGTGGCTCTAGGCCTACCTTTGGATGTGATGAACTTGTGTGTACTGCTTGTGGATTCATTGAACACTAGCACACGTGCAATTACAACATGACATTGCATTAGTTGACCAAGGTGGCTCTAGGCCTACCTTTGAAAGTGTTCTTGCGTGTGTATGATGATATACTGCATTTTTCAGGTACTGCTCTGAAAAAATTGATGAAACGGTGGCTAAAAGCCTACTATTTATTTTTGAATAAATATATTGATTGTTGAGTGTTGGGGAAAAACTTTCATTCTTGAGAACTGTGGCTAAGAAGTCTAGTTTGGTTTAAAACTAGGATAAAGACATATGTTCCCTCTTCGGTTGCATGAACAACAATCTTGTCATGGCGAACCCTAGAAATTTAATTATTTGTATTTTTTTTTTCCTTTGTCGTGACGGCATCATGTGTGGTGAACCTGCTTCGTCGACTTCTTCGTCTGGCCCGAACTTAGGAATGGATTTTCATCCGACTTCCTCTTTGTCTGGCAGTACAACAGCCTTAAGCTGCGACAGAAGGGCTTCTTCGCTATAATGACCAAGGAAGGCTTCTCTTTCTTCTTAGCTTGATTTTCTATTTACAGGAATTAACGTCACTCGGTGTAATGATCTGGCATGTGAAGTCAAATTCTTTTAGAGAAATCTTGCATTTGAATGTATAGTTGTTGTAATGCCCACTTTCCTTTACTCCAATTCATCCTAAGGGCTTATTTCCTCAAGGCTGATTATGATACCCTCTCCTGAACTTGTCTAGGTTCTCTATTAGGGGGAAAATGTGCATCCAATGGCCTAGAGGCCTACCCTTTTTCACTCGGATATTTTCGCTCCTATTTCCTCAATCTTGATGTGATCGAAGTCTTCATTAGGAATCATTAGGGAATGTTAAAGAAGTTGGTGTTTTTGAGGCGAAGTGGCCAAAGGCCAACTTTACTACCTCAAATCCTATCTTGGAACTGCAACTCATATCTATTTATCCAATGACCTTAATAATCTTGGAACCTATCCAAGGGGAACGAGCCCTTATGGAGAAATCAATGTCTTGGAAGAGTAAAATGCAATGGCCAAGGCCACTTTATCACTAAGTCATCCCATATTTCTCCAATTTTAAAGTAATTCGAGGAACCCACCTTTTTGATAATTGATAACATAAGCCCATTCTTAGGGAAAAACCTTTATATATGATCAATAGAGGTCATAAAGCCTACTTTAATCTTCGTATCAAAGATCAGAATCTACTTCCCCAGGTTTAAAGTGGTCATGGGACTTACTTTATATATTCATAAAACAATTAAGGAATTATACTTAGTGAATAGTGAGAATCTGAAAGTTTGAGTAGTGAGTGGCCAAAATAGCCTGCTTTATCACCCAGTAACTACTAAGAATAATTTCCCCCGTCTAAGTAATTCGATGATGCCTATTTTCTTGTTATTCCTTCATTCCCCATCTTAGTTTTTCTTGGCAGCATCTAGCATTTCCTACATTGTGGGAAAGTATTTCTTGAGGTACTTCCCATTGATGAACCTCTTTTATGGTTCTCCTTGAGGATTTAAGATTAGTGATGAGCTTTCAAGACCTTCTGGTAGACCTTGAATGAGTCCCCTCCCGGTTGGAGACCATTTCCCCAATTCTCTGTCTTTAGCACCGATGGGTAGCACCACCTTCCAAACGAGCTCCTCTTCTTCAAAATTCTTTCTTCTGACTTGTAACACCCCAAATTATACCCTAACAGTTTTATAACATGTTTTGGGTATAATAAAATTAAAAATATATTTTTCCGGAATAAAAGAATGCTAAAAATAAAATAAAACGAGAGACCCGGAATTAATAATAAAGCCAAGGGTAAATTAGTCATTTACCACTTGAGGATATGATAGGCATAAAACAATAGGTTTATATGCCATTATGGAATTTGAGAAAAGATGAAATAGAAATTGGAATGAATGGAAGGACTTAAATGCAAAAATAGAGAAAAAAGGAGAATTTAAAAATGTAAGGCCAAACATGGCGCCAACTCAAAAATGGGATAAGGCAGTGGTCTCTCGAAATAGGGTAAGAGTAGAGAAAGAAGAGGGAGAAAGAGAGGAAAAGAGAGAAAGAGAGAGGAAAGAGGAAGAGAAGAAGAAGAGAGAAGAAGAAAGGAAGAGCAAGGTATGGAACTATGATATTAGTATGAATTACTTAGTTCCTTGTATAGATACATGTTTTTTGGGTTGTGGGGTTGTAGAGCTAACCACACAAAAATGAATTATTGTATGGAATCGAAAGTATGGAATTAAGAGTATGGAATCGCCCTTTGAGGTTGGATTCATGGTTTAATAGCAAGTAATTGAGTTAGGGTTTAGAACAAACCCTAACTAATCTTTATGTTTGGTTTGTGTATGGGTTATGACCCATATTAGAGTTGTTTTGGGAGTAATTCATGAAAGGTTTTTGAAGAAAGATGTGTATTGAAAGATGAATTGAGTAGAGTAGAGATTACAAGATGAATTTGGATGGGTTTTGATGTGTATATTGATTATTGAGTTGATTTTGGTAGTAAAATATGGAAAAATAGGAGAAAAACCACCTTTTCTGGGAAATTTTGAGGGGTGGTGCGGGTGCGAAGCAGTGAATGCAGGTACCACATGGTTAAATCGGCTGATGCAGGGTACCCAATGCTCTATTTTAGACCAATGTTGGTATTTTGGCCATAACTTGCTCATTTCTCATTCGATTTGAGTGATTCAAGTGGGTGGTTAAAATAGACTTCAAGGAAAACAAAACACCCTCAAATCAGTACCTTCAAATTCTGACTCTATGTGGCCCAGAAATTCACTCAAAGTGGGGCTATGTTCAAGCCAAATTCTGGTTCAGTTTTGAACATAGAGTAGTCTCGGTTGTTTAAGTTTATAGCAGGTTTCAGTGCTCCGATTTGGGTGATTCCAGTTGGAGAAGAACCCTTAGCACCTTAGTTTCAAATGAGTACAAAGACCCAGTGTCAATATGAAGTTAAGACCCCCAAAAATGACAAAAGACAGTGGCCGCTGCTGCTGCTGCAGGTGCTGATTTTCTTCACGGCTTGCAACTTGCATAACTCCTTCATTAGGACTCCATTATGGGTATTCTTGGACTGTATGGAAAGATCATTGAGTTTAGAATCTAACCATATGTCATTTAATGACATTTGGTGCCCACATCTTGTTTGAAAATTGAATTGTTGTACCAAGTGTATTAATCGCTTGGTTAAAGTTAATTGGAATACATAGTAAGAAAGGATGTAGATATGAACAAGAAATAACAATATATGTAGATTTGATATGTAAAGGAGCATAGATAAGAAAAGTACCTATGGGTATCAAAGGAAGAGCCTACATTACGCTACTCCTACGGGAGATAGAGACGGTTGATAAAGAAATCTGAGTAAAGCGATATAAGTATAGAAATGTATATAGGGATATGTTATAAGATATGATAGGTATATGTCATAAGATATGATAGTCTGATAAAGTACATGAAGATATAAGTTAACAAGATATAAAATGTATAAGTAGATGACATGATATGAATATAAGAGTATATGATATGAATATATGATTGTCATACATAAACGAATAGATGGAACATGATAGGAACACATGAATGAGTAAAAGCAAACGTGATAGAAATATAGAAAGTACATGAATAGCTAAATCATGATAGAAACGCATAAAGGATATGAATAGATAAAGATATATATGAATATATGAATACAAGAGTGCATAGATGCATTCATGATATATGATAGGATTACATATATGATACGAAGACAAAACTAAATGATAGAAAAAGATATGAATATACGTGTTGAAGGAAATATGAGAACAACTGATACAAAGCTAAGAAATATGTGAAGGTCTTACGGAATGAAATAAATATGTGTATATCTCATCGGCATACATGATAACAATAGTTATTCATGTAGATGAGACAATAATACCGAAAAATAATAATAAAATGGATTGTCTGCTTGACGCGGTAGAGGATAGATGGCGTACATCGGGAATCTGATCGCTGCGGCCTTACGAGATATAGATGCAAATATCGAGGCCCTGTTTAGGCCGATGACATAGATCCCGTTTGGATCGTTACATGGCGTAGGTCATTTATGCCATCGATGATGATACCTTGAATTATATACAAGCCGTTTAGAGTGTTATAGAATCACAATCCCATCTGTTGATAGTACCTTAGTGCAGTACGGATAGAATCCTTTGTGCCGTACGGTGATAAATGCATCGAATGCATACGGTTATTTCATTAATCGCTTCAAGGTATTGAGGCATGAACACATAAAGTAAATGAAAGTATATGTAAGCGAAATGTATAAAAGTATATGATATGATATGATATGAGAAGCATAGCCTTTGCTAGATGATAGTATACCACCTTAAGACCAAGAAAATTCCAATTTTGAAAAATGGCAAAATCGTAATTTCGTTAAAAATGCGAAATTTTCTAGATCTCGGATGATGAAGCGGATTTCAGTTGGAATGAATCTCATGAATTTAGGTACCACGTCGAATTTCGTTGGTTCAGGGTGGTCGGGATTTTACGTTTTTAAGTGTAAGTGTTATTCGGGCGTGGTGTGTCGGATGACACATGGCAAGGTTAGGATGCCACATGGCACCTCGAGTGTGACACTTGGCATTAAAGGGATAATAAATTAGCCGTGTGTGGGAAATGAATCCGTGGCTCCTGATAGGCCACGTAGAGCATGATGTCATAAAGGGAAATAAAGAAATAAGGAATAAAAAGAAAATGAGGACCACCTTCGGAGGTGATTTATGAAATATAGACTTGGGAGAAATTTCTCCTTTGACCTCTGATCGATGTGATCTAAAGAAAATTTAGAAAATCCCGAAAGAAAGAGAAATGAGATGAGAAATGGGGAAAGGATAAAGAAAAGCAAAAAGAGAAGGAAAGAAAACAAAATGGGAGAAAGGAAAAAGTTTTTGTAGAGGAGAAAAGAAAAAGAAAAAGGAAAAGAAAAAGGGAAAAGAAAAACAAAAGGAAAGGAAAAAGAATTGGTAGAGAGAAGAGTTCGTAGACAGAGAGGTTTTATTTTTTATTTTTCTTTTCTTTGTTTCTTTCTCAGATTTACGGAAATCGGACCGTCGGATTTCTTCGGGCCAAGAAGCAAAGTGGTTCTACACATCGAGGACTACACGTGGGCACCGGTTTCGGGAGTTTTTGACAAACTCCGTGAGGTATGGGTTTTATCCTACTTGAGTTACACTTTGTTTAAGTGTTTTGTTGATGATTGAGTTGATTTTAGGCTTTGAATGGCTGTTTGATCGGTCCCAAAACTTGGGACCCGGGTGTGGATTTAGGAGCTCCATTTGGATAGTCAATTTGTTGGGAGTACACTTGTGTTGTGATTATGCATTAAATCGTGTTTTGGTGTTAATGAAGCCGGAAATGACCATTAATATCGGTATGAAAACTTTGAGCAGAATTGAGAAAATTCTTCCTATTTTGGTGGTGGTGAGCAGTGGCCCGAGGGGTTTCCCTTTGTTCACATGAATAGTGACGTGAATAGTGTTCACGAAACATTTTTGTTAGAAAATGTGCTTGGATGGAGTAATTGAGTGAATTGCTCATGTTTGTTCAATTGCCCGTGTGAGCTAATTTTGGTGTAATGGCTTGAGTTGTATAGGAATTATAGGTTAATGCATAAAGACTGTGTATTAACATGAGGTCGCGATTATATGGAATATAATTGTGTGTATAAGCAATTGGAGATGAAATTGTGATTTACTAATTATATGGAATATAATTGTGTGTATAGGCCATTGGAGATGAAATCGTGATTTGCTCAATTATATGGAATATAATTGTGTGTATGGGCCATTGGAGATGATATTGTAAATTGCTCAAGTGAGCTAATTTGGGTGATGGTTGATATTGTTGAATTACATGTGATGTGATTGTAAAATTGTTAATATATGCATATTTGTATATATTGTGTTGAAATGGCATAATGCATTTCATATGCACCGAGTAACCTAGAAATTAGGTGTGAATGCATGACATGAATTTTATGAAAAACGAGCATGGTTACGAAAATAATTTCACATGATGATTTTTCGGAGAATGGGGTTGGGAGACTGTCCAATAGATCATTTCGGATGAGGACCATGGCTGACTGCGGGAAGTGCCAGCACATTCGCCTCGGAGAATGATCATATTTCTGGGCATTCGGTAGTTTATTTTCAAGAACAACAAGTTTTGTTTTGAAAATGGTATTTTCTCATACATGGCTTAGGCAAGTGTGAGGGAGTCGGTGAGGACTCGAGACATGGGAATGGGCATTTAGACATTCAAGTAGGATCACGTATTTACTTGAGTGTGTGTTTAAATTAGAGCATTGCATAAGCACTTAGGTGGAGAGTAACCCATTTAAGGTGATTCCACTACTGGGCGATAGCTCACCACAATCGAGAATATTTTTTCAAGAGTACGGGGCGTTCAAGAGGCCCGGCTCATCTTAGAGGCGATTTTGAAGAAAGTCGGGTTGTGGCTTTGAAGTTTTGAGGTATAACATGTATTAGAATTGTAGATTTAATAGATGTTTGAAGTTAAGTGATGTAGTAACTCTTGGTGCATGTAGTATATATTTGGTTGGGATATGTTTGTTATGAGTATTAATGCAGGGGCCCAGTGGCCATTTTTACTCATTTTAATTGTATATGAACCCGATGTGGTCATGAGATTGGTGTTGGGACAGGTTTTGTATTTGGGTAGAGCTCCCCGTACAAGGGGCTACGCGATTTTTGATAGTATCGGGTTACGGAGCATCCCGCAGTATTCAGCGGGTTGTGGGTTGTCAGCGGGCGCGGTTTGGGGCGTCCGCGGTATGGTATCAGAGCTAAGGTAAACGATTACCTTGGGAGCTCAGTGGGTATATCCATAAGTTTAGTCTTGATACCAGCTTCCTGACATGGTATCGAGGCTTAGGTACACGAGGAATTACTGGGGCTTGGGGACTTGGGCTTAGGCCACGGTCTTAGAGTGTAGAACTTAGGTATATGAAAAGCTAGGGATTGAGGGACTCAGGCTAAGGCCATGGTCATAAGTTGTAAGAACATCACCACTTGGTGGCTCGATGTTAGAATTTAGGTATGTGATTACCTAGGCAATCACGGGACAGGATTAGAACACTGCATGCATTGTGTTTGATGTGTGATTGGATGTATAACATGTTGATTGTTATGAATATTGTGTGATTGTGTGCTTAGTGAATAGCACATAGGAAAAATTAAAATAAAAGTGTTGAACACTAGGGTTAGTGTGAGAACAGGAGGTTGAGAAATTTTTGGACAAACGGGTCTAGAAATAAACGAAAATATATATATATATATATATATATATATATATATATATATATATATATATATATATATATATATATATATATATATATGATGAGAAGAAATTTTTGGATGCATCGGGTTCATTCATTAATGCATCTTATTGTGACGGTTTCAGGCTTAGAGGTTGAGGCCTTTAGAGTCAAGATCGAGGGTCAGGGATCTCAGTGATTCTGCTCATGGTGGACCTTAGAGTGGTAGACATATTGGATGTTGATGTCATTCCTGACATGGATGAGTTGACAGCCATCGGATTATCAGTAATTGGGACTTTAGTCGGGTTGTCATACCCGACACGGTCTTGGAGTTAGGTGAGGTTACATATGCACGTGGTTGGAAGCGTACGTGCGTGGGTCGGAACGAATGTGGGCAGAAAATTCAATTTTCGGAAAAATGGCAAAATAATTTTGGTAAAAATCAAGAATTTTCTAGATCTCGGATGACAAAGCGGATTTCACCTTTGGAATCGTCTGCAAAGTAGCTACGTCGGAATTTCGTTGGATTAGGGGTGGTCGGGTTTCAGCGTTTTCGGCGTGGTGTGTCGGATGACACATGGCAAGGTGGGAAGATGCCACATGGCACCTCAAGAGTGTGACACTTGGCTTGCATTAAAGGTGGCTCACAATTAGCCATGTGTGGGAAATGAATCCCATGGCTCACAATGAGCCACATGAGAGCATGATGTCATAAAGGAAATAAAGAAATAAGGAATAAAAATGGAAAAATGAGGACCACACAAGTGGGTATGAGGAAATGGGGAGGAAATTTCCTCCTTTGACCCATACGATCAATGTGATCTCAAGAAGCTAGGAGAAAACCCAAAAGAAAAGTAATTCAAATTGAATTCTTCATGTTTGATAATTCTTGTGAGCTAATTTTTGGTGTAATGGCTTGAGTTGTATAGGAATTAGTAGGTTAATGCATGAACTTTGTGTATTAACATGAGGTCACAATTATATGGAATATAATTGTGTGTATAAGTCATTGGAGATGAAATTGTGATTTACTCAATTATATGGAACATATAAATTGTGTGTATAGACGTTGGAGATGAAATCGTGATTTGCTCGATTATGGAATATAATTGTGTGTATAGGCCCGGTGGAGATGATATTGTAAATTGCACCGAGTGAGCTAATTTGGGTGATGGTTGATATTGTTGAATTACATGTGATGTGATTGTAAAATTGTTAATATGTGCATATTTGTATATATTGTGTTGAAATGGCATAATGCATTTTATATGCACCGGGTAACCTAGAAATTAGGTGTGAGTGCATGACATGAATTTTATGAAAAATGAACATGGTTGCGAAAGGAATTTCACAGGATGATTTATCGAAGAATGGGGTTGGAGGTATCCAACGGATCGTTCGAATCAGACGAATGGCTGGTATGGGAAGTTCTCGACACATTCGCCTCGGAGGGTAGTCACATATTTCACAGAGCATTCGGTAGTTTTATTTTCAAGAACAACAAGTTTTGTTTTGAAAATGGTATTTTCTCATACATGGCTTAGAGCGAGTGTGAGAGTCGGTGAGGACTCGAGACATGGGAGCAGGGCATTTAGACATTGAGCGGGATCACGTATTTACTTGAGTGTGTGTTTAAATTGGAGCATTGCATATGCCTTGGGTGAAGTAGCCCATTTAGGGTGATTCCAGCGGTAGGCGATAGCTCACCTGTCGGGAATATTTTTCGGTGTCACGGGAGCGTTCGAGAAGACGGCTCATCTTAGAGGCCGATTTTGAAGAAAGTCGGGTTGTTGTTTTGAAGTTTTTGGGTATAACATGTATTAGAATTGTAGATTTTAATAGATGTTTGAAGTAAGAGTGATGTAGTAACTCTTGAACCATGTAGTATATATTTGGTTGGGATATGTTTGTTATGAGTATTAATGCAGGGGCCCAAGTGACCATTTTTACTCATTTTAATTGTATAGACAGATGCATGGTCATGAGATTGGTGTCGAGACGAGGGTTTGTATTTAGGTGGGAGCTCACAGGTACAAAGGAGACTCTGCCCGATTTTCGTAAATGGTGTCGGGTTCTCGACGTCGCGAGAAAGTATTCGCGGTTGACGGGTTGTCACTTGGTTGCAGGTTTAGGCGTCACAAATACCTTCTGAGAGCAAAGAAATACGTATAAGAGGACATGAAAAGTATATGAAAGAATATGTAATAGAACATGAAAAGCAATAAGCTATAGCATGAAAGATGAACACATGAAAAGTATAGAAAGTATATAAAAGTACAAAAGTATATGAACACAGTACATGATAACAGTATTTACAGACATGAAAGAGAAAGTAGTATATAAAAAGTATAAGATGAAGGTATATGATATGACAGTACAGAATATGAAAATACATGAAAGCATATGTGAAAACATATGACAGTATATGATATGATAGTAAAAGTATAAGTCTTATACTCCTACGGGAGATATGAAAGATGAGATAGAAATTCACGTAATATGAAAAATAAAGATATGATAAGTATTGGCTTTAAGCCAACACAAGAAAAGTACAAAAAGTATATGAAAACCTGAGAGTATATGATAGAATAAGAGCATTACAAATGTATATAAAGTATATGAATGATACGAGGATGACGGTATATGAAAGTCTGAGAGATGAAGCATATAACATGAAGAATTATCACAGATAGTATAAGTATGAATATGAAGAATGAAAAGTATAGCATGGGCGTGTAGCCACTACATGAAATAAGACATGATATATATACACAGTCTAATAAATGATATAAGTAATAGTACATGGAATGCAATAAGTCATAGAACAGAAAGATGAGAAGTATAGGAATATGTAAAGTCCAGAAACAGGAATATAGTAAAAGTATAGATAGGAGATATGCCAAAGACATAGAACATGTAACGGAAAAGATTGACATGAAAACGGAATGTAAAGATGATAAGTAATAAAAGTTATATGAATATGTATAGATATATGAAATGCATATGTATAAGCTTGTGGTCACCGATGGTGGTTGTCCGTGCTTATGTTCGTGAGGCGTAAGACTGCGGCGGGTGTTCGATCGTGTAGGTGCGATGAAGACAAGGATGGAAGACGGGACATCCCACATCGTGAAGCGAGCCCGACTCGAGGAGATAGGTGCTCATAGCTGCCCCGGCAATCTACGATGTTTTTGTATTAGATATGTATATGTATAAGTGTTTGTATAAGATGTAAACTCCAATGAAGGAGTATGATTATATTTTGTATTTCGTTGCTACAAAATATATTCAATAGAAAATGTACATGTAAAAGTAAATGGGACTCAGTATATGTGTATAGATTTTGATGGATACCACTCCGGTGGTAGTTCTTTTGTATATGCAAATGATTTTTGTTATTACAGAAATTGTTTATATATCCACAGGTACAAGTTGACTCGATAAGGAAGCAGGTCAATATAGAGTCGATTATATAGATAGTATAAAGTTAGTCTCATACTGGACTCACTTCGGATCACTTGATAGGGTCGAGATTAGGGATCAGAACTTGACATGTTCGCTTGTTGTAGGCCCTAACCACCTTCTTTTTCTGATCATGATGTGGTCAAACACTTGTAATCTTTTCCCATCTAATGCCTTGAGTTCCATTATCATGACCTCACTGTATTCTTGAGGATTAAGGTCATTTTGTCTGGATACTCTTAGAGAAGGAATTACCACCTCCATTGGAAGCATTGCATTGTGTCCATATGTTAGAGAGTAAGGACTTACCCCTGTAGAATCCTTTTTAGAAGTTCTATAAGCCCATAAGGTCTCAAACAAAATTAATTTCCAATCTTTGGGATTATCTTCTAGCATCTTCTCCAGGATGTTTATTAACACCTTATTAGAAGCTTCAGCCTACCCAGTTGCTTTAGCATAAAAGGGAGTAGATCCAATTAGTTAAATGCCATTGTCCTTGGCAAAATAAGTCATCTCATCCCCAGTGAACATGGTGCCTTGGTCGGTTGTAATGGATTAAGGAATTCCAAACCTATGAATGATCTGTTCCTTGATGAATTAGATCACACCTTTCTGCTCCGCTTTCTTCAAGGGTATTACCTCTACCCATTTGGTGAAGTAGTCTTTAGCAACTAAGATGAAGTTGTGTCCCTTTGATGAAGTTGGGTAAATTTTCCCAAATAAGTCCATGGCTCATCCTCTGAAAGGCCACGGTTTCACAATTGAGTGGAGTTCCATAACAGGTATCCTTTGTATGCTGCCATATTTTTTACACTACTAGCAACCCTTTGAGTAATTGATACAATCGGTTAGGATGGTTGGCCAAAAATAACCATGTGTCCTAATCCATCATCGCATTTTTATTAAAATAATAATTTAAACACAAATTATTTATTAAAATAATACTTTTTCTTTTTTTAATAAATTTATGCCCATGAGAGACTTGACTCCCATGGTAAAAGGGAATGGGTCTACAAAAGGTTTCAGGCTCGAGTTGCTATAAAAACATAGCATTACAATGATGTAATGCGAAGTAATAAATATCAAAATAATAATAATAATAACAACAAAATTTTACCAATCTTTGTAATAGATTTCCTCTATTATCATCCATTTAATAGAACTTGATTATTAACTACTACCTAGTAACTTTCTGCTTGAAAGTAGAAATCAATATTACTATAATGTGTTCCCAAGTGAATAGATATAAAAGAAACAGTGATATTAATAATAACTAAATTTCTGCTGTGTGAATCATTTATGAGGGTCAGACCAGCAAAATGCCATCCTCAAATAGGCCCCACATCCATTAACAAAATTGTTCAATCCAAGTAGGTGGTTCATAAGGTCAACTAATGAAACGCCCAACGGGATAATGAGTAAGGCCCAGAGGGCCTAGGAGTGGAAAGCTCTAGTCACTTTCATTTATAATATTAAGGATTAAGCACAATCATGGAAGGAAAGATATAAATAAATTGAAGTAAATAAATTGAAAGCGGAAAGAATTGTTGTAAAAATTGTTGAAGAAATTGTTATATTTTACTAGGAAAACTGAAATAAATGAATTGCTAGAGAATTGTTGTATTACATTAGAAAAAAGGAAATTTAGGAATTGTTATATTTCACTAGGAAAACTGAAATGACAAAGTATTGCAGAAATAAAAAAAAACTTGAAAAATCTATTGGAATGACTAAACTGCTAAAAGTGACTCATTGTTGTTGATTGAATGGTTATTGGTTGGTTGTAACGTGAGAAGCCAACCTCTTGCTGGGAGTCGCCGAATAGCTGCACCAAATCACTTGTGTTTTAACACTCTCGCCTCTTGAATATGTAGATTTCTCCATTAAGATGGCTACTTCAGAAGTTTCTCATGGCACTCAGGTAATTCTTGCGTCTCGTTAAGGAGAACTGCTCACCCAAAGTTTCTCTATTTTCTTGTCATGATCTCTTCGAAAGGTCTCATTTATCTTCCATTAGTCAATCTTCAATAAAATTTAAATTCCCAAAAATATCCGGATCTTTTTATATGGGATTTTTATTTAGGTTAGAGCACATTTCGGCTTGAATTTTTAATCGTGAGCAGGGGAACAAAGTAAAATAAGCGTTGGGTAGGCAATTAGATTTGTGTACAAATATGGCAAACGTGTTTGTTTTACGTGATTCTCTTTATTTTGTTGTTTTTACGTAAAGCAAAGCGATTTTAAAAAATCGTAACCAAGCACTAAAGAGCCATTGAAGCACTGAAGAGGTTTCAATCTTCTTGCCAGAAAAAGACCAGTGTGTGTGTGTTAAAAGTATATGAATCAATAATGATTTGAAATAAGCTAATCAATTGAAAATAAAAGTTTAGGAAAATCTTTCTCCCTTTCCCTTCTCTTTATACTTAGAACAATTTGAGTAAATTTGTTCTTATAATATGGCAATTGGGATGATTTTGCAACCAGTATTGGGATGGCCATTCTATAAACCAATATATATACTTCCTTACTTCTTTTTTATTTAGTAAATTATTTTTTTTGTGTGTAAATACAAATAAGTGGCCAAAGAATAAGACAGAGCAGATAAAACACTATTTGGTTTCCATTAAATGAATGCAGTAGTCAGAATCAACACATGTGGGAAACAACGATCTCTCCTTTTCATTTTCCTTTGACTTTTCCAGTATTTCTTTCACTTTCTTGGTGAAGCAAGATCTGCAGACACTCTAAAGTATTGTAGCTTTAACTTGAATATATAATTTTAAAAAGCCAAACAAATCAATTCAATAACTACTCAACAAGGATACGAGAACTTTTACAGCTTTAAAACATGTAAATATATTTCGGTCTATTTTCAAAGTCTGACACTCTATATATAAACTTGAGGCAAGAGATGAAAGGAAGAGATGGGAATCTTCAGATAGTTTCAAGTTCAAAAAGAAGAGAAATCAATTTCTTTTTTATATGATATTAAAACACATTATGAACATTTCCAAATTAAAACAAAAAATTAATTTCATTAAAAACATGGATATCCAACAATGTATGTGTGAAATAATAATTTAAACAGCAATTATTTATTAAAATAATATTTTTTCTTTTTTTAATAAATTTATACTCATGAGAGACCTAACTCATGTGGTAAAAGGGGATAGGTCTATGAAAGGTCCCAAATATAAAAATATAATACTAAAATAATGTAATGCGAAATAAATAGATGTCAAAATAATAATAATAATAATAACTTTAAAATTTATAATTTTTTCTTATTTTTAATAATAGATTTTTCTATTATCAACCATTTCAATAGAAGCCCTGTAACTTTCTACTTGAAAAGCATAAATCATATTACATAATGTGTTGGAAAGTGAATAGATCATAAAGAAAAGTGATATTGATAATAACTTAAATTTCTTTTCTTTCTTAGATATTATTAAATATTATGTGGGGTCAGACCAACAAAAATGTCATCCTTAAAATGGCCCATTATTATCCATCAACAACATAGTCTGATCCAAGTAGGTGGTCCATAAGATCAACCAATAAAGCAGCTCAATCAGAATGATGAGCCCTTAGGGCTAGCCATAGAGTGGAAACCTCTAAGTCACTTTCATTTACACAATATTAAAATTAAGCAATCATGGAAGGAAGGTATAAATAATGAAGTAAATAAAATGAAAGCAAAGAATTGTTATTAGAAATTATTGTATTTTACTATCAAAACTGAAATAAAGGAACTAGCTATGTTGAATTAATTTCAGTACTTAATTATTCAATAATTAATGTAGTAGTACTACTATCTTTTTATGTTGAATTAATGATGAATAAAGTCCAACCTACCAATATATATCAGTGCTTTCTTACGTTGGTTTCCTTCGTCTGTAATATGTTACTATGTTGTTTTAAATAAAGAAATGTGTTCACACTACACTCTCTTTTCCTTGATTCTTTTATATTCACATAACATCACTGGTTTATTATTCATGTCTCTTACACGTGGTGTCAACTACAAGGAAACAAAATGAGGGGATAGAAAAATACAAAGGAAAGCAAAAGAAAAATTATAAAATAGAAATTAAAATGTCAGAATAGTTTAAATTGTTTTTTTAAAATTAAAATTAAAATAGAATAGTTGTCATCTTCGATCTATGTCAGAGATCGAAGACTGAGTCTTTTTATTTATTCTCGCTTTTTTAAATCGCTTTTTGTATCACTAAAACACTATTTTTGCTATCTAAATTTAAGCCTGCTTTTTTCTTTAATCTACTCAACATACACGACAATTGGGGAATTGTACGCGCGCTCATTTAAAATTAAAAACGTTTCCAAACTAATATCAGAATCGTAAAATCAAACTTCTAATCAAACGAAAAAATAGGTTTCCTTGATTCCTTTAACAGTTCCTCAAAATCTAAGTAAAAATGCCACAATAAATAAATTGAAGTAAATAAAATGAAAGCGGAAAGAATTGTTGTAGAAATTACTGAAGTAATTGTTATACTTTACTAGGAAAACTGAAATAAATGAATTGCTAGAGAAATTGTTGTATTACATTAGAAAAAGGAAATTAAGGAATTGTTGTATTTCACTAAGAAAACTGAAATGTCAAAGTACAGGAAATTAAAAAAAAACTTGAAAATCTATCAGAACGTACTATAAACTGCTGTTTCGACGTATCATTGCTGATTGACGCATTGGCTTGGCTTATTCCACGCGAGCCTCCTTTAATAAGAGACCTTGAATAACTGCATAAGTCCTGTATTTTCTTTACTCTCTCCACCTCCTCAAATAATAGGCCATTTCTCCATTAAGGAGGCTAGCTCCCCAAGTTTTCTCCACCACCTCTGGTGATTGTCTACGTCTCCATTAGGGAGGCTTGCTCCCTAAGTTTCTCTATTTTCTTGTCATGATCTCTTGAAAATGTCTCATTTATGTTACGTTGGCCAATCTTCAAAAGAATTTAAATTCCCAAAAATATCCGGATCTTTTTATATGGGATTTTTCAACTAGGTTTAGGCTTATTTCACTTGAATTTTTAACCGTGAGCTTGGGCTCAAACCTAAATAAACATTGGGTAGACAAAATTAAATTTGTGTACAAATATAACCAAACATGTTTTCTGTGTTCTCTTTACTTTTTCCTTGTTTTTCGTAGAACAAAATAATTTTCAAAAACCGTAACCAAGCATTGAAGAGGCCATTGAAGCACTTAAAAGTATATGAATCAATAATGAATTGAAATAAGCTAATCAATTGAAAATAAAAGTGTAGGAAAATCTTTCTCCCCTTTCCCCTTCTCTTTATACTTGGAACAATTTGAGTAAATTTGTTCTTATAATATGGCAATTGGGATGATTTTGCAACCAGTATTGAGATGGCCATTCTATAAACCAATATATATACTTCCTTACTTCTTTTTTATTTAGTAAATTAATGTTTTTGTGTGTACATATAAATAAGTGGCCAAAGAATAAGACAGAGCAGATAAAACACTTTTTGGTTTCCATTAAATGAATGCAGTAGTCAGAATCAACACATGGGAAACAACGATCTCTCCTTTTCATTTTCAATTTTTCCACCATTTCTTTCACTTTCTTGGTGAAACAAAAGGAATCCTGCAGATACTCTAAAAGTGTTGTAGCTTTAACTTGATTATATAAATTTAAAAAGCCAAACAGGAGCAAGTAATCAATTCAATAACTACACAGGAAGTGTATCAAATTTTTTTCATGGAATGATGTATATAGCTTGGAGATGGAGTGGTTGTGACGAAAGAATCAATATATCGGTACTTGAATTTTACGAATATATAAGATATATCAAAGATATTTCGATATTTATAAATTATTCAAAATTTAAAGATATATTCAATTTATATATCAAAATTATTTTGAAAGTATAAGCAATGATAATATCAATTAGATTTGAAAACATTAAAATTCAATTTTTATCATTTATACAAAATAATTGGTTAAACGTGTCACGCCCCGATTCTCGATCCGACCCGATTGGCGGATGTCGACCAGGATTCGGGGTGTGAGACACAATATCTTGGGGGCGCTTTTTTTTTTTAAGGCTGGTTATCGCGTGGTTATGACCGCGTCTTATAACATAATCAAATATCTTATACGTATCGAAAGACTAGCCAGGGTGGTGTCGTGAAATCGTATCATTATCTTGAGTCAAATTCGACATCTGGCCTATGTTTTCGTTTAATTAGAGCCGGAACTCTCACGAATGAACCCTAACCAGTGTGCTTTGGCGAAATTTGTATGCGGAAGTTTTGGATGTCTTCTCTCCACCATTACCTAGGATTAAAGCAGGTGTTAAGCTTTCTGAAACAGTGGGAAGCAATATCTTATACGAAACACATGCTTTTATCTTTGAATCACAATTAACATAAAGCGATGAGATATCGGAATCTTGAATTCATATAACGGACTAATACCATATACTGATCATATAACATTTTGCATACATACTTATATAAATTTCCTGGTATGCGATGCGATCTTATGCCTTATACTTATCTTGGAAGTCTTTTATCGCATACTCGTACTTATCTCAAACATACTTGGTTGAATACTCAGTGGGATTCTGAACTTATGCTTATCTGAAGTATAGTCTTTCGCAGGAAACTATACTTCTTTACGGAGTTCTAGGTTGTTAGGAGGTACCCGTGAGTACTACGGAGATGTCTGGAGAGCGTATATCTTTGGTATTACCGGAACTTATCCTTATCTGAAATCTTACATCGAGTCTGCAAACTTATCACGTCAACCGTTATCATATTTGCTCTTCACAGTATATCGCGGTCTTCTGAACTTATTCTTGTATTACTGAACTTATTCTTGTATTTCAGATCGTATACTTGTATTACAAAACTTATACATGTATTTCAGATCTTATACTTGTCTTACAGAACATACACATGTATTTCAGATCTTATACTTGTCTTACAGAACATACACATGTATTTCAGATCTTATACTTGTCTTCACAGACATATACTTGTAACGCTACGGATCTTATACTTATCTTTGAAGGTACACAGTGAGTCTGATAAAATTCGAATAAATCGAGAATCACTATCACCTCTGAGTCGAGATCGGACTTATCTGGGAATGGACGTGGTCAGTAGTAGATCTGGATCCACATCAAAATACATATGCAGTTTACCTGATTCGAACGCCATCCCGAAACAAGCGAGTTGTCGGTTTATATTATAATCATCTTTAGACTTATACATTTTCTTATGCTTATAACGAGCATCTTTGTCCGGATCTCATTATGAGTTTTAGAGCTTATTCCTATTCAAAAGTACCGTGGAAATTTACTACACATATTCATATGCTTATGATACGGTCACGGAAGTACCGGAGGTACTCTTTGGACTTATTCTTATTTTGGAGTATAGGGTAGTAGGTACTACGGGACTTGCTCTTATTTTCGCGTGCGGGTACCAGTGGGTACTCTGAGACTTATATAACATTTTCTTACGTCTGAGGCACTTTCGTGGGTACTACAAAGATTAATCAAATACGGGTGCAGTAGGTACTACGAACGGATCTGAGTACGTTGAATCTTTCTTTGCTGTGCTTTGTTCGAGTCTTATCGTATAAGCGTTTATTCACGCGGCGTCGTAAGAAATGAGTAGGGCCTTATTATGATAAGTCTTAGAAGGTCTGTCTGATGTCACCCAGGGGCCGTGGCAAGCGAAGTCTGAAGTCTTGAGCGAAGTCTTAGTAACCTTGTCCGAGATACCAGTACTAATCGGGTGTCGTAGCACTAATCGGACGGGAGTGCCTTAGCACTAACGAATGCAAATTACTAATCGGAGTGTCGTAGCACTAATTGAGGCAAGTGCCTTAGCCTTAACAGAATCTTAGAAGTACTAATCAGAGTGTCGTAGCAGCTAATGGGACGAGAAGTCTTGTAGAAATGAAGTCTTAGGAAATCTTGTCCAGTGTCGTAAGCATTGTCGGAGCCAGTCTTGAGTAAGCGGTAGCAGTCTTTGAAGCCTTGATCGAAACGTCCACTCATTCATTCTTTGGTCCTAGGTAGTCATATGATCATATGTCTTTGAGGCTGTAATGTATCTTAATCACATTACGTGTTAAAACATGTGTCTTTTAAATGTTCGTATTCATGTTTCGATTCGTTTAAGCTATTTATTATCTTGCTCTGAGGAATCTTGCCCGATGTATTCACACATCGTTCATGTATTCTTGTCCCTCGTCGTCTACTTTTCTTAGAAATTGGAATCATTCCAATTGGATCATCAGAACAAAAGTTATGGCATTTCATACCAAACTAGTCGGTTTGCAGGATTACACTGAGGCGATTTTGAATTTATAATTTTTTCAAATTACGTCAGAAACAAACGGGACTACTATGTTCAAGCGAGCAGGAAATTGGCTTGAACATAGCCCACTTTGAGTGAATTTTTGGGCCACCTAGGTCGGAATTAGAAAGTAGCTATTTTAGGATGTTTGGATTACTCGCTGAAGTCTATTTAGCCAAAACTTGAATCGCTCGAATCGTGGATGAAATGAAGCAGGATTATGGTGAATCTGAGCCGCGGTCGGAATAGAAAAAACGGAACACTTCTGTCTTGGGTGGCTCGACTGTGCCGATCACAGTGCTCGAATTTTGCCCCGAATGTGGACTTTTCTTCACTTATATATTACTACCCCAAATCATCTCAATACTCCATATCTGCCTCAAACCACTCAAATTCTACATCTTGAAATGGTGGTTTTAGAACCTTATAATCATCTTTCAATACGTATGTTCTTGAAACACTTTCATGAATACTCCGAACAACTCTAATATGGGTCTTAACCCATACACAAACCAAGCACCAAGATTTGTTAGGGTTTGTTCTAAACCCTAACTCAATTTCTTTCCATTTAACCATGAATCCAACATCAAAGGGAGGATTTTATACTCTTGATTCCATTTAGGGTTTTACCACCCCTAATTTCAAGAAATCTAGGTTATGATGAAATCACTTTTGTAATACTAGGTTTATAAACCATAACACAATATTACCCTAGTCCAAATACCATGTAATTTCATACAATCCAGAAGATATACGATTAAATAAAAATCATAGAATATACCTTTTTGGCTCCTCCCTCTTATTCCTCTTCTTCTTCTTTCTTCCTCTCCCCTTCTCTTCTCTCCATACGGTTTCTCTCCCCCAATTTGAGACCAAATTTGGTCTTAAATCCAATTTTTAATTTAAGGCCATGTTTGGCCTTCAAATAAAACCCATTTTTGGGTTAAGTTTTCATTTTTGCATTTAAATCCTTAGGTTCTTCTCTTTTTACAAATCAACATGTCATATTCTAATTTAGCCCCACTCTTTCTCTTTTATGACCTTTCGGTCGCACAGCAAATTACATATTTGCCACTTGTATCTTAATAAGAGCTTTTCGGAGAATGGTCCTTTTGGCAAATTACATATTTGCCTTGTATCTGTAAAGCTTCCAGGGTTTCTCGATTTAATGTTTCGCGTTTAAATCCACGAAACATTAGGTATCAAGCACAAAATCACGCAAGCGTATCGGCTTATTGAATATATTCGTGTATGTTCTGAAACGTAATATATTATGGTATTTTCTATTTTAGAATATTCTAAAAATTACTATAAACTAATTTAAAAGATTTCATTTAATAATTTTTTTAAATTGTCTAGTATTAAGTTTTTGCACAATTGTTTAAATTTAAATTTTTATAATCTAAACTTTAATATTAGTATTAAAAATTAATAATATATTAATTAATAAAGAAAGATCGGCCCATTTTCTCCTCATTGTTCATAATATAGTTCGTTATCGATATATACGTCGATATTTTCGATTTTCTTGCGATTTTTTTGTCAACGATTATCGATCTTTATGTATTGTAAAGCGCGAGAAAATTAGAAATTTTAAAATGGCGAAATAATAATAATAATAATAATAATATAGCGTAAGCTAATGATTTAGGGAATCTTAGAAATTCTGCAGATACGGATAATGATAATTTCTGATTGGGTTAGTGCAATGATCTAGATTGCAGTAGATTGATCAGTGGGGCGATGGGTTTCAGTTTTGAGCAGTGAACATTTGGGTGTGCGTGGTATGACATGTGTGGTGCACTTGTATGAATAGGCTCGCGTTGGTAAGTATCCAAGTGGAAGGAAATAATAGGAAAGATAAAACAAGAATAAAATAAAGGAAAAAAAAATCAAAAAGAGAAAAAAAAATACAAACAAAAGAAAAGTCAAATAAAAGGAAAAAAAACAAAACGGCAGAGGAGGATTTCGGTAGAGAAAGTGAGCGAGAAAGAGAGAGAGAAGAGAGGGTTAGAGAGAGAAAAAAATTTCTCTAAGATCTACGGAAATCGGATCATAGGTTTTGTTGGAAGCAAAGAAGCGCGATAGGTCTATGCATTGAGAAATTTGCGTAGATGCAAAATCTTGGAGTTTCGTCAAACTCCCACAGTCTGAGGAATTTTCTCTTGTTGTTTATCCTAAAGGTCGTTTGTTTCTAATGGCTTAGGGTTTTCTTAAATTTGTGAGAGATCGTAAATTTTAATTACGAATTTTTGGGACTAGGTGTAGAATTTTAAGAAATTTTAGGGTACATTTTCGAATGATGCGGGGCGGAAGCCCAAATTTGTTTTAGATGATCCAGGACAAAGATTCGGAATTTGTTTTCGGTGCATCTTGGCTTTATATTGAGGTTTAGTTTTGATCTGGAGATTGATATCTTGAGTTTTGTGGTGTGTTTGGTATCCGCAGTAATTCGGTGTGAGCAGTGAAGAGACAGAGTCTTAATGTTTTATATGGGTCAGGGTTTTAGATCATTTTATGTGTATTGTTAGAAAAATAAATAATATGCGGGTATCAAAATCATGTTAATATGTGCTTGCATGATGTATTAACATGAAAATTGTGATGAATAGAAATTATATATAGGAAATATAATTATCTGGAATTTATAAATGTTGTATGTAGCATGACATAGTATGAAATGGCATGATTGCATTTTATATGCATGATCATCGCATGACATGGGTGTGTGTCATCGTAATAGTCATCCCAGTAAATCGATGTTGATGAATGGAGTAGTGATAAATACGTTAGACGGAAGCGTCAAATAAATGAATCATGGTTCAAATCGCCAAAGTAGTCTCAATTAATGTGTGTTGGTCGAGCAAGAAGAGGGTCATTAATTCCCTCGGGTCCAAGCTTTGGAACATTAGGTGTAAGAGACTGCGATTATGTCAAAGTTTGTATGGGTGTAAGAGACCCTTGGCATAAAAGCTAGAAAAGTTTTGTTACCCAAAAGAAGACGCGCGGTCGTGGTTATCGCGTAAAAACACAGGTTATTATTGATATGAGTCGAGATGTTTAGGATTGGTTGTGACACCCCCGAGGCTCGGGGTCGTTGACTACCAGATCAACGCCGAATACTCACGTGAATGTCGGATAACTTGAGCATTTTCCACAATCGAGGACGAGTCTCATTTGTCTGCAGAGTTTCTGCGAAATCTGAAACCTATGTATAACTGTCACGGCAATCGATATCGTAGGTACAAGCGACCGCTTGGGCTACGTCTGGCCATTTCTTCGTCGATATATGTCGGTATGTCAAATGGTTTCGGAGTTCAATTGTTTTTCTTCTTGCTCTGACGTATATTAAAATTAAAACAATTCTAATACATGTAGAACCATCGAAAACCACATTAAGAACATATTACAAAACTTCGATCTCTAGGGCGGTGGGTCTCCTCACACACACTCCCTGTACTGTGAAATAGTGTCCTTCGACGGTGGTAATGCTGATGGTGGAATCACGCAAGTGGGGTACACTCTCGCTTTTAAGTCGTATCTGATGCTCCCGAAATAAACACACATTCAAGCAAATGCTTGATCCTACTTGAATGTCTAAGCGATCATCTCATGCCTCGAGTCCTCACCGACTCGCCATTAAACTGGCGCCGTATGAGAATTATTATGTTTATTTGTGGAGCTGACCCTCCGATGTATATATATCAATTGGTAGTCTCAGGCGATTGATGTGTTATGGACTACCCTACGATATTATGTCGATTAGGCCGTCTCCAGGCGATTGATATTTTTAGTGTGGACTCTGCCGATAATTATCATTTTTAGACAATATAGAAACCATTTTCTCTAGACTCACCTCATGCACTCGACTCTATCGTCTAGGGTGCCCTAGGTCTTTGTATGGAATGCATGATGCCAATTCCATTATAATTACATAGCAGCGTGTGAATATATAAACATGCGTATATTCGCATAAAATTAATCCTTGTGATCTGTTATGTAATTTCGCATTTAAATCGCGTCAGAATTATTCAGCGTAAATTTGAAAATGATCCAAACACGAGCAGTGCTTGAATTATAGACCAAACACATTAATTCACAAAAATTATTTTGTGAACACTATTCTCGGGAATAGTGAAACCCTCGGTTACTATTCCCGACAAATCACAAATCATTGGTTCACTTAGTGAACCCAAATTTCATTGTCATTCCCGGCCTTATACACCTCAAGCATCATTTATAACACAATTTAAGGCATAATTTATGCCATTGACAACTCCAAACAGCCCCTCACGATTACGGGCTAGACCTTTTGGATTCAATAAATTCAAACAATTCGGTCCCAAGTTTTGGGACCTGATTAAGCGACCAGTCTTAAGCCAGCGAAACATTATAAAGCAGCTTAAATAAAGTGTAAAATCAAAGTAGGAGAAACCCTATCGGTTTTGTCAAAACTCCTCCAAATCCAGGTGTCACGCGTAGCCTCTCGCGTAGACGACTTTCATATTGCTCCGAGTTTCGGCGGTCCGATTGCACGATATTACAAGAGAAGTCGGATGCTCTCTCCAGCCCTCCATTTTTCGACTCACGGACCTTACTGCGCAATTCACGTTTTGCTTCTCTTCTTAAGATGGGAGACAAACGCCTATTTGTGTTTGTCAACTTAGCAAAACGATTAAAAATGGCCAGTTTTGTCTTTCTTCCCGGTTTGACATTATTTATTTAGTGTCAGTTTTTCGTACGTTCTCTCTCATCTGCTTATGGAACATGAGTACTTGTTATATCTTGACTTTTCGTCATCGAAGATCGTTTTCTGGTGCAGAACATGATCTTGCTCCAGAAAAGCGTGTCGACTCGTATGCAGGTCGTGAGGAATTTGGCGTCTTGGCCCCAGATTTCGGCGAGATGATTAAACGATCTGTCCGTTTAATTAGAATGCGGTAAATTCGGATTTTTAGCGAAGTGATTTTGTGTCGAAGTGCGATTTTGCCGTTTTAGGAAATTGGAATTTCTCGGGTCTTACATAGTTGCCCATTGGCACTTGCACTGGGTATTGGTGAGCGCAGCGGGTCGGTATATGTGTGCGGTGATGCTTATCGATGCTGATTGTCGCTAAGATATAGCGTGTGTGAAATTCGGTGAGTGACTCGGGATATGGGCGTAGAGACATTAGCCATGACGTATGACGTCATTAGACATTTTCACTTGGATATGTATGGGTTGGTTTGATCATTGTATGAACACTTAGGGGGGGAGTAACCCATGTATGGGATTATCACTACTAAGCTTTGCTCACCGTCTCGTAGGACCCCCTTTCATGTCTGGTCAGTGCAGTGGTGGCCGCGTCGGAATACGCAGCATGAAAGAAAGTCGGGTGTGGCTTTGGACCATTTTTTGTATATGTATATTAGAATGATCGTTTTAATATATCATTTTGTATAAGAATGAATAATTAAACTCTTGTAAACATATCACTATATAGTTGCATGTATAGTATTTAGGGTTTGGTTAATTAGTTGAGTTGTGTGTTTCATGAATGATAGTGTAATATGTAAGTCAGATAGATCATATGAGTGTGTTATATGACGTCAGCACAATTAGAATCTGCCGAGTTGATCGTTTCAATCAAATATCAGTCGATCGATAGTGCATAATAATGAACACCGATGGATTTCCGTGGGGTGACGGACGTCGCGGATTGGGGTTGGGTCATCGCCGCCATCGTGCCGTTGATATCAATGATATATCGATGACGATGATATTAAAATGTTCTGACATCGGATCAGGTCGTTCTCCCACCTGCAAGTCAGTGTGCTCAATATCGCTGGTGACATTAATGAGACTTCGCAAATCGCCGGTACACCAGGTTAGTTGTTAGGATGTGTGACTAATACATTATCAAATGAGTACTATAGATAGGTATGACATCATCTAGATTAAGTTGCATAAGTTTGGCGATGATTAATAAATGAGTATTATCCTAATGATAAAGTGTTGATCGGATTTTCAATCCGGACACTAATATATTAACAGGTTCGAGTCTCCTTCTTATAACAATGTAGATATTGTCCAGGCCCAGAAAAGGGCCTTCATAACTCATGTCTACTTAAGTTTGAAGGAATAAGTATTTATATAGTGCGAGAAGTTTATCTTTATATTCGATGCGAGATGTAATGGCTTGAATGAGGCTTGCATGTCAGGTCGAGATCGGCTAAATACCATTATAACCCAATCATGTCTGTGTGTCGACTTTGGAGGCTGAGGATCTCACGGCTTTATAACGTGTGCAATATAATGTCAGTTTATCGGCTGTCCAGAGTGCGTGTAACATTGAGTGTTAGAGATTATTATTATTATTTTAAATTTCAATGGGGCAAGTGGCCCCACTAAGCCCATACCACATCCTTGCATTATGTTTGGTTCCTAGAAAAAATTGAAAAAGAAAATATATAGAGTGGAAAAATGGAAGAAGAAAATGAAGAAAAATAAAATTAAAGTTAAGTCCAACATTTTTTTTTTAGTTTGTTATTTCAAACTCGTTTTATTTATTTTAAGTTTTTAACTCATCATATAAAGACTTAATAATTTAAAAATATATAAGTTCTAAGTAATTTTATTTATATTTCATCTTTTTGAGATTTTTCATTGCACAACTAAATATAAGAAAATCATTATATATCCTTATCATTTTTTTTTGTTTCCTTAGTAATTTGTAATTTTCATGAATTAAACACAATCTTAGGTAAATATAGAAAGTATTATGGGAAGAAATTATTCTACTTTTCTTCTCTATTTTTTTTTTTTTTGTTTGGTTTGTGTTCTTTCCAACTACGAGCTTTTAGACTTGAAATATGAAATAATCGTCATACAGTTGGTGGGTTTCGGGGCGTGACACATAAACTCCCTTCTTCCCCAACCACTCATCTTCTGTAGAAAATAAAATGCAATTAACGAGGTGATTCATCAGGCAATAATGGACAAAATTCCCACATCCATACAAGCTATTAATTTATTCAAAAGCAAGGTATTGAATAATCAGTAATCAACTACCATAATCCTAATCCTTCAGAACTAATATGACATAATAATAACAATCATTAATCTTAAGGGTAATAATTATATATCATCTTCTAATATGTATCTTAAGTGATATTACATTGGCTTTTTATGTAATGATATTTCAACATGTTTGGTAATGGAGAGGTCCCAAAATTTACATCACAAGGCAGCAGATATGAGCTAACAGCAAAGCTCCTTTTTTCTTTTCATCTCCAACTTTCTGAATGTCAATGATTTTTCTGTAGAAAGGGGAGGAGAGAGATGAGAAAAGCAAAAGCTCTTTAATTATTCACAAGACAACTGTACTGGCCATGGAGAAGCATTTAAAGGCAGTAAGTAGATCATAGTTCCTAGAATAATTGTCAATGTTGGCTAAAAGACAATGGCAAAGTTCAAATTAAGCCCATTGCCTTGGATCATGTCAAGGTATATAGCCCCATCATAACCCTTTAAAACCCTTTTGTATCCATTCTGTCTGAAAGAAAACTATAAGGACAAGGCACTCAATTAAGATTCCCTTCAAATATTTAATTTTATTTTTTTGTTTTTGGGAACTTTTCTTATCATCTCCACTCAATATATTTTGGTTGGAAATAAACGAAAGGGAAAGAATGATTTCTGAGATCTCTTTGCATGCAATTCAATGGTGCAATGATCAGGTGAAGCCACTAGAAACCAAAAACTCAGTTCTCAAAAGTGAATTTCAAAAAGAAAAAAAAAATAGGGTAATTGAGAAGATTGGATAGGCATCCTGGGAGTGCTTTTTTTTTTGGTGAAGAGTCTAAACCTTTTGCACACTCCATTTATTTGTCTGTCAAATTATAAGAAAAAGAATCCATCTTCTGAATTTGTGATACAAAAAAGAAAGGTAACCCTTTTTCCACTTTGACAGAAAATGTCATAGTTCTACAACATTCACTCAAACAGCAAATCATTATGGTTATCATGTGAGAAAAATGTAGTGAAATAAATATAAAGAGAGAAAAAAAATCAAAGGAAAGAAAAATAAAGTTATAGGTATCACTATTATTTTTATTTGTTATTTTAAATTAATTTTATTTATTTTAACTTATCGGTATAGAGATTAAATAATTTAAAAATATGTAAATATTTAAATAATTTTATTTATATGTGATTTCTTTGGATCTTTTATTAGACAATAAATATATAAAAAAATCATATTCCTTGATATTTTTTCTTTTATTAATATTTTTCAAGAACCAAATACAACCTATCATATAAGCTATATACTACTACAAGGATTTTCTCCCCATCTTAATTCCAAGTATTTTGACTTACCAATTTAAACCCTTAATCATTTTGTTCTCCTATTCACACTCTTATTCAAAAGCAAAGAAGATTTTTTATTTATTTTTATTTTGTGTTTCAATAAGAAATCGTAAAGTCAAGAAACATAATCATCCTTCTCACGTGTGGGGGACCCTTTAAGGGACCAATACCTTTATGACAAATAGAAAAGGAGCCGCTCAATAAAGCAAGCCATTTTTACATCCTAAACCCAACGCCCCCCCTCCTAGAGATTTCTTACTTACGTACATTTTGATGATTTTTTTTTTTTCTTCATATTTTGAGAACACATTCGGCTTTTGTATTATATCGTTTATAATATTGATTTTTATTCGAATTTAGGATTTTAAGTAAACACATCTTACCCTTTCTTGCATAAAACCAAGCCTCAAGTACGATACTCTACCTAGATATACAGTAAACTAACTGTAACATAAAACTAACTTAATAGTTTAGTAAAAGTCATTAAACAATTAAGTATATTTGATAAAACTCTTGATAAATTAAAGTAAAAAAAAAATTAAATAATAACTAAAAAAATTATTGACCCTTTTTTAAGTTAACATTTTTATTTTATTTTTTTCATATTTTGACTTATATTCACTTTGTATTACATCGTTATAATATTATATTGTTGGATTCGAACTTAAGATTTTTCGTAAACTATTTTCTGCTTTTACCCTTAATAAAGCCTCAAAGTCTGATGTACCTAGATATATATACTAAATTAGCATAACATAAAGTAACTTAATAGTTTAGTAGAAAGTCATTAAACAAATTAAGTATGTTGATAAAACTCTTGATAGATTAAGTAAAATAATTTTAAATAATAACTAAAAAAATTATGGACCCTTTTTTAAGTTTACATTTTTCTTTTTTCTTTTTTCTTTTTATCCTCATTTCTAGAATTACTTCCACAACCTCATTTAATATTCCATGATTTTTATTGTTAATTCAACATCTTTTACACTAATTATAATTAATGAGAATAAATACATCAATTTGATAATTTAAGATGTGCTCTAAATTAATTTTATCAATCAATCTTAATATTTAAAGTAAAAAAGATTAAGTAATAAGTAACTTAAAATAGTGAGTAATACATATTAATGTTGTGTTTAGTTCTCAAAAAAGTACCAAAAAGGAAAAAAAAATACTAAGGAGAGTGATTTTTTTTATGTTTGGCCTTAGAAAATCAAATATAAATAAATTATTTAAAATTTTACTTATTTTAAAATTATGTAATCTTTATATTTGATGAATGCTAGTAAATAAAATTAATTTGAAATAGTAAATAAAAATAATGTGTTTGATTCAATACTATTTTATTCTCTTTCAATTTTTCTCCTCGTTTACTTTTTCTCTCTATTCAATTTTTCTTGTATTTTCCCACAAATTTCCCACGAACCAAACTTGGAAAATTATAATCCTGAAATCTACGAGCGACCTTTGTAACGCCGATCAGGGATGCCGTTGACAGCGTCAGCCATGAGAATACTTCGTAGATGTCGAGTAGACATTTCGCTGAAAATAGGGTAGAAATTAAACTTTTGTACGGACCTGCAGCATGATGTCACCGGCATTTACAAAGACCACGAGATTACGTCACGGTAAAAATGGCCAAACTGCTATGTATCAAATACTCACAAAATATATTAATGTATATTACATGGTTGAAGTTAATAAGTCAGCTCTTAATTCAAACATATATTAAAATTTACAATTTAATACATGTTATACAAAAGTATCTACCAAGAAAGTCGCGTCAATAGAACTTTCTTCAGAAAACGTGGCCTCTAGTGAGGCGTCGATATCTGTCACCATTCAGCGTCTTGATAATAATGATCGCTCGACATGATGAGCAATGCCGATGGTAATTTCTACATGGGTTACTCCGGCGCTAAGTCTTGGCGTGTCATTGTATTACGAATCTGTTCAATGATTCGTGATCACTGCGGATGTCTACGTGCTCAATCGTCTAGAGGATTACCATGCATTTCATACGCATCTCAGTAAATGTGAGAAAAATCTGATTTCAAAACAAAAAGGTTTTTGTTACCGAAAATTTCTTCTGAGGATTTCGGTAAATATATTGGACAACCCTCTGAGGTGAATTGTTGGATAATTCTCGAAGCTTGGGTCATAGAGTCGGCCTCAGAGATGGCTTGTTGAATGACTAAAGAGCAATTTTAGGAAAATCTTCGCCCAAATTCCTTTCTGTCGTTTCATTTTCTTTTATTTTCTTTCGTGTCATGCACTTACACCCTATATCCCTAAGATGTAGGTGCATATAAAATGCATTATGTCGTTTAAAATACCGTGCAATATATTTTACATGCATATATTAACAAATTAATTCTCTGATTAAGTGTTATTGATTACGCGATGATATATAGCCAAAAATTAGCCTCGCGTGGGCTAATAACAATCAAGCAATTCATTTTGAATGCTTTAAACCAGCGCAAAAATCATGCGACGTATCACGTGAAACGGTGAAACCACAGAGCTGTCTTGTTCACGGCCCTAATAAGGTTTTTTTCTCCTCTCGGTTCGAATTTTGAGACCGAAAACACGACACATCGAGGCTCGGCAATCCTGTCAATTAAAATGGCTCTTAATGAAGAATAAACAAAATGGAAAAGATCGCACCTCTTGGAGTTGTTGGAACTCCACCGTCGGTGTCACGCTTCATAGCGTGGGAACAACTTCCTGGCTTCTTGGCGAAAGGCGAAACGGTCAGCGGAAATCACAGAGAGAAGTCGTTAACATATACTGCAAACTGGTTTGGCCCTCACTGCCCGTTTTCTTCCAAATTGGAGAAGATGAAGACTATTCTTCTTTTGTCTTATTACTTATTTTTCTTAAACAATGTTGTCTTTTGGTTTTGATTTTTGATGGCGTGGGCTTTGTCTAGCCCAGATTCGTGCCGATCTCCATTGTCGTACGGCGTATTCGGCGTGGGTGCATGTAGTAAGTAGCTTTTCGTCGCGTATACCATGGCCGTCATGCGGCGGGCCTTTCGGCGTCTTGAAAAAGCGTGATGGTGATGCCGAAGTCGGTAAATTAAATGTGGTAGCCTTTAGATTTGTGAGGCGATTCCGATAAATCGTTTCGATCATCAGAGATCGAAAAATTTGGTTTGACCGAAATTATAGTTTCACTTTTTCGAAAATTAGAATTTTCTGAGTTTCTAGTAATAAAGATGAAAGAATATAATATCATTTTTTTATTTTTTTTTACAATGGCGAAATTTCATTGATTCGAGCGGTAATACCTTTACATTTGAACACATAAATCAAGTAGCCAAAAAGCGTTGAAGATGACCACGGTGTATCGAGTTAATAATGAAGAGCGAACGGCGCTATCTGAGATCAATCTTGTATGCAAAATCGCAAGATTTCAGATGTCTATTAAACCGCGAATAAGAATTTGATGTGACTTAACATTCCGATCCAAACGGCGTTCTCATCTAAATCATTTCACGCACTTAAAAACTCAGCGAAACAGCTACTGTACTGTATGATCGTAACGTAAAGAAAGCAAAGAAAATCAAATAAAAACTCAAATCGGGTAAAAGAAACCACTTTATTGAATGAGAAAGTTTAGATTTGAGTAACGAAAAAATGGGAGGGGTGATTTCAAGTCAAAGAAGGCCAAAAAACCACCATTCCTTTAGGGATGAAAAGAAAGATCGAAATAAATTAGGATTTCTAGAGGAGAGGAAAAGAGGGGGCAAATAAGCGTAATTTTGAAATTTCCTTGATTTAGAACCGTAATACTTTTACATCTAAACACAAATCAAACTGCTAAAAACATTAGAGGATAGCATAGCATCTAAGTTAATAAACGAAGAAGAAGCGGTCAGCTCTGCATAGAGATAATCCTAATAAATATAAGTCTGCCCAGATTCTAGGTCTTGTAAAAACATACTAATGAGCGTTTTGATGAATATGGATTTGATCGCATTTCTGCAATACAATCTAGCGAAACAGTATTTGTCAGAATCACTTGAATTCGAAAACCAACAAACAAAGTAGCAAACAGTATGGCGTCGTAATAAGTCAATGATAAACGTAAGAAAAATAAATAAAATGAAAACTCATACAGGGTAAAAAAAAAAAAAAACTAGTTTATTAAGGGAGAAGGCTTAGATTTGAGTAAATGAAACAATGGGAGGGGTAATTTCAGGACAAGAAAAACCAAAAAAACCACCCTTAATAGGTATGAAAAGAAAAAACCAAAGTAATTAGAAATGAGGGGTTCTAGAGGTGAGGAGAAGAGGGGGGCAAATGGGGGCAAATTATCTTTTAATACAATACCAATTATATCTATATTTTGACATGTTCCTTCTTTGGATTCCAGTAATCTAGAAAATCCGAGAAACAAAAAGAAAAAGCTGTCATAGCTTGACATTTTTCTTTGTTTAGTCTAGACGTGATACCGATAGGAATGATTTCTATCAGATTTCTAGAATCTACCACCTGCTGCCACGCTGTCCCTCCCTGCACGGCTACCTCTTGTTCTTTTCAATGAAATATGAAAATGGGTTTTACCCTTCTACTATAGTGAGGGCTGTTTTTTTTTATTTTTTTAGTTTTTTATTAAAAACATTTTCCTTTTTTCATGATTTATTATAAAATTTTGTTCAATTCAAAAATTAAAATATTTAACATTTTCTGGATATAAATAATAATACATTGATCCATAGTGAGATATGTCTCAATAATTAAAGATTGAATGAGACATAAAAAAGAACTAGATGGAGTTTTTTTTTTGAAAGAGGGATAATTCCAACTCCACCAAGTAATAAGATATCAAAAAATAATAATAATAAAATATTAAGATTTATTTATTTTTTAACGCTTATGAGAACTAAGATATTACAAAATTAAGTGCATGTTGTCGTGGTAAATGGAGGAATGTGTGTTCTATAGGATATTCCAAACTCGTGTTCCTATAAGAACGAACGTAGTACTATAGCAATATAATAAAAAGTAAATAGATGTTAAATTAAAGAAATAGAAAAAAAAAAAAAAAAGATAAGTAAGTTCATGCAATTTATTTTTTAACTTGTACTAAGAATGTTGGAATAGTAGACAGGCATTAAAGTAAGGTGGGGGAGGTTTGATTAAAATCTTGGAAGCAACAGTTACAAGCCATCGGAAAGAAAATCAAGAAATTGCATTAAATTAGGAGGAAATAGATCAAAATCAGCCATAGAAAACCAATTAGGAGAGAAGCATGTAGTAGTATCAGACAACAGGGTAGTCATGCTTCTTGTAACTGCATCTTCTTCCCTTATCAGTACTTCTTGAATGCCATTTTTGTGATTTGAAGATGGTTTGGGATCAGGAGGAGTAATGAATTGGATACTGTGAGGAATAATATCCTTAGCTTCATTAATATTGGATAATGAAGCAGGCTGTGAGGGGGAGGAGGAGGAGGAGGAAGAGCCTCTTCTATTTTTACTTTTTGACTTATTGTTTAATCCGAGCTTTTTTCTCAAATGAGTGTTCCAGTGGTTCTTCACTTGGTTATCCGTCCTTCCCGGCACACGCCCCGCTATCAATGACCACACACATCGATATTAATATTAAGCCAACAATTAATCATTTTTATTTTACTAATATTAATCGAGCTCTCTTATATATATATATACATCATGTTAACTATTTTAACAGATTGAGCTTTTGGGATTTGAGTTTAACATGAATGTCATGTTTCTTAAAGTAGAACTAGATCTCTCAAGGGATAAGAAAATTATTTGATGGAAAGGGAAAAAGGACCTATTTCCGAGGAGTTTATGAAGGCGGATGATGAGGTCGTCTTCTTCTTGAGAGAAGTCTCCACGCTTCACGCTGGGACTGAGATAATTCATCCATCTTAATCTGCAACTCTTCCCACACCTCTTCAAACCTACACTAACAACACACATAATTAAATTAATTACAGAAAAAGCTTATTCATATACTCTTAATTGATTTGATGATTAAACTGACCTGTGACTTTTGCAATGCGATTCCAGTTTCCTTTCCCATGAACCCTTATGTAATCCATTAGAATTCTGTCTTCCTCCACTTTCCACAGACCCTTTCTTTTCCCATTTGTTTCCTCCATGGAAGAAGCTTTTGAAGCTCTATTATTTCTATTTGAGCTGGCCATTGAAATTGAAAGACTCGTGATGCATGTGGGTCACTTTATATAGGTATGAATTATTGGGTACCTTAATAATATATTAATTAGTTTTCATTGATTCTCTCTCCTCTATCTCCCATCACATTATTATTTCAATTTTGGCCCCTCTTGGGAGGTGGTTGTAGTCTGGCCCTTTTCAATGGTTACAACACGGGATACATGCAGTTCTTTTACTGACTCTTCGACACAAAAAGTTAAAAGTTTTGCCAGATTTTATTTATTTGAAAGCAAATAAAAGTTACTACAAGGAAATAAAAGAAATTATACTTCAATACATTATTCATATAGAAACTTTAAGAAACTATGATATAAAAGTATGTTATATATATACATCTCACATCGTATAGAGAAAGAAACTTCTTTGGACTATATGTATATGTACTTCTCTTAATTAGTCTTATATATATATATATATATTGGGAAGGTAGAGTACTTGAAGAAGTTGTATGTTTTTCATTTCTTTCTACTTGAAGCTATTATGTGATTTTTTTTTATTTTTTTTTTTTTTAAAGTGAAATCGTGCTAGATTTGCATTAATTTTTCCATACTATTTTATAAATATTTCCTCAATATATGTGAACTCAAATTGTTGTGGAGTGTTAAAAAAATTTGCATTGAAGTGGTTTCAATGACTATTGTAGAATGTTGTATTCCTTCGAAGATAAATTAGGCTAGTGCTTACACTTGCATTTTGGTTTATGCAATAAAATATGAAAAAAAGAAATATAGAAAGTTAGGAACCAGAAAAAAGGCTAAGTCATTGAAGGACTATTATAATTTTTAGTAGAATACATGGTGTTGAGTCTTGAGATAGCTTGGTATAGAATGCTACGCAATATATTGCGATTCTTACAAATAACATACATAAGTACTACCTTAATGGATAGTCTAATAATTATTTTCTCACATACATTCATGACCATTAAGTAGTTCCTATTTGATTCCAACAAACCTGTTTTATAAGTGACTCTTTTATTGTGATATTAAATATGTCATTTAGACATATTGATTACAACAAATAAAGAGTGTTCTAATAGTAACACTATATAGGATGAAGGACTATTATGTTCTCATTAGTTTAATTGTGCGACTTATGAGCATTGAATTTGTACACAATATTTGGTTTGTGTCTTATACTGTCTTCTCTTGTAGGACACCATGGATTTGTACAAGATAAAGCTTTTATGTAGCTTGGTAATGCATCCTAGTAATACTGAATGGAATCGAATTCGCGCTACTTGCAACATAGAGTCATGATGAGTGTTGTTTCATGCTCGATCGATGTCATTGGACATGGCTGCTTTGCTGCTTATGACAAACCATCAACATTGACTTAAAACATTTTTTGATCAACTTATCCATATTGTGGTGTATCCAAAACATATAACCATGTTGAATATTATTTTTTAATTAAGACACTTGTTATACTATGAACAAGCATTGACATCAATGTCTTTAGTCTAACACAGATTAGAAATATATTTATACTTTTTTTTTGACATCCTAGAGCTTCTTGTAATAAGATGTCAATGATTACTTAGGATGTGTTCTTTAATCTAGGATTAATATCATAGGATCATTGAGGTCATTTGAGTTATTAACAAGGGAGAAACATCCATGAGCCATATTAATATGAAATTAACACAGGTTATTTACAACATGTGGTACTACTCTAACATACTATGGAGTCTTCTTATTAATATCTTTTATGAGTCACTTCTTATATTTTTTAGATCCCAGGTACTACCCTTTTTCGTCCTAGGTACTACCCTTTTTTAATATTAATTCCCTTTTTACCCCACTCTTCCATGATCAGTACATAGTTCTTATGAGCTTAGTGTTGAACCGTAACATAATAACCAATATTGACAACATAACATGTGGTGTATGTGCAATTTGAGGCTTCTGTAAGAATTGCATTGACTTACCATGAATGATTTTCCGATATTTTTTAACATTATATTACTCTCATTTTTCACACAAACACTAAACTCTTAAGAGTACAAAAATTAGCATTAAACCAAATTTTACATCTCAAAAAGTCAAATATATGCATTTCATTGCTCAATTTTTACCATCACATTTTCACCGAAGCTGACATCTGTTTAAGTGCAATAAAGGCAAAACAAGCAAATGATTACAAAAAACAAAGTATTTTTTCAACTCTCTCTACAATTCCTTGACTTCATCGGTTCCTTCATAGTCCATATCTTTCAATTCACATCCTTTACTCATTTTGACATCTTATTTTTACGCATTCAATTCTCTGATTACCGCCTTAGCCCTACCACACATCTCGAAACCATACCACAAAAAGTAATCACAGCCCCTCCCTTCAACCAAACAAAACCAACAAATATTTAAATAATTAATTTCATTCAATACACATGCATCTCACTTATATACGTAATTTGGTTCTACATTCACGGACGCAACTATAGTTCATGCATTTTATGAAGTAAAAAATGATGAGAAATGAGTATTGGTCAAGAAAGATGGGGTAAACAAGGTTTTACAGACATTAACATTAAGATGGTACTTCATACCATTAAGATAATACTTAAAGTACATTAGGCCCCGTTTAGTTCAAGAAAATTTTTAACTCTATCCAAAATTCAGAATATGAAAAAATTTCGATGTGATTCTGTCTTTAGTTTTTCGTTTTCGAGAAAATCGTTTAGTACTTGAATTTGGTTGAAAATAAAGAATAAGAAAAATCGGGTTTTGTGGCAGATTTTCTTGAAAATAAGAATTAATGAAAATGATGAAAATGTGTTTAAAATAGGTTACTATTCACAATCCGTGTTTCGTGGCGCGATGAGAAGAAAATCGAAGTGGAAGGCGAAGGGGAAGAAAGAAGAAAGCCGTGGCAAATCCAGTGTTTCGTTTATCCCGATCGACCAAATCCAGTGTTTTCGATTTAGTTCGAAACGAGGAAACTGTATGGCAGTTTTTCGATTCGTATATAAAATGTTGAAAATAGTGAATTAACTGCTTTGTTTTCAAAATTTGTTTTGTATGCGTGCTCGTAGCTAAGCGTGTTTCGCTTGTTTTGAAAAGTTTGAATAAAGCAGAGAAAATTTTCACCATAGCGAGGGCCTTGTTAGTAGCTACAGAATTTCATTCAATACATATCTCATTTATATACGTAATTTGGTTACAACTATAGTTCATGCATTTTATGAAGTAAAAAATGATGGAAAATGAGTATTGGTCAAGAAAGATGGGGTAAACAAGGTTTTATTGACATTAACATTAAGATAGTCCTTCATACCATTAAGATAATACTTAAAGTATATTAAACTAGTAGCTACAGTTTGTTAGAATAAGGTGGTGTTTGTTTTTGAGCTTATCTTGGCGAATAATTTTTCGGCGTCATTGTTGTTTTAAAATTTTAAACTTTGTGTGAAATTTTTAAAGTTCGAGATAGAAAAAAAGTGAAAATATTTGAACTTACGTTAGAAAAAATAATTTTCACAAAAATAGAAAAACTCAATCGTTCTTGCATTAAAGAGTGGCCCAGCAATATCTGCCTTCTTAGGGATGACCGACGGGAGGTTTGGGACGGGGCGATCAAAAGTGCCCCTGGCTTGTTATTTTTTTGGTCTGGCTTTATCTGTTTAAAAATTAAGCAGGGGCGGGCGAGAGATACGAAAATTCAAACTAGCGTTTATTTTATTTTTGTTTTTATTTTTAATTTTAATTTTTTTATATTTTCTTTTATTTTTATTATATTAAAATTAATATTTTCATAAAAATAAAAAATATTATGGTACATATATTATTTATTAAAAAACATTATAATAATAATTATTATTTATATTAAAGTATAAAAATAAAATAATAAAAAATTATTTTTAAATATAATCAGTAGAACATTATTGTTATTTTAAATATATGGTTCGTATTATTGCTTTATTAGGTCCGTTCTACCCCGAAACAATTTATTCTTTTAGTTCCTTTATTTTAAATTAAGCTTGGCCAAGTCGTTTTCTGACTTCAGTTTTCGTAAAATCTCGTCTCTGAATCATTGTATTTATCGTACGAAAATCGAAAAAAAATTTATCTTGTCTCGGAATTTGATGAAGCTTTCTAGGTGCGCGCTAGATTCAGCGAGAGGCAGATTTAGCGGTATGATCATTTTAGTCGTAGAGATCTAGAGGAATTTTATGAAACACCATGGTATGTAATGATTTATTATTTTTATTAACGTTTTCAGTTTTTGAAAATTTTTAATTTTAAGGTTTCTGATGTAATCACCGGGCAGTCTTGGATTTGAGAAAATAGCTGAAGCCGTTAAGCGATTAAAATTAAATTAAACATGTGTTATTAAAATGAGGCGGAATGGGAGCGTGTCCGTTAAGTTATCGTCACTATACTAATTCTGCAATGTTAAAAGCAAGCAGCTTATCTTGAATGTTATTAAGTCTTATTCGTGATAAGGCACCGAAAAAAGTTACATTGACGTTAAGTAAAAAAAAGCAACCTTTAAGTACATTTGAAAGAAACAATCATTATATGGAAACGAAAGTCAAAATATCAGATTAATCTCCACAATATCATTTTTTTTTTAAGCACACGTCCATCTAAAGCAAAAAAACAAATTTCCCAGAAGAGTAAATGCCCGCTCTTTAAGGCGGGGGGGACCTGTTATTATTTTGTCCCCCAACCAAAAAAACATATACAAGAAGAGTAAATGCACCATTCAGTCATGCCCAGCTGTATATATTTTACTAACAGACGAACTTCTTTTATTATTATTATTATTTTTTTTTTCCTTTTAAGAATAAAAATTAACCTATGTAGTTTTATTACTTTTCATGGTATGTTTTTATATCATTTACTTATAACACTTATACTAAAAAAAAATATCTAATATCAGATATAAATATTATTTTTAATACACATATGCAACTTATTATATATGTATTAATAGAAATACATAACACAATATAATAATTTGGTTCATTCTTATAATTAAAGTAACAAAATCATTTAACAAACCAACCTTTTATATGCGAAGACAAAAGAAATTGGATCTCATGATGACTTATAAAGATGAATTAATCTACTAGTTAGAAGATTACTTTCATAAAATTTAACAATTATACTTAATGATTTAAATTTAATTTATGTTAAATTATTTTTAACTTAAAACTTATTAATCGATTTTTATTTTAAGTATTACCATTATTAAATAGAATTAACTTAATATTCACGATATATCATTACATGGATATATTTATCCTCATTATTCTAATCAATATTTATTTTTATTAATCTTAAACAATATAAATACCTTTATTAATATTTGAAATATTATAAATATATAAGATGCCAACAAATTTTTTATCATTAAAAATTAGTCATGGTATAAAGTCATGATTGTAGAACAGTCTTAGTAATGTGTACAAATATGAAAAAAAAAAAATTTAAAGTTAGGAAAAACTTACTTATTCAATCTAATACAGGTTATTTTTAATCTAAAGATTATGATATTAAGTTATTTTCATCCTTTTAATGACTTAAATTAAGTAATTAAGTAAAATTTGAAATAACGTCATCAAATTGATTACCTTGTAAAATCGATAATGTATTAAAATTGCCTAATTCGGCATATTAACACATCCAAGTTATTATTCAAAAAAAAAAAAAAACAGATCCAAGTTAAAATACAAATTAAAAGATAAAAAGCCGGTTAAGAATTTTAGGCAATATTTTTAAATTAAAAACAAAAAGAAAGATATGTTTCAGCAAATTTCATCTAATTTTAACTTAAAATATTAATGCTAAATATCTTAATGATTTAAAGACAAACATGCTTGGTCAACTATTTGACCAGTCAAATTATATATCAAACCTATACATAACATAGGTGATTTTTTTTTTGGCTAAATAGAAAAAGCCAAAATTTTAAGCTTTTTATATTCAACCAAAAGCACCGTATGAATAGTAATAAATATGACTACAGTAAATTTATCATCCATATATTCAATTTAAATATATTATTTGAGCCAAAAACAAAAAACAACGCACCTATACATTTCATTTTATTCTCAAGAAAAAAAAAAAAAAAAGAGGACTATTTCATCATGCACTTCCACAAGATCTCCTTAAGAAAATATGTTTAACAAGGTACAAGGGCATAATCTTTAGTAATTACAGCACCAGCAACAATGTTACCCAATGTTCTGACTGGGTGAACAAAAAACAATTAAATATTAGAAGAAAATAAATTTTTTCATTTGAAACACTGTTGTTTGTGTCTATGGAATTAAAAGACAGCACCATAAGGTACCAAAAAAGGCTGAAACTGTAGGGTTCTTACAATTGAAAAGTGTACCTCCTCCAAGAAACAGATCTCAGGCCATGGAAATTCTCTTGCATGCCCGGTCCCCCCTGACGCCGGTATCATTCCTATGCACTTCTTCATTTCTCCTGTGAGGAAAGTTCATGGATGCATTAAGTGTTTTCAAGACATTTGGTAATTATTATCTTAATTGTCTCCTGAAGCTTTTAGGAGAATCTCCTATAGAATCACAACTGTGTTCTCTAAGAACATTAGTTAAGTAGTTAATTGATGATTGTACTCACTTGGATCACTGAATTCTCTGAAGTAGTTTGTCCACCATGATTTTCTGCTGCACCAAACTCAAAGACTCTGAATTCATTATAGCATTCCCAACAAGGATGACCGTAGATGGAATGAGGCATTTACCTACCATTTGAAATCAAATTAAAAACATTTAGGCCCCGTTTGGATTCGAAAATTTTCAACTCTGTCGAAAATTCGAATATGAAAATTTTAGTAATGATACAATCTTTGGATTTCGTTTTCGAAAATACGTTTCGTATTTGAATTTGGTTGAAAATAAGAATAAGAAAATCGGATTTGTAAAATAGATTTTTCTTGAAAATAAAGTTAGCAATAAATGATGAAAATGTGTTTTTCTTCTACCTTTTTTTAAAGCCCCATAATTTCGCTTTTCTGACTTTTGTTTTATCGTGTTTTCGTTTTATCGTGTTAAATCAGGTGTTTTAGGGTTGGTCGAACAAGAGCTTAATTTCACGCGTTTAGATTCGTATATAAAGTTGAAAATAGTGAATTCATTTCTTTATTTAAAAAATTTGTTTTGTCTTTGTCTGCAAATGTGCAACGTTTCGCTTGTTTTCGAAAAGTTTGAATAAACGAAAATTTTCACCTCTTAACGAGACACCACCTACCATTCTCTATTCTCTGTTCTTTCTTCAATCAGGAAGTTTGAAATAAATATTCAACAAGATTTGCAAAAATAAACAATTTCCAACTTTTTTACTACATTGGCAGTAAGTAAAAAACAATCAAAAGATGTTAATGGCATACATTGGGAAAGCAGAGATACTTAAATGGACAATAGTAAAAAAGGAAGGCAGGAAGGAGAAGGACTATACCCAAACCCGGCCATTTAAACCAACTGCTATCTCGAAGGAAAGCTTCTTCCCAAGAGCCTCGAGGACTGGACAAGTCGGGGAGCTCAGCAGCCTAGAAGATTAAAATGAATGGTCATCACTTCAACTTAAAGGAAACCTCAAAATGTATTTGTGTGTGCACACAGACAAAGGAAGGAATGATTTATGCCAAACATTTATCTTTAAGTTGAAGGAGTTGGGCAAAACGATCTCACATTCTCGATAGGCCTGTTGATGTCTCAAACATGTACCCGTCTTTAAGAGGCCCGAACTCTGCTGCTTTCCCACCGGCTAAGAACAAGATATGAAGTTTTACTAACTATTAGTCCAAATAACCTCCTCACAGTCTAAACAGAGCAAGCCATAGGAGTGAGGTATTTTATAATGAAGCCAGAAATCCAAATAAACTAACCATCAGTGCATGAAAGCTCAGGATTCATGCCTATGTTTGCATTGACCACTCGAACATAGAGCAAAGTACCTGCCTGTGACATAAAAAGTAAGCTCAATAAAGTACTGCCCAAGACACCATTTTTATAGTGGAATACAAACTAAAGGAAAAATATAAATCAATCGATATTATTGCATTTTTTTTTAAATCAACAGAACTCCTGCGTTCTTATATTGCAATAGTTCTGATATAATCCATGGGACTGGCAAAGGGACATAGCACCATTATTTCCAAGAAAGTAGAGGGGGGAAAGAAAAAGGAAAAACCAAAGAGAAAAAGTGTGTTTTGGGAGGTTAGACTGAGGTGCCTGCGGATGAACCAATGAGCAAGAAGTGGTGATCAAAAACAATTTTGATATAGCCAAGCAGACATCATATTGCATTAGCACTGATTAATAAAATGAAAAAAATTTAAGACTTTAGGAATTTCACCTCGAACTTAGGTATATTTCTCCTTGTTCCTCCTTCAAATGCAAGTACAGGCAGAAGTACCAATGCAGGTCAACTGATGTCCACAAGAAAATTCTGCAAATGATGGGATCGAAAGGTAATCATTTTATAGTTTGTGAGAGCTGTGAAGAAAAATATAAGAAAATGATGGTTTTCTTATTGAAAATGAATGAGTGAATTAGTTTTACATAATATAGAGACACTTCTATATATACAAAAGAATGGAATAGCAGGATGATATTACAGAGTATCTTATGATTCTATTTCATAAGTTGGAAGCGTATAGGTTATATAGTCGAGAACATTTATAAAATTGTACTTAATCTCATATTTGATCACAGAAAGCTGACAATCACGACACAGGAGTATTCAGCGATGGAGTTAATGTGATTGAATTTGAGGACCGTAGGAAGATCGACTAGAAGATCCGTGAGAGGATATCGGTAGGGATCAAGTCGGAAGAGATCAGGTGAGAAGATCCGCCATAGGAGAGATCAAGCGAGAAGATTCGCAAGAGGAGACGGCTCACTCCAAAACCAACCATGGCTTTGATACAATGTGAAGAAATATAAGAAAATGATGGATTTCTTATAGAAAATGAATGAGTCTTGTTAAGGATTAGTCACCTAATCCATTTAGGATTTTTTTCCTTCTCTCTTTAGTCTCCTAGTTAGACTCTAACTTTGTTTTCTTTTTGTCCTAACACTAGAGTATATATATGTTTTTTTGCTCCTTTGTAAATTAATGAGAATATAGAATTCATTTTCTCTCAACATGGTAGAATTCCTTTTGTATATATATACAAAAGAATAGAATAAACAAGAAGATAATCTAAGAATATCCTAGGGAATAAACTAGAGGATATTCTAAGAATATCCTATGATTCTCAACAAGAGCAAACAAAGGTTTAAATTTGCTTACTTTTGATAAGTAAATGATGCTATAAATAAAATTATTTATCCAAGGAAAACCAAATATGAATACAAGAGTTTGAAATTATGTACCATGGGAATAATTAGAGAAAGAACAGCAGAACCTAGATAGATATTCTGTAGAAATAACACTTGGGAAGAGAACAACAGAGCATCTGAAAAAATATATTTTTGAGAAAATGTCATTTGAAAAGAAAAGGTCGTAAGAATCTTACCCAAACTTTCTGAAATTAAAAAACAATGTTACTTTCCAAGATTTTAAGCTCAATACCTATGAAGCCATGGACAAAATGATAAGGATGCATTTGGACTACAATAAGGATCCTGAAGGGTAATCAGGAAGCGAAATATATTTGGTAATGCGGTAAATTAGGCAGAACCATGCCCCACATTTGCAGATTGAAGTAAATTCCAATTCACAAGCTAAGAATGCAAGGAGAGAGCTTGAAGTTCAATCTCATCAAATGCACAGGAAACACGAAAATATGTCTAATACAAAAAGTCAAACTGTACCCAGAACCAAAAATGATTGACAAATCAAATGTCAACAAGAAACCACCATTTCTGCATGTGCTCCTTGCTTAGTACATTTCATGCTTTAGAATATAATAGCAAACAACATTATGTCTGCATCGTAAAGATGCTTATTTATATTGAATAAACAATTAAGCTAAATTACTATACTAACACCAAAAAATTCATAATTGTAACTGAAACATGACATTGGGGTACTTCAAAAATGCTTACATCTGCTTTAGAATCTACCACAATTCCAAGGCAACATCCTCAATGGCAGCACATAACTGTACAAAAGAATAGCCACACAAATAAGAACTTACAGCATTGAGTAGTTCCTGCATGAATTGACAAGATAGTATTCTGTCATCTTTATCATAATTAGCTAATGATAATTGCACCATACTCACCCTCTTTTGGGAGCTTTCAACCCAATACTTGTTCGGCTTTGAGAACCTTAGCCTCCCCGCTTTTGTGACAGTAATATTATCACAGTCCTGAAAAAATTAGGGTGGCAAAGATGGATGCATATTATATAGACTCTAATCAACACAAAAGAGAAAGGAATAAAGCTAAAAAGAAAAATTACAACAACAAATAAACCTATTGCACACCAAATCTCAAGGAAGAGAAGAAATTGGAAAATATCACAAGCTAAGTAACTAACCATCAAACAACTAAACAGAGCATGGTTGAATGATTATGAATAGATTGAACCTCAAATCTTTGCTTCCTCTAGAAACTAGGAGAAGAAATGACCAATTCATTATGGTAAGACAAGGGTTTCGTGGCACATCTAATTTTTACTTCTCGAGGCGGAAAAGGGATTGTTGTCTTCAATACAAGAAACTCTATAAGTTGACAAGAGAAGTTTTTGGGGAAATTCGGGGAGGGGTGCAGAAGGCTGCCTCGTTGTGCTTATTTTGGACCATATTTAACAAGATTAATGACAGATCTTTTGATAATCAGGAAAGTCTGATCAAGTCATCAAAATGTAGTTTTTGTAATCTCTTCTGTTGTGCTCAAAGAGATCCATGGATGTGCATTCCATGTAGTATTTGTCTTGTGCACTTGACTGCAGTATTTATTTTAATTGGTGCTGCTAATATAACTTTGTTTCTTGTATCAAAAAATCAAAACAATTTAAAAAGAAAAAAAAAACAAAACAAAAAAAGGATGAACAGATTTAACCCCAATCCTTTTCTCTTTTTTTTTCCCATTCAAAGTAGGAAACACAAATTGAGAATTATGCATTCCCAAAGATAGACATTGCCAGGCATTTATGTAAATCAAGTGTCATCAGGTCATTATCAGAGTCAAGCAAGAGGCAGCACACAAGAATGTCTTTTTTTTTTATAAGTAAGCCGAGAAATATATTGACAAAAAAGGGCCAAGCCCTAGAGTATATAAGCGAAAGTATACAAGGAAAGAAAAACAAAGAGATGAGTAGAGGACATATGCCAACCACCCATAACAAAACCGGCTAGAAAAGCTAGAGAATACACATAAGCAAGCTTACAATAGAGTACTTCCCCTCATAAATTATCCCTGCCCAAGAAGTGAGGGAAGTTATGAAAGAATGTTTCAATCTAGTGGGAGAGAAACTATCATTATCAAAAGACTTCTTTTCTTTCTTCAAATCGCAGACAAGGCAAAGGGAATTTGCCTTCCACGCGTGTTTCTGGCTTTTTTCTAATGGGGAAGGTTGTCATGCCAACATAAACTCTTTAACCAAGGGAGGACAAGCCCAGACCACTCCCGGCAGGGAAAGTATGGCTGCCCAAAAGCCCCCGGAGCGAAGAGAGGCGAGTGGAGTAGGAGATGGTCTGCAGTCTCCCTCATCTTCTTTACCAAAGGGGACATGCAGCGTCGTAAGTCCCTTTTTTAAGTGATCCATGGTCGACACTTTGCTCCTTAAACCTCCTAGTGGGTACACTCACTTTAGGGAATGCAAGCTTTGTTCCAGATTAGCCCTGCCAAGATAGCTTCAAAGGTGCCACCTTCTAAATGCCTATAGTTAGCTTTAACTATGTACTCGCTTTTCTTATCCACTAACCAAAAAATTTTGTCCCTTTCCCTCTGATAGATATTTTCAACATGTCGAGCTAATAAGTCTCTATATTTCTAATAGGATAATCTGCTTCAGGCGAGATAAAATAATAACTAGCACATTAAGCTCTTCTGCCGACTTAGTAACATTCCAAGTTTAAATACAAATAAAAATAATGACTCCACTAATTAAATAATCCTAAAAGCTAACACATTATCTAATTAATAAAATAAAAATAAAAATAAAATAATACTTAGTGGACTAAAAAAACTAACAATCTAACTTACACTAACAACGTGGTCTCTCACCCCACTTATTGACTAATTCTCTAGTACTACACGTCTTCATTATCTCCTATCACCTTCTTCCATTTCCCAATCGTTGAATGGCCTCATAAATCTCAGGTTCCATCCTCCTTCGCCTCTTGTAGTGTCCCAAACCTCTCCCACTTTATCCCCTTTTGAGGCAACCATAGAAACTTTGAAATGTGACAAACTGAAAGTACAATAATTATCATGTACAAGGATTGCATGTGTTACATGATAAATGGAACCATTAAGTGATACACCAATTTATGCGCTTAAACACCCATGATTTCAAGAAAACCCCGTCCATCAAACTAACTACTCAATTCCATCTCCTTACGATCCTGTGTAGAGACCCACACTCAATGAAATATGAATAAAATTAAAGCAAGAACCAAGAATTATGCTGCCTAAAGCACAATAGACCAATCAACAACCCAATTAAACTTACATACCCCATATATTCCCATGGGCATGTTTGGCAGTAGAAGTAAAGATACTTTCATGAACATTCCATTTTCAAGAATAAGAACTACAAATATTTGCTTTTAGATCACTTTCAATATTGAAAATGCCTGCATTTTCAATAGTTGAAAACAATAGTCCTTTATGGAATTGACCCATTTGTAAATGAACCTTCCAGAAACATATAATTACATGCCTTCTTATCATTCTAATTTTCTGCTTATAACAGCTCCCATTTTCTCCAACATGCAAGCTTAAAGGGGAGCAGACAACCATCAGCAACTAAAGTCCCACATCTCATTAAACCATTAATCAGATATCCCATAATGTGAGGAAAATCATAGTTTTAAAAGGCGTGTCTAGGCTCAAGGCACAACCACTCCCTAGTTATAGCGCCTAGCCTTCCAAAACATGCGACTTATATAATATAACTTATTTTTAGAACACTTTTATTCTTGAAATCTCTAATTATATATTAAAATTTTATAATTTTACTACTTTTTCATGAAATTTTCTTTAAACATTAGAATCTTTAATTTTTTTTATTAATATATAATGCTACTTTGAATTATATTTTATCAAACTAGTATGCATCAGAAGATTACATTTCACTTCACAAAAGCATGTGCCTTAAGTGCGCCTCAAGGCCCCAAGAGGCCTTTGTGCTTTTAAAACTATGAGGAAAATGCAAGGATAATAAAATAGAGAGAAAAAGTAGAAGAAAAGACAAAGTGAAGTTAAAAAAAAAAATTATTAGAGTTGATAAATTATTTTTATTCACTGCGTCACACTCATTATATTTATCTTAACTCATTAATATAAAGATTAAATAATTTTAAAATAACAAGTTTTTAACAAATTTGGATTATATTTTATTTTCTTTAAAAATTTTCAAATGACAAGAAAAACTCAATTTCCTCTTTCATTGTTACTTGCCGACAACCAAACACAACCTACATTTTCTCGTTCCAGAAACAAGTGTCAAGATGAATTAATGGAATTAAATACAAACAAAGATGAAGTACTAAAATGAATTACTTTTAAAAATAGAAAATAACTAAGTAAACAAACACTATAGTTCAAATTTAAAAAAATCGAAATTAAAGTAGAAACCCTAGTAACAGGACCTGACGGAGCGCCTCAAGCTTGATGGTCTGGTTATCAAACGTTGAAAGATCAAGAACCACGTCTCCTGGAACCTAAAAACAGTAGAGAAATTCGATTCGAAAGAAAATTGAAAAACTGAAAATTAAAAAAAATTAAACCAAATTATAAAAATATAAATAATGAAACACGCAGACAGAGAAGTATTCGAAACTGAAGAAGAATCAAGTCGAGGAAGAAGGAGAATGAGCAGGGACTCACCACTAACTGGTCGATGAAGCTTTCTGGCTTCTTTTCTTCCATGGTTTCTTCAACGAGGCGGGTAGTAATGAATCCGACATGGCCCTCCCTCTGTTTTATTTTTTCAGTTCGAATTGGGCCTGGGCCGACTTGATGTTTAGGGTGGGCTTTTCAGTAGTCCAGACCGGCCCAATTACCCAAACTGCTTCTTCTCTGCAACAAAACCCTAAGCCATTTCTTTCTCCTTCGCTCTTCAATCCTGAGTCTTCTATCAGGTACTTTCTCTTCACACTGTTTTTTTTTTTTTTTTTTTTTTTTTGTTTTAGCAATTCCTTTATTTGAAATCGTATCTGCATTACGGACTTCTTCGTTGGTCATTTTCTTAATGGATTTTCTCGCTAACCAAACAGGGGTTTAGACCCATTTTTAATGGGAAATGACCAATTTTCCGAATGAAAGTGCTGTAAATCCCAGGAAACCTTGATTTTTCTGTTTCCGGTTTCCTTCTACTTTCTCTGCGGAGGAAAGTGGATGGGATTTTTAGGATTTATGATAAGCATAAAGAAAAAATATTTGTTATTGTAATATGTATTGTTTGATTAAAGATTCTGCATCAGATATGAAAGTAAAAGTTTCCGTTTTCCAGTTTTGGTTTAAGTTTTCAGTTGATTTTTCAGGCGCAGTTTGGATCAAATCAGGAAAATTGAAGCTGCGACTCGGAAATGAAAGTTGCAGATGCTCCTGCATAAGACATGATTAAAGTTGTACTTCTTTGGATTCATCTTCGTCTCGCGAGCGAAACCATGAAGAATATTACACTTCTGAAAGCTGCTTTTCGAGTTCATCCAACTCTTCCCAAGGTAATCGGGCCTCTGCAATCTCGTTTTTTCCAACACGATTTTGTTCCCAGAGACCCTAATGCCAAGCCGAAGATGCAATGCCGGCGTTGTATGTATTATACGGCCCTAGGCCTCCCACCCTCCGGCAGAGTCATTGGAGCTTGCAGGAACAATTGCAACCTAACCCCTGAAGAGCAATAAACAAATTGGTCCCATGCTGAAAGAAAGAGGCTGAGCCTTCCAAAGAGACGCAAGGAATTTCAACGGAAGGAATGGAATTGGGTGGAGGAGGGCTGGCAGCAGCAGGAGCTGGAAGGTTGAAAGAAGGTGGAAGACAGCGTTACGTGTGGGAGAAGTTCGATACAGCTGCAAAGATCAAGGTGATCAAGGAAGTGAGGGCTTTTACTAATCTGGGTTTGAAGGAGGCCAAAGACCTTGTTGAGAAGACGCCTGTTTTGGTCAAACAAGGGATCACCAAAGAGGAGGCAAATGAGATAATACAGAAGATTAAGGCTGCTGGAGGAGTTGCAGTGATGGAATAGAGTTCTGAGTTTTTTCTCCACTTCCTCTTGCTCTTTTTTTTTTTTTTTGATATTTCTTTCTGAATTAATGAAAAAGGAATAATCAAATTTTCATTTGGCGTACAATCTGGGGTTTCCTGAATTTTGAACAAATTTTTTGGATTGTTTGTGTACTTTGATCCAATTCTGTGCCATCAGCAGTAAAACCAGTCCAGTTTCAGGGAATGATGCTTATGTGCTGCTTAAAAAAATAGAATCTAACACCTACCGAGAATACAAGGCGTTGTGGAAAATCTGTAGGCTTGAAATCATCTGCTTCTTCCACCCTCTGAAAACATTGCGCATCAATGGTAAATTCATTCAGCTTTCTTCAAATCTTAGATGCTGTTTGTTTGTTTGTTTTTACTTAATGTTAGAATAGAACAAACAATGGTGCTCATTTGTTTGTTTTTCTAAAAAATATATATCAATCTTTTAATTTTTTTATTTAAATTTTCTATGCTTTTACCAATTATATCATCACATATATGATTTTACAATATTTGAATAATACAGTTTTTTTAATAAGAAAAAAAATCAAGGAAAGTATTCAGAAAAGGAAAATATTTTGATATTTTTCTATTCAAACAAAATTTTCAAATTTAGTAATAAGTAATGAAAAATTTAAAAAAAATTGAGAGTGAATGAATGATTTATAATGCAAGGATTCTTATCTTGGAAGCGTCTAAATGATAATAGCAAAAAAATAGATCTTTCTAACAAAAAAAGCTTGTCTCAGCTTGATGAAGCCAATCAGCTGAAGTAAAAGGGTCACCCAGTGAATAGTTCTTGAATCCCGATATTTGGGCGAATATTCTTGAGAGCCATTCCCTTGACGATGTGAGAATATGATGGAAATTTCCATTTTAAGTATGGAGTGATATAGATGAATGAAGGGTATATGATGTAATTATTAAGGAAGATAAAGGGTAAAATTGGAATAGATTTAAGATAACTAAAGTTTTAGATGCTCCACTGTTGGAGATTTCATATATACAACTGGCTAAATCTCGAAAAAATTCTTTTGGAGCAAAATATAGAGCTTTAGATCTTGACTTGATCTTTTTCTTGCTTCAGTGGAGATGCTCTTCCAGTTACTGCCCTTGGAACTACTATGAGATTCCACCAAGACCAGACTTTGCTCTGGTAGTTAGTTGATATAGCATAAAAAAAATTCTTTGAGGCTAAGGTAGTGACTCTTGAATCCAATGAATTGGGAAATGCAGATTTTTCATTTAATTTCTTCTCAAATGCAATAAAAGAGATAAAATGTAGTCATCTAAAATTATAGAACACTGCATCTTGTCCCACTCAATGAAATTAACCATGCAGGTTGAGTTGTAAACATCAAACATTTGGGGTGAGTAGAAAGTAAAAACTAAAAACAAACAGGTAGGTAGGTAGGTAGGAAGGTAAAAAAGGGAGAAACAAACCCAGTCTACAAGAGAGAGTTTATCATAAATAACCTGGACAGGACATATATATATATATATATATATTATGATGTAGTAAGTAGTAGTAGTAGTAGTAGTAGTAGTGCAGGTGGAAGAACTAATTGGAGGAAGAGGAGCCAACCATGGAGCTTACTTTCTTAAGGAGCCCTTTAATCTCACCCTCCAATTTGGCTCTCATATCTGGAGAAAGATCGTCGCCTGACTTCTCCAACATTGAGGTCATCATCTCCAGATTCTGCCTGATGTAGAAAAGGGGCGGTACCTCTCCACCGCTTGGAGGCGGCCTTGCTAGGGTCTTCAATGGCTCCACTTGCTGGGAAGCCAGAACTATCTGCTGATGATGATCCAAAGCCATAGAAGAAGCTGAGGAATAATGATTGAGTTGGAAGTTGACAAGAGCAGCTCCAAAAGGGCTGCTGCTGCTGCTGCTGCTGCATTTTTCTAAACTCCGAACGGCCTCTCTGGCATCAGAATTTCTTATGAAGACTATCTGGGCATACAGAGAATTGTTCAACACCTTGGTTTCTGACTCCTTCAGGGGTCCAAACTTCGAAAATGCTTCAACCAGAGTTTCCTTTGAAGGCATGGGAGATCCCTGGGAAAATGTCAAGGTAAGAGTGGTACCGAGAGCTCCTGCTGTATGCCCCACCACGTTATTTATATCCGGCATCCCACCAGCAATTTTGTTTCCAAATTCTCCTTTCCTCCTCCTCCTCCTCTTCTTCCTCTCAGGTTCCAACTTCTTTAGATACCAAGACAATTAATCTCCAGCAAATGTTGTTTTTCTGATGAATTGGGTTCAGCACTATTTCCATTCAAGTCTGGTATATTAGCAGTGCAATTGATTTTTGGGCATTCCATTGTTGCTTTTTCCTTCCTCTTTCTTTTCCTAGGCTTCAGTTTACCTCCAGGTGCAAGCAGGCTCTCGTCGCTTGTGAATCTTCTGCCGTAAACTGAATTTAGCAGTGTTTCCATTAACCTCTAGTGGCTTATAGTAAAATTGCCATTGAGACACCCTCCCGACCATTCAGCTCGGGAATAACTACTCAAATGAATGCAGATCTTTCATTGATGGGCTGGCTTGTGGCTTCCATTTCCCTCTAGCGCAACAGTGCTCATAACACGCACATCTTCCTTGGATGGGCTAGGTACTGGACTACTCCCATTCAAATCTGGTATCCCAGCAGTGAATTTCATATGCAAGCGCTCCGACGTTACACCTTCCCTCTTTCTCTTCTTTGGCTCAGGTTTACCATTTGGAGCAAGACGCTTAATTTCCTGAATCATTTATCAGTGAACTGCGCTACAATGCCAACATTCACATCTAATAGGCCAGGAGTAGGCTTGGTCTTAGACCTCTTTGAGCTTGTTCCTTCCTTTTTCTTCATCACCTTCCCCCCATGTTTCGCTTTGGAAGATTCGCGACTCATTTCCTGCATATTCTGGGCATGACCATTCACACCTGACAACCCATCGCCTGCAGGATCTTTTCCAAGTAAGCTGGATTTCGCATGGTTTCCACTGCCGTCTGGTATGCTAGCACTCAATTCAGCCAAATCCTTTAACGATCACCATTTCCTTTTCCTTTTCTTTCTCTTCTTCCGCTCAGGTTTTATAAGAGGCTTAATTTCAACGACCTTTCTCAAAGGCTGGGTTCTGCTGCTAAAGCCTCTTTCTCACCGTTTACATTCTTCTCATTCACCACATTGGGGCCGCCTCACTATATACTGAACATCTGAACCTGTTAACGAATCCACAATTGAACAAAATTCTCTCTTTCCCTTGGATAAAGACGTCTAGTGCTGCACAACGAAGCTCAGAAAGCATTACAGAGGAAGATACATTTATTGCCCCAATATCAACAGAAACGGTACTATCATTAATGGATTTTCTGGACCTTTTTCTCCGTGCCTTGCCACTACATTTTACAACTGAAGGGGGTGCACCAAGCTGCTCCGAATCCTCATTCATGTCCACCCCATCACAAGAAACTTTGGAAACCCTGGGGTCTTCTGTTTCAGAATTTTCCATAACAGGCCCTTTACGCCGCCATTTTAAGTTTATGTAGGGAGGAGACAAGTACTTGCTCTTCTTTCTTTCCCTGGATTCAACACCCTTTTCAGATTTTGTTCCGGTCCCACCATCACCATCTCCGGCATTTGATCCTTTGTTCTCCGTTTCTGTTGGAGACATTGAGAAGCCAGCCTCCTTAGAGGAGGAAGCCAATTTACCACCATCTTCAGCTTCATGACATGCCTTCCTAGCTTCTGAATCTCCCCTCTTCTTTCTCTTCCTGGTTTTTGATACTGGATTGTTGGATATAATTTCTTCTTCAGCAACATCCTTTCTGTGGTTCTCCTGTACATCGTCCATATCCTGTCCCGAAATTTCAGCTGGGCCAACAGTTTTCTTTGTATGAGAAACTTTATCCTGAAAATTCTCTGGTTCCTTCAGCAGTGATGTTGAGGGAGTTTTTCCAAACTCATCTAGATCTTGTCCTCCAACTTGATCATCAACATTGCCTCTGGCTGCCAACTCATCCCCAGCACTTTCTTCCACCTCATTCATTCCCAGGATCTGACGCATAGACAATTGACAATGGCCTATTGAACAATACAAATGCAGATACCACGATTTCTTCAAAACAGCCGATTCAAGCACACCAGTCATAGAAACAACCTGGAGCAAGATTTGCAGTTTTGCAGAAGCTTCGAAGCAGTTCAGATCTCAGTTGAAATATTTTGTGGCAGTTTGGGCAGGTTCTGGCTATCTCGGGATTGACATCAGCGGCAACGGACAAAGTTCAGATCATGATGCTTTTTCAAAATGCAGAACTCTTAGTCAAAAAAAAACTGCCTTCTGATCCTCACGTGACAGCCTCCTCAATGGCTCCAAGGAAATTTTTAGACTTTCTTTGCCCTGATATCTGTTTAAAGTCCTCATGAAGGGGCTTTAACTGAAATGGAGTGCACCAATCAAACTTTCCATTCCCGAAATACCCAACCAATAAGCTTTGGTCCAAGCTGCACTTTGCCACAGACTTTGATGCATAATTAGGATCACAAATCTGACCAGGCCACCAACTCTCATTTTTGGTTTTGACCCATACCAAATCTCTGATAGAAAATTTGCATTCTTTGCCATTATTTTCCGATCCTTTTTCCTTCTTTGCATCCACCTCTAAACCTGAACATTTTTCTTCATCAGGATTATCCCTTATAACTCCACTTGGTGGACCAGAAACTTCCACAACAAGCGAAATGCCATCTCCCGAAACTTCTATCGCCTTTGACTCCATTTACATCCAATGGTGACTGGGTTCTATCTTCTTCGATTGCCTCCAACCCCCCATCCAATGGTGACATGGGGCGATCTTTTGTTTCTTCGTCCATCACCATTTTCTCATTCCCACTTTTCTCTTCCCCATTGCTAATGCATCCGACCTCAGACAATGAAGTATCTCCTCCTACACTTACTCCATTGTTTTGAAGCTTTATTTCGGTCTCCACGGAATCTGAAACCGCATGCACCACACTTTCTACCACCACCCCATCCTTTGGAAAACGACTCTTCTCTGTCTGACCAACATCCAAACACTTTTCTGTAAAAGCAACAGTGGCAACTACTACATTGTTGACCCCATTGTCCTTACCACCATTAACACCAGCACTTCCACCATTCTTTGAGATTAACCCAGTTGGACTCTCACTGAAACCAAAAACCCCAGAAGTTCCTTCTAGGGCTTTTTCACTTGGGACCACAGCTAGGGTTTTTGGGGCATTTAGTTTCTCTTCCATTGCTATTCTTTTCCCCAAAATATACTAAAATCCCATCAACTTCAGAGCTGATCAGAGACAAAACAAAAAAGTTCACCCAAAAAAATACGAAATCAAAAACAAAATCAAAGCTTTTCACTGTTTTTCTAAATATAAACCAACCAAACCCACAAAAATCAGAACTAAACACAAAATTTCATTAACAAATGGAAACATAATAATAATAATAATAATAATAATAATAATAATAATGACGATCATCACAATCAAATAAGATATTGATAATACCTTTAAGGGCTTTCCATTTCTTCTGAGACGGCGACTGAAGCGATTCAACCCGGCAGAGCTAAAATCGCGAACAGAGGAATGTGAAGAAAATATGATCAGCCGGAAAAGGGTTTGAAGTTAGGAAAGAAAATAATTTCTGGGACCGGAAATATCGAGAAAACGAAATTTTCTCGGTAGGAAATACTGAACAAAGATGCAGGGTACCATAGCAGAGTGTCCTTTCTTTTCTTTTTCCCCTTTTTTCTATTTTCTCACAGATGCTTATGCTTCTATTTGTCTTCATTTCAAACTCCACCTTTCATTTTCTTTTCTTTTCTTTTTTTTTCTTTTTTTTTTTTATTCCCCCTTTCAAAACGAACTTTTATATCCTCTTCATTTGAAGATAAATATACCTTTTTTTTTTATAATTATATATAATAATATGAGTTATTTATCTTATAATTAATGGCATATTATGTAACTATATGTAAGTTTAAATAAATTATCTTTAGTGTTTATGCGTAAAATAATTAATTCACGAGAATAATGGATCTTTATAAAATTTAATATAAAGATTTTGCATATATCCTATAAGATTTTAGCTAAATATATATGTATTTATCATTAGTTTGAAATTTTATCAAATTTATCTATTTTTAAATTGAAAAAGTACAAATAAAGATAATTAGATTGATATAATTTTAAATTAACCATGATTAGTTTGTATTTAGTTTAAATTTCATAGAAAGGTAAACAAAGGAAAAAAAAATTTTTTTTTTTTGAAAAAATCTGAGTAGATTTATTAAATCTTCTATAATTATATATATATATATATATATATATATATATATATATATATATATATATATATATATATATATGCTCTTCTGCTATACATAGCCTTATCTCTCATTCTCTCACTATGAAGATTTGGCAACATTTATTTTATTAATCCTATGAGTTTACTTGGATTTTTAGAATATTTTATTGATTAGTTTAATTAAGTATCCTACATAATGTTTTCAAATGAAAAATAACCAAATTAAATTTTATTTAATTCAATAATACTAGCTAGATTAATTCAGCAATAGTTTGACTGGCTGGTTTTGGGGCAAAAATATTTTATTTTGGATCATGAAGCCAGTGTCATTCGATCTACTTATAAGGTTAATAATATAGAAATAAGCTCTGATCAAATATGTAGGTAAAATGATTTATGTCTCTCCTATCTTAACCAGAGATCTCAGAGTTCATTCTTTGGGAACGTAGCTGTGTTATGTAGTAAAGTTTTATCGCCTTTATGGTCCATCCAGGCTCGAATGGGGATTAGTCTGGGTGTAGTATGGCTTAAAGGTGTCTTTTGTAACGATTTTGTTGTCAATTCTTAGCCTTGAATCATTATCTATACCTCTTTTCGTCTTTTTCTTTTTCAATAAAGTGGTTATTAAAAAAAATATAGGTTTTTTTTTTTGTTTTTTTGTGATTTTAGTCGTAGCCTTAGTGTTTGTGTGATTGTTGTCGTCTTCACTCATATGTGATTGTCGTCGTTTTTAGTGCGGTAGGTAGTTATTGTCGTCTTGAGTGAAGTCTAGTTTTAAATTAAGTAGTGATCTGGCGTTTATTTGTGTTTGGACGATTCAGGCGAGCAAATTATATATGATTAAAAACAAAAAAACCAAATCAATGGTCATTTGTATGTTAACTTGAGTCTTATATATTATAGTCACAATAGTAATATCAAATGTGTAAACTACACTATCAAATTTATAGGTTTTGAGTCGATTCATTACGTTATTAACTTTGATATCGTTTCGTTCTTTGTGGTTTTTAACGATTTTGATTCAACTAAATTATTTTTTTCTTAAAATAAATCTTTAATTGAAAGAAAAAAATTATTTTACAATTTATAAAAATTAGATCCAATCAATTAATATGAAAGTAACAACTTTTCTGTCTTTCTTTTTTGCCTGTTTTTTTCTTTTCTTTTTAAAAAAAAAAAAAAAAAAAAAAAAAAAAAAAAAAAAAAAAAAATTTTGAAGCTAAAATATGTCAAAATATAATATAAAATCTAAACTTAAAAAAAAGTTAATTGTTTCAGTTATTATTTGTTATTTACTTTAAATCTCTGTTATATTCTTTATCAAAGAGACTCTAATTATAACTCAAACAATATACCTTTTAAAAAATTAGCTTTTCTTTCTTTTTTTTTCTTTTTTTTTTTTTTTTTTTGAAAGCTAAAATATGTCAAAAATATGATATATAAACTTAAAAAAAAAAGCTAATTGTTTTCAGTTTTTATTTATTTATTTACTTTAAATCATACCATTATATTTCTTTATCAAACAAACTCTAATTATAACTCAAACATTCACCTTTTTAAAAAAAAATTAGCATAAGTTTAAACTAAATGGGTAATAAATAAAATTTTCAAATCATTTTAAACATATACTAGAAAAAAAAAAGGTAAGTAAATATTGTAAAAATCAAAACCTATTTAACAAATATATATATATATATATATATATATATATATATATATATATATATATATATATATATATATATATATATATATATATATATATATATATATATATATAATTTGCCATAGATACATATAAAAATAAAAACTTGAATGAAATTAAAACTCTCATTCTACGAATTTTGTTGAGGCCTTAAATCTTTATCTGTTAAATCAACAAAAATTATTTAGGCCCTTTTGATAAATATATATAAAACAGTTTTTTTAGATAATTTTTTAGAACAATATTTCATAGAATTCTTTATATTTTTAAAGAATGAAAGGACTTTATTTGGGAGTTCAAAATATTTTTATTATTTTTGATATGTTTTAAAAATAATTTTTATGGTCGGAGATTTAATTTTAATTATTATAAATGTTAGTTTAATTATTTTCAAAAATTTCCAAAATAAATAATTACAATTTTTATTGGAAAAATCTGTTTTCTTTTTTGGATCTATCTTAATGTTTTTGTGTAATATGCACCAGTCTTTATGGGTTAATCACATAAATGGTGTCTCAACTTTTATATTTTATATTTTCTGTTTCAACTTTATTTTTTTCAACAAAGTATTTAAACCATTTTATTTTTTCTATTTTGGTATATCAACTTTAGTTTTGTATCTAAATTTTTATTTTTTTATTTTGATGTCTAAACGTTTGAAATTTTAAATTTGTTCAATCAAATGTTTTATTGACCAATAAAAACTTATTAGTATTTTTTAATTAGGAAAAAATGAATTCAAATGATATTCCATGTCATATAAAATAGTGAAATTACTTAAATAACCTTTAACGATATGAAATAACAATATTATCATTTTTACATTAGGGGCTTTCCTATATATTTGTTAGAATAAAAAAGAAATTGATAAAATTATTTACTACCAATTAAGATAAAAGTAAAATTATATATATATAATAATTAAAACAATTTTAATTATCTTCCTTATTACTACTTAAGCATTATATAATAATTGAAAAAAATTTATTATCTTATATTACTTTTACTGTTTCTAAGTATTATGTCGAAAAAATAAAATTATACATAAATAATTAAAAAATAAAACATTAGATGTTAAAGATATTTTTAAATAATTAAATATTTATTTTATCAGCAATTGCTCTGTTTGATAAGGAAATTATAACAAAAACCTAATACTGAAGGTATGTGTCACTCACGCCATTCAAGGTCATTTAAGTAATTATATCATTTTTATATGGTAAGAATGTTATTTGAATGCAATTTTTTTTTATTCAAGTATCATAATAAGCTTTAATTGGTCAAAAGTATTTGATGGAACAAAAATAAAGTTTAAACACGAAAATAAAAATAAAAAAAGCAGAAAAGTTTAAATGACTTAATTGAATAAAAAACAAGAATTAGGCAAAAATATAAAATTGAAATAAGATCAAAAAAATTAAAAAGTTGAAACAATATTTATGTAATTAACTCATTATTTATTAAAAAGAGAAGTTGACTTAAAAAGTTATTTTCAAAACTAATATCTTCTAAAATGTAAAGATAAATTTTCAACTAATAAGCAAATTTTAGGAGCGATATCACTAATAAAGGAAAGATTGATTAAATACAAAAAAAGTAATATTAAAATCTTGAACTGGCATGAATAATGCATTTAAATTATAAACAAAAAATTTATTTTAAATATAATATTTTTATGAATTTTATTTTTATATCGTAGCTTATTTTAATTATAATTCACTTTGTCAGCTACGTCGTTTTATCAGATTAGACGAGGGCGTGTTCGGAATGCTTGTTAGTATAAAAAGCAAAAATTAAATGAAAATTATTATATTTAAAAGCAAATTTTGTCGTAATTTAAATACAAAATTCAGAACTTTAATATTCAGACCACCAGCGCACAAATAATTATTCATCACTTTTAAAAAGATTATCCCTATTTAAAAAATTACACATGGATAGTGTGAAAAAAAAAAAGGGAGCAGGGTTTCATAAAATCAGGAGCATATATTCTAGAATTTTCAGAAAAGAGATATATATCCTAAAAAGGAAAATTGTATTTTCCTATAAATAAATAAAAATAAAAATAAAAAAGTTTAATTGGATCATCCTGCAAATCCAAGACCACATTGGGAAAAAAAAAAATGTGGGGCCTACCCACATTTGGGTATGAAAACGGTGGGGGGAGCCCGTTTCTCACCAGACTGTCCACAAACGAAAATCTGACTACACATAAACCAACAGGAAACATTAGTGGGCTGTCACAGGTGAAGGAGGAGGGGGTGTGAGGATAAGCTACACTACGACTGCCCTTGACAAATAAGGGGTGGTACCCAAAAGGCATAGTAATAAATGGAGATGGGATAATGGTCCAGTTTTGGGACTTAAATGAGATGAAACAGGCTGGTCAATAAGCTTTGTTAAGCTAAGTTCAGTGAAACGTTCGAAAATATTAACAGAGTCGAGTTGAGTAGCTAGTGGCTACATTCAGTAACGAGAAGCTGAATTTTTTGTGTATAAAATTTTTTAAAATTTTTTTTACAAAATTTATGCAACCTTTATTTTAGGGGATGACGTAAATAATGTATCTGCATTTTTTTATTAACCCAAAATCGTAAATTTTATTATTTATTTAGTTATAAATATATTTATTTTAAAAATAGTTCGAGCCGAGTTTAAGCTTGAGTCTAGTTCAAGCTCAAGCCAAGTTCAGTGAAGTTTGAGTTTTAGTTTCGAGTTCGATTGAGTTTAATTTTTCAAGAGCTGTGAAGAGTTTTTGAGCTCAGGCTCAAAGTTCGAGTCAGCTAGTAGGCTTCGATTCGGCTGCATCGATGCGCCTTTCTTCTGGCCTTGAATAGACCGGCTAGGAGTTTGGATCGAGCCAGTCCATTGTGCTGACCCTATTTTCATATATTATTTTATAATTATTAAAAATATTAGTATTTATATTATAAAAAATTATGAAACAGTGGTTTATAAAAGAAAAGAATAGTTATTAAATAATTGTTTTTAATAAAATAAAATAATAAGAGAAGCTCTTTTGGGGGAGTTGACGGTTTCTTCTCCACCTCTTGTCATAACCTCACATTTCGATATCCTCAATCGTCCTCCTCCCCCATCGTCTCAACCCTAGGAAGGATTTTATATTTCCAAAAATTAGGTTTAGTTCGTGGCATGGCAGCTGCGATTTTTTTGTTGCAGTTGATTTTCCTAAGGAGAGGTGATTTTCCAAAAATCTGAGTAGATTTATTAATTCTTCTATAATTAATTTTATATATATATATATATATATATATATATATATATATATATATAATTCTCTCTCTCTATAAATATACATAGCCTTATCTCATTCTCTCACTATGAATATTTGGCTGCGTATGGGCGAAAAATATTTATGTCAATTCCTAGACCCTGAGAAATGGGCGAGAACCAATATCAGCCAGGCCATAACATGTGCAAGACGGAGTCCGTTATTTTGGCTGGCCAGAGAATACGAGACGGGTTGAAAAATCCATAGCGAATCGATAAGCGGCATCATCTAAATCTAACGAGAAGAAATAGAAAAGATATATTTTATTTGTTCCGGATCCCACCATAAGGGAAAGAAAGGATAATGATAGATCATTACCGGGTTGGAATCTTGCCACCATAAGGAAAGAAAGTATCTGTAAACCACTTTTTCTATCCTGTACCCGGTCAGAATTATGGAGTTAAAAATAGAAATATTCCATCAATAGGAAGAACTCCTATTACCATCAATGGTTGAACTACACTATAAATCTGGTACCCCATGATGAAGGTACGTGACATTCTTACACACACTCTTAAGGCGCCAACATTCTTACACACACTCTTAGGCGCCCGACATTCTTACACACTCTTGGGACCTTGATGCAAGCAATTTGCGATTATAACTGCTGAGAAGCGACTTGAGCATCGGAGGCGGCCGCGGGCGGCCTCGCGAGCCCCCTTCTTCCTTGTTTTGCGGAGGGTGCTGCGTCAAGCACCAAATCAACGTTCTGTGGTCCTCTGCTCGGCCGGCGGGCAGTCGAGGCGCACGCATCCCGGCCCACCAAGGCTCAATCAGGGTCAGGCCCGGCGGCCCCTACACGCTCAAGCCCGGTTAAGGTTGAAAAAAAGAAAAGCATCTATCGGTTAGCGCCGTGCGTAGGAGCGATAGTTCTGGCAAATATAATTGATTTCTCGATTCTTGATGGTATCGACTGGAGCACAGCAAAATGCGCCCAATCCACGAGATGCGAGGATCCACCCGGGGAGAAATGCGGACAACGAGCCTTCCCGGGGCGGTAGAAGCGGCCTTGAGGCAACCTGGCGAAGTGGAAGCACTCGCCTGCCGTGATCGCGCACAGTAGAGGAAATTGGAACAATTGACGGGGCGAATCACGACATCGAGGAAGCGCCGACAAGCCCAGGAAGGCGCGACATTCTTCCCGCGGGCCGACCGCGGTCATGGCAGCCTCGAGATGTCGACGAAGCGAGAATCCCGGTCAGCCCAGGGGCACGAGACGCGATTAGCCGCGAGAAGACTGATCCAGAAAAGACCAGGTCGAGGGGACGGAGAGCCTCCTCATCCCCACAGCGGAAAAGCAATCATGGGAGCGGAGGTTTGAAGTCTTCGTGATCGGTAGTATGAAGAGGTAGTTGAGACATTACCCGAGATACTATGGATACCTTAGTGCAATATTGAATCACCACTTCCACGGTAGAAATATTACGTTGCAGCTAAACCAAAATTGAATCTTGCGAGTGGGAAGTCTTTGGCGGGCAAGACCGGTGGCCGTCTCGAAACCTTACGAGGGGAACGGATGGAGTTGCATGGGTATCAAGACCACATCTTGACTGCGAGGAGCTTCGCTACTTACCCCACACGTTAAAAGGCCCGACCATGCTTTGGTTTTAACGAAATCCCTCCTTCATCAATCTCTTCGTTCATTATCCCGTCAGCTTTCGTCTCACTTCATCGAACTGGGACGTGCGAAAGCCCGAGCCACCATCTATTGGCCGTCAAGCAGAGGCTCACGGGAAGCACGAAGTCGCATGTACAAAGATTCAATGCGAATCCTTAAAGATAGATACGCGAATGAAAAATTCGCCATGCTGGTTAAATGCGAGTGGGAGTGCGTCGAAGGACCTAATGTTTTCCATCTCGAAAAATCCTCGGGCAAGTATGGGAGTGCTCGCAGCGAGGAAAAGTGCGTAAGCGGCGGAAGCCCTCATATCAAGAGGAGAACTCATCCCACCGCTAAAGGAAAAATGCAATGACGGCTTAGGACGGAGCCCTAAGAGGCAAGGCGACCGGAGAGTCTCCGGAAAAAGATAGAGAACGATCTCCAAAAGGTGAAATCTCAGGGCACCGTGCGGGCCACCACAATCGAAAAGAAACGGCGTTACTCGCGCGGCAGCTTCACTCCCACTACTGACCTCAGTGTCACAAATCTTACATGAAATGCAGACGAAGCGGAGTTCTTGGTGTGACTCCGGATGAAATCGGATCCATAGCTAGAGACAACACTGAGTATTAGGTTTCATAGGGACTATGGGCATCGCACCCGACATTTATATACAACTAAGGAGAAATAGAGTACCTAATAAACGGGGGATACCTCCGGCGCTTCATATCTCCCGGGAAATCAAGCCCAATCGGGCCCGAATCCAAGCCCGAGAATAGGGGATGAGGCTTGACTCAGTGACCACCGCCTCGACAAAGCGACGACGGCTGGCAGCTATGGAAATCCCACGTAATCTCGGGAGGAGGATTCGCGGGAGGAGGAGAATCTAGTTCGGCTCGGAGCTCACTTGCGCGGCATCGGGTGCGATCGGAGGATGGAAATCTGGCTTGATATCTAAGCTACACCGACTAGACACAACCATCACGTTCTTTGACTCAGATCTGGAAGGATATCAGCACCCCCATGACGACCCATTGGTGGTTCCACGGCGATCGTGGCAACCTGACGGTTCATCGGGTTTTTGTCGGCTTGGCGGAAGTTCGGTAGACATCATTTTTGCCTCGGCCTTCGACAAAATGGGCGTGGGGAGAGAAAACTTAAGCCGTCGACCACGCGTCTGCGAGGATTTTAGGAAAGGTGTTGCCTGCGGGCTCAATTCAAGCGGTACTCACTGGGAGAACCTCCATTACCCGACGGCGACGAGATTTCCTCATTATGACGCCCCACGTTGAAGCTATAACGAGTTATTAGGGAGGCCATCTCTCAGCCTTGATTAAAGCCGTCCCATCGCGTATCATCACAGTTTATCAAATTCCCAACCATTCACGGAATGAGGATAGTTGAAGGAGATCGTGAACAGCCCGGGAGTGCTATATTTCCGTCAAACGGCGGTCAAACAGCGTTAACATGGATGAGCTTGACATGCGCGACGAGGTGCTCACCCGACCCGAACCTTCTGAGGAACTTGAACCGGTTCCCCTGGATGACGACCCGGAACATCTCGCCTACATCGGCTCCAAATTAACAGGAAATCTCAAGCGTCTCCTCATTGCCGGTTTCAAACGAGAACAAGGGCGTTTCGCATGGAGCGATCGAGATATGGGAAGGTCGACCTGGTGTGATTACTTCCGCAAATGGGCGAATGAGAGCCCAGCTACGATCACGGATGAAAAATCGTAATTTCGTGTGAGCTATCATTTGCAGGTTTGGTATCGAGAAATACGGTATCGAGACAATGGAAAAGCAGGTTCGACAACGTGAGATTTAGGGCTTTTCTTGTGAGCTTGGAATTAAAATTATTACTCATCCCAGCACCGCGGTCGACGGACGATGAGGAGTCCTGTCGAGACCCTTAAAGCCGCTTTGAGGCCGAGTTGGAAGACCATAAAAGGAATTGGGTAGAATACCTTCTGAGGTACTACAGACCCTCTGAGCAAGCAAGGCGACTACTAAAAGCCCCTTTGCCTTAGCTTTTGGCAACTGAGGCGATTCGCCTGGCCAAAGTCGTAATAAAATCCCAGGTTGAGGTTGTATCGAGGAACTGCTTGGCGGGCCAGCCGTCTGAACTTAGAACTCCTAGACGAGAAGCGCGGCAATTTCAAAGGCCTTTCAGGAGGAATATCAAAGGAGCTTGACAAGGTATTCTGATCAAAGGGTCAGGCCCCGAAGCTACATTCCAGGCGACTTAGTCTTAAAGAAACTCCTGCCGGCAAGGAAAAATTCAGCGCATGTTGGGCCCAAGCCCAGGAAGGTCCCTTACATATTAACGATCGTCAGGCCAGGCTGATTCTGAACCGGAACAAAGGAAAATCTTGAAACATACGTGGAATGCGGAACATCTCAAACGTTTTTACAAATAAGCGCTGGTTTATAATAAGGCCATATCAATTAGTACATAGCGAGTTGAACGTTTGTTAATCACGATGTCGGACATCTTATACAGTTCAAATATGGAAATCAGAAAGAAGCATAATAGGAAAATTTCATAAGGAAAAAACTTTCACTTTATTGCGACTAGAATTACAATTAGATTACAATCGGATTACAATTGGGTTACAGCCAGTCACATCATCCCCTACATCTTGATAGCATACGGTACGAGCAGCGCCAAAAAAAAAAAAAAAAAGGAAGGCGGGGCAGAAGAAGGAAATGTGGAGGCAGAAGATGAAGAAGAAACGGATAGAAAGGCGCAAAATTAGAGTGTGATGGGGAGAGAAAGAAAAGGGAGATGTATAAAGGAGGAGGAAGAAGATAGCGAGAAAAAAGCGAGCGGCGCAAAATTGCGCCGCCCCCTGGGCGCATCACAGCAGCTGGGGGCCAACATGACTCCCCTGAAAGGGAGCTGGGAAAAAACACAGCCACAAATGGAATCCGAGAAAGGGTTGATCGAAGCGTCGGAGGAACCCACACAAAACTGACCAAACCGAACATCCATCTGTCGAACTTCATTCACATATTATAAAAGTAGAATCTCGAGAGGCATAATGGAACACAGCGAACAACTCATTATAGAAGCGAGGGTGGCGAGCTCATGATAGTTCCAGTCTAAATGATATGACCGGCGGTCTTTTTTGAAGCGAAAAATTCTGGCGTTTTCTCTGCGGTTCTCCGCGAAGTTTCTTTCGTTTGCCGAAATCTGAAGTCATATTCTGAATGGTTTACGTCTGACGGATGAGGCATTGCTAAATAAGTCGAATCAACCCATTTGGTGACATACCAAACCCCTTCTTGTGAGCCCTGGGTGCCACTCTGGCGAAATTAAATACGCTCAACCACGAGCCTGGCGCCTAAATGAGTCAGATCAACCCATTTCGGCTGGAACGCCACCAAGGCCACTGCCCGCGGCCGTTACTCCTCGACGAAGGTCAATCACTGCTCAACACAGGCCACGCTGCCTAAATGAGTCAGATCAACCCATTTCGGCTGGAACGCCACCAAGGCCACTGCGCCATGAGCCGTTGCTCACTCTGACGAGGTCGTCTGCTCAACACGACCATTTGCCTAAATGTTCCGGGATGACCATTCAATTTGGAACGCCACCAAAGTACGCTGCGCCGTAGGCCACGTTGCTCTTTGTGAGAATGATGCAACAAACCTGAGCCACGGCGCACAAATAGTCAGAACAACCCGTTTAAATTGAACACCATAGGGCTACATCGCCACAAAGGCCCTGGCCTTGAGAAGACCTACTATTCATCTGGCGAGCTCTTCTCATCGTCGGCATGGGCGAAACTCTATATGATTGCGTGCCGAGCTCTTCCCATCGGTGACATGGGCCAGAGCTCCCAATCTACTTATTCGTGCGAGGCTCTTTCACATCAGCCAACATGGACGACCTGCTCTATTATTCACTGCGGCAGAGCTCTTCGTGGTCAGCATGGACGGGCTCCTGGTCTGACCAGAGCTCTTCCTGTCGTGGCATGGATGAGCTCTGCTACACTCTTCCTCGGACAAGGCTCTTCTCATGGTCGGCTGGGCGAATTTACGTCTTGAGCTCTTCCATCAGTCGAAACATGGGCCAGGCTCTAATCTACTATTCATTCTGGCGAGCTCTTCCTATCAGCCAACATGGACGAGCTCTACTCTATTATTCACTATGGCGAGCTCTTCCTGCTCCGGTCGTGGATGAGCTCTAATTAAACGAGCCTATCATTGACATGGACGAGAGCTCTACTCTACTCTTCACTCAGACGAGCTCTTCTCATCAGTCAGCATGGACGAGCTCTAATCTACTATTCACTCTGACGAGCTCTTCTCTTGGTGAAGCATGGAATGAGCTCCTACTTCTGAATTTACATTAACAGGCTCTTCGATGGTCAGCATGCAGACGAGCTCTACTCTCATATTCACTATGACGACTCTTCTCATCGATCGGCGCCGGATGAGCTGTCTACTGATAACTCCCGGCGAGGCTCTTCTCATCGGCTGACTGGAGCGAGCTCACATTTTACAATTTAAATTAACGAGCTCTTCCCATGGTCGGTATGGATGAGCTACAATTACAGCGAGCTCTTCTATCCCGACAACCTGGGCCAGGCTACTCTCTCATTAAACTGAGCTCTTCTCATCGGTGGCGATGGGCGAGCTCTATTCAACTATCGTTTTGACCCATTTCATACGCCCCGAGTTCACATGGAGAAGCCCGTTCCACAGCTATTCATATTGACAGGCTCGCCATTCATTTAGCTTGGATGAGCACACGCCTCTCACTATATTGAGCTATCACGCGCGGTCGTGAGCGAGTTCACTAATCGCTTTGGCGAGCGCTTTGTCGATTCGACGGAATATCTGAGTCCCAGAGAAGCGAGCCTAATTGCTCAAACCCCTTAGCACGAATCATCGGTTTAGGAATAAATACGCATGTATCCCAACAAAATCACAATTATAACCTGATATGTATTTATCGAAAAGAGAGCTACATGGATCGAGCCCCGGTACAGTAAAATGGTATATACATACATATATATATAAAAAAAAAAAAAAAGGGAAAAAGGGTCGGAGATCGTCGCCAAAGTCACGCGCCAGGAGGAAGGGATGACGAGGAATGGGAATGGATTTCAAGCAGTCATAGGGCCCTTGGGAATAATTCGCGGTAGATTCCTCTACCTCATAAATCCTTGTAGGAAGATCAAAATTGAAATCTAGGTTGGGATTTGCAGACAGCTTTCCTTTGAAAAGAGCCACCCGAAGCCCGCTGAGCACCGGCGATCGCGGTTGCCTAACCTCGTCCCTACGTGCAACCATGCGACTGCGATGAAGATCGGCGCGCAATCCGCGACACTCCTCGTTTAGCCGTTAGAGCGGGTCGCAGCCTCGGAGCTTCAGCGGCAAGCAGGTCTCCCCAACGGCGCCCTACCCTCGGAAGCTTCGCGACGGGCCACTTCAAGTTGTGTTTCCCTATCAGTCAAACAAGCATTGGCCGCACTTAGTTCCATTTGAAGATCTCGCAGTTCGCCCCGGGAGGTGACGAGCTCATCCCTAACTAGTTAGGCTTCGCATTGCGAATGTCGGTCCCTCACGAGCCTCGACAAGTTACTGCGGGCGACTCGGAGATTGTCCCATTATCTTGAGGCTTCGCCCACCGGCGCCTCAAAGCACTCTGAACCTCATCTTCTCTACTCTCAGCCCGAGCACGAGCCGACGAAGTGTGCTTCAAGTCATACTTAAGTCGCTCCGCATCTTCAGTGTGGCTTGTGCCACGCGCTCCTGGCTTCTTGCCGGCTTCGGTGAAAAGTCGTGACACCGCTTATAAATGCGGCGATGCTACGTTACTTCTCATTTAATTTGGCCTTTTGAGACCCTTCAAATGAGTAGCGCGACGCATCAAAACGGTATTATCCCACGAGACGCGAAGCAGAATGGTGATAAGCGTGATTAAAGACTTACCAAGACCCACGAAAGGATAAAGCAACTATCAAGCCCCGGAAGCCCTTTTGACCTCCCAAGGTCAGAATCCTTGACAATAGAAGAAACAGCGCCTGCCGCAAGTTCAGTATTGGAGAGCAAAGAATCCTGGGCATTATTAGCCGCCATTTTGATTTCTTTCTTGGGTTTCGCGCCTCTCGAGAGGCAACCCGGCGATTTTGAAGAGCGGGATCAATACAGTTCTGAGCATAGCCGTGGTACTTTCGGCGGCCTCACCCAAAAGATTCTCGCCTCGAAGCAGGCTTAGGAAGGGGCGTGGGCATCGTCGGCAAAGCATCGACGTGGTGGCGACACCCGCTCCGGCCCGCCCAGACGGGGGAAATTCGGTGTCCCTAATTTTTGAACTTTGGCGAAACCGACTCATCCCTCTCGGAGATTTGTGATTTTTCCTTTTCACGGCTGGGAAACCAGTTGGCGCCCTAAATGAACTAAATTTTGGTGGGAGAGGCGGCGCGATGGGTCGAAAGGAAAAACCCTGGGTGGAAGGGGCGGGGCCTCAGCGAGGAGGATCGTGCGGGACATCGACCTAGATGGACCGGGATCTTTTGACTATCGACTCCGTAAGAGTGGGCCGGACATTCATGCTTCAGTACTATATTTTGTTGTCTTCCTCGCTAAGGTCAAGCGACACACGAAACATGAGGAAAGTATAAAAACCAGAAACGTTCAACCATCTTCGGTGTGCAGCCAAAAGCAGAGCAAATGTCTCATGAGAGAGATTATCGGGGGTATGCCGGTCGTGGGGACACCCTAGGGTGTCGATCACTGTCGAAAAGATTGTACTCCAGGAAACGGCTAGGCTCACGAAGAAATGCCGTCTTCCATGACTGTGTGAAGAGGTGGGTCGGAAGTACGGAAGGAGCTCGAGGCGTTTGGAGAAAGAAAAGTAAGCCCTTGGGAGTAGCTATTGGAATGAAAAAGATGAAGGCGAGCTATGCTAGGGGCCTTGAACCATACATCCCTAAAAGACCAAAGGCACATAAATACCAGTAATGGAGTGATTAGGAAGGACCGAATGTTGAAATGTTGGGAGCCCTTTAGAGAAGGTGTGAGTGAACAGGCCATTGTCAGGCTTCCGAGCCTGGCCATCCAGGCACGGAGGGTTTGTATAAAGAGTGGAACATGCGGGACCAATATTAGTGGACAGGGAGGAGGTGATGCGATCGACAAAAATGGTCCCATATAAAGGGGCTAACTGCTGGTCCCGCGTTCTGACATGCTAGAAGGCGGCATTGAGAAATCGACGCTGGGAGTGTTTGATCGTTCAGTTCTCTTTTACCCTTATCCCAGCGGATGGGAGGCGCCTGGGAAGCGAGTTGAGGCCAAGCATTTGTCAATGGCGGGAACACGGCGCGCGGATGGCATCAACGGAAGAGTCTGTCAGTGATCGCGAAGAAGCGATTTGGACATCAGCGTAAGCAAATAGTAATGAGCGAGAGCGGAACAAATAAACCCTAGGCTGTTTATAACGAAAAGGACCCCACACTGAAAAAAGCGGGCGAACACAGAATAAAGCGGAAAGGAACAAGATCGAGGCTTCGAGATAGGAGGAGATTAAATTAGAAGGCCAGGAGTAAGGAGAATATGAAAACAAAGCGCGAAGCAGAAGACACCATTAATCATCTCTTAAGTGGCCCTTTTCGACGGATGGCGTGGGAATAAGCGGGGCGAACAAAGGAAAAAATTACGAGGCCCGCCCGCACCGCGTGGCGATATCTGAGAGTGGAGACCACTTGATATGGGCGAAAAATAGGCCCGATATCAGTTCCTTGAAGCCCGGCGGGAAGAAATCGGCGGGGCTCCATATCAAACCAGGCCCCCCTTATGTCAACAAAAGCGGAGGTCAGATTCAGCTGAGCTAAGAATCGACGGGTTGAAAATGTGTGAATATTACCACATATAATGTCAGCGAAGTAGAAAACATATATTTTGTTGTTCAGGATCCCCTTATAAGGAAAGGATGACAGATCGTGCGGGTTGGACATCTTCTATAAGGGAAGAGACTAATGTCGAAATCAAGCCACTTTTTCCTGTGCATGTAGATAAGTGTGATTTAAATAAGCTCATTCCCATCAGCCTGGAGGACTCTCAATTATATCCATTTGGTTTGAACCTCTCTTATCATCTGAAGACCATACATTCTACCCAGTGAAAGTCGTGTTATTCTACACATCATGGCGTAACATTTCTTACACATCTTAAGCGTAACAATTCTTCTTTATCTTGTGCTTGATCTTCAAGTAGTCAGCCAGGACTCTTTTAACTGGAAAGACTTGATATCAGGGCGTCTGATTTTATGATATGAACCTTGTGTGTTTTTGGGAAGTCTCGTCCGGAGAGCTGTAGATGTGATTCTTGAAATGATCTCTACTTAAGCCCGACGATCCAGGCGCTTTGCATCGACCCACAACAGTAAGGTCTGGCTGCGACCTGCTCGGCCGAGTTCGGTTGAAAAAGCCATCATCAGCTACATTTATTTTATTAATCTTATGAGTTTACTTGGATTTTTAGAATATTTTATTGATTAGTTTAATTAAGTATCCTACATAATGTTTCTGGAATGAAAAATAACAATTAATTTATTTAATTCAATAATACTAGCTAGATTAATTCACTAATAGTTAGACCAAAACTAGTTTTGGAGTAAAATATTTTCTTTTGGATCATGAACCAAATTCAATCATTTAGTCTCTTATAAGGTTAATAATATAAGTAAATACCACCAAATATGTAGGTAAAATGATTTATGTTTCTCCTATTTTAACCAGAGGTCTCGCTTTGGGAACGTAGTTATGTTATGTGGTAGAGTTTTACCGCCCTTATGGTCCATCCCGGCTCGAATAGGGATTAGATGCAGTATGGCTTAAAGGTGTCTTCTGTGACAATTTTTTTGTCATTCTTAGTCTTGAATCATCATCTTTACCTCTTTTCGTCTTTTTATTTGTCAATAAAGTAATTATTAAAATATGTCAAAAATATAATATAAAGATCTAAACTTAAAAAAAATTAATTGTTTTCAGTTATTATTTGTTATTTACTTTAAATCCTTTTATTTATATTTCTTTTATCAAACAGACTCTATTATAACTCCAAACAATATACCTTTTAAAAGTCCTAGCTTTTATTTTTCCTTTTTTTCTTTTGAAAGCTAAAATATGTCAAAAATATAATATAAAGATCTAAACTTAAAAAAAAAAGGTTAATTTTTTTCAGTTATTATTTATTTACTTTAAATCATACCATTATATTTCTTTATCAAACAAACTCTAATTATAACTCAAACAATATACCTTTTAAAAAATTAGCATAATTTTAAACTAAATGGAATAATAAATCAAAATTTAAATCATTTTAAACAGATACTAGAAAAAAAATAGGAAAAAGTAAATATTTGTAAAATCAAAACCTATTTAACAAATATATATAATTTGCCATAGATACATATAAAATAAAAACTTGAATGAAATTAAAACTCTCATTCTACGAATTTTGTTGAGGCGCTTAAATCTTTATCATTAAATCAACAAAAATTATTTAGGCCCTTTTTGATAAATATATATAAAAACAGTTTTTTAAAGATTATTTTTTAGAATAATATTTCATAACAATTCTTTTATATTTTAAAGAATGAAAGGTTTATTTGGGAGTTCAAAATATTTTATTATTTTTAGTATGTTTTAAAAAATAATTTTGTAATTCGAATTTAATTTTAATTATTATAAATGTTAGTTTAATTATTTTCTAAAACAATTTCAAAAAAATAAAATAATTACAAGTTTTTATTTGAAAATTCATATTTTCACTTTTTTTGGAATCAAAAAAATAGTTTGCTAACCATCATACATTTTTTTTTTCAATTCTTTATGGGTTAATCACATAAATGGTGTCTCAACTTTTATATTTTATATTTTCTGTTTCAACTTTATTTTTTTCAACAAAGTATTTAAACATTTTTATTTTTTCTATTTTGGTATATCAACTTTAGTTTTGCATCTTTTTTTTTTTTCTCAACTTTATTTTTGTTCAATCAAATTTTTAAAAATTTTTATTTTTTCTATTTTGATGTCTCAAGAGTTTAAATTTTTAATTTTTGTTCAATCAAATGTTTATTGACCAATAAAAACTTATTAGTATTTTTTAATTAGGAAAAATTGAATTCAAATGACATTCCATGTCATATAAAATAGTGAAATTACTTAAATAACTTTTAACAATGTGAAATAACAATATTATCATTTTTACATTACGGGCTTTCCTATATATTTGTTAGAATAAAAAAGAAATTGATAAAATTGACTACTATAGAATTAAGATAAAAATTAAAATTATATATATATATATATATATATATATATATATATATATATACTCTTTCTATATATAATAATTAAAAAAACAAATTTTAATTATCTTCTATTATTTTTACTTTGTTTTCTAAGCATTATATAATAATTGAAAAAAAACTTTATTATCTTATATTACTTTTACCTGTTTCTAAGTATTATGTCAGAAAAAAATAAAATTATACATAAATAATTAAAAATAAAACATTAGATGTTAAAGATATCTTTTAAATAATTAAAATATTTATTTTTATCCAGCAAATTTAATAAATTTCAGTAAGGAAATTATAACAAAAACCCTAATATGAAAAAGGGTAATATTGTCCTTTCACTTCATTAAAGGTCATTTAAGTAATTATATCATTTTTATATGGTAAGAATGTTATTTGAATGCAATTTTTTTTTATTCAAGTATCATAATAAGCTTTAATTGATCAAAAGTATTCTTATGGAACAAAAATAAAGTTTAAACATGAAAATAAAAATAAAAAATCGAAAAGTTTAGATACTTAATTAAATAAAAATAAAGTTAAGACACTAAAATATAAATTGAAATATGAAATTAAAAAAATTAAAAAGATGAGACAACATTTATGTAATTAACTCATTCTTTATTTAAAAGAGAAGTTGATTTAAAAAGTTATTCTCACTAATAACAAATTTTCCGGGCACTTTATAACTAAATTCAATATACTTTTTTTGGTGAATTTATGAATAGATGTAAAAAAGAAAAAAAGGGGAAAAGTTAGATTTTCAAATACAAAAAAAAAAAAATTAAAATCTTGAACTAGCATGACTTATGCATTTAAATTATGAATAAAATTTGTTTAAATATAACGATTTTATTGAATTTTGTTTTATATAAATAACTTTATTTTAATTATAGTTTTAGCATCAAAAACACGTTGTTTTATTCAGTTGGACATAGGACATATTTAGAATCTTATTATAATATATTTTTATTCATAATTTAAATACAAAATTCATGAAAATTTGGGATTTTAATATTAATTTTCCTTTTCAAATAATTATTCATCTCTTTTAAAAAGATTATCCCTATTTAAAAAATTATTTTTATGGATAATTATGAAAAGAAAAAAAAAAGAGGGGGGTGGTAAAATGTGGGGCCTACCAACATTGGGTATGAGAAGCGGTGGGGGGAGCCCGTTTCTCACCAGACTGTCACAAACGAAATCTGACTACACATAAACCAACGAAACGTGAGTGGGCTGTCACGGGTGAAGGGAGGAGGGGGGTGTGAGGATAGCTACTACGACTGCCCTTGACAAATAAGGGGTGGTACCCAAAAGACATAGTAATAAATGGAAATGGGATAATGGTCAGTTTGGGACTGTGAGATGAGACGAGCTGATCGTAACTTTGTTCATGGGTTCCGAGTGAGGCAGCTGAAAATATTAGCAGGTCGAGTCGACGGCTAAGTAAATCGACTCGAAAAATTGCTTGGCTTCAATTTTTTTATATAAAATTTTTAAATTTTTTTACAAAATTGCTCTGCCTCTATAAGAAATTGGTACCCAAAGACATAGTAATAAATGGAATGGGATAATGGTCAGTTTTGGGACGTGAGGTGAGGCAGGCTCGTCGTAAGCTTTGTTAAAACCCAAGTTCCAGTGAGCATTCCCGAAATGATAACAGTCGAGTCGAGCAATTAAATGCTTCGATTGAAAAATTTAACGAGAAAGCTAAATTTTTATATATAAAATTTTTTTTATATATAAAATTTTAATTTTTGTTCAATCAAATGTTTATTGACCAATAAAAACTTATTAGCATTTTTTAATTAGGAAAAATTGAATTCAAATGACATTCCATGTCATATAAAATAGTGAAATTACTTAAATAACTTTTAACAATATGAAATAACAATATTATCATTTTTACATTATGGGAAACTCCTATATATTTGTTAGAATAAAAAAGAAATTAGTAAGTCTGACTACTATAGAATTAAGATAAAAATTAAAATTATATATATATATATATATATATATATATATATATATATATATAATAATAATAATAATAATTAAAAAATAATTTTTAATTATCTTCTATTATTTTTACTTGTTTTCTAAGCATTATATAATAATTGAATTTTTAATTATCTTCTATTACTTTTACCTGTTTCTAAGTATTATCGGAAAAATAAATATTTTATAAATATTTAAAAATAAGGCTGTTAGATGTTAAAAGATATTTTTATAATTAAAATATTTATTTTTATCCAGCAAATTTAATCAATTTCGATAAGGAAATTATAACAAAAACCCTAATATGAAAAAGGGTAATTTGTCATTTCACCTCGTTAAAGGTTATTTAAGTAATTATATCATTTTTATATGGTAAGAATATTATTTAAATGTAATTTTTTTTTATTCAAGTATCTTAATGAGCTTTAATTGGTCAAAAGTATTATGGAACAAAAATAAAGTTTAAACATGAAAATAAAAATAAAAAATCGAAAAGTTTAGATACTTAATTGAATAAAAATAAAGTTAAGACAGTAAAATATAAAATTGAAATATAAAATTAAAAAAAATTAAAAAGATGAGACAATATTTATGTAATTAACTCATTTCTTATTTAAAAGAGAAGTTTATTTAAAAAGTTATTTTCAAAACTAGCATCTTCTAAAAGTATAAAGATAAATTTTCCCACTAATAACAAATTTTCCGGGCACTTTATAACTAAATTCCAATATACTTTTTTTTTTCATCAAAAAATATGAATAGATGTAAAAAAAAAAAAAAAGGAAAAAGTTAGATTTTCAAATACAAAAAAAAAAAAAAAAATTAAAATCTTGAACTAGCATGACTTATGTATTTAAATTATGAATAAAAAATTTGTTTAAATATAATAATTTTCATGAATTTTGTTTTTATATTATAACTTTTATTTTAATTATAGTTTAAGCGTGGCATCGTTGTTTTATCAGGTTGGACAAATGACATATTTAGAATCTTATTGTAATATAAAAGAAACAAAATTTATAAAAATTGTATATTTAAAAAAATAAATTTTTATTCATAATTTAAATCTCGTCGTAAGTACAGGATTTTAATATTAATTTTCCTTTTCAAATAATTATTCATCTCTTTTAAAAATATTATCCCTATTTAAAAAATTATTTTTATGGATAATTATGAAAAAAAAAAAGGGTGGGGGGGGAATCAGGAGCATATATTCTAGAATTTTCGAAAGAGATATATATCCTAAAAAGGAAAATTGTATTTTCCTATAAATAAAAAAAATAAAAAATAAAAAGTTAGTGGATCAAATCCCTGCAATCCAAGACCACAAGTGGGAAAAAAAATGTGGGGCCTACCAACATTGGGTATGAGAAGCGGTGGAGGGAGCCCGTTTCTCACCAGACTGTCACAAACGAAATCTGACTACACATAAACCAACGAAACGTGAGTGGGCTGTCACGGGTGAAGGGAGGAGGGGGGTGTGAGGATAGCTACTACGACTGCCCTTGACAAATAAGGGGTGGTAACCCAAAAGACATAGTAATAAATGGAGATGGGATAATGGTCCAGTTTTGGGGCCTACTTGAGATGGTGAGACTCGATTATAGCTTTTTTATTAGCCCAGAACCGAGGTGAGTTTATTTCGAAATATTAGCAGGTCAGTCGAGCGATTCATGCTTTATTCGAAAAGGCTATGAAAGCTTCGAATTTTTTTATATATAAAATTTTAAATTTTCTGAAATTTATCACATACATTTTAGGGGATAGCCATAAATAATGTATTTATTTTTATTCTTAAAAAATCATAAATTTTTATTATTTATTTAGTTATAAATATATTTATTTAAAAAATAGTTCGAGCCGAGTTTAAGCTTGAGTCGAGTTCAAGCTCGAGCCAAGTTCGAGCTAGAGTTTGAGTTTTGGGTTTTCGAGTTCGATTCAAGTTTCATTTTTCAAGCTCGTGAGTTTTTGAGAGCAGGAGTCGAGTTAGTCGAGGCTCAAGCCCAGGCTCGATTTATTCTTGTCGTTAAATGTAGCTAGGCTACGCCTTGAAATAGACCTTGCATTTCAGGGATTTGGATCAGTTGATCATTTGACCCATTTTGACTGTTTCTTGTATATTTTATAATTATTAAAAATATTAATATTTCTATTATAAAAAATGAAATTATTGTTTATAGAAGAAAATAGTTATTAAATAATTGTTTTTAATAAAATAAAATAATAAGAGAAGCTCTTTTGGGGGAGTTGACGGTTTCTTCTCCGCCTCTTGTCATAACCTCACATTTCGATATCCTCGATCGTCCTCCTCTCCATCGTCTCGACCCTAGGAAGGATTTTGTATTTCCAAAAATTAGGTTTAGGTTTCTTGTGGCAACCTGTTTTGTTTTAGTTGATTTTCCTAGGGAGAGTTGATTTTTTTGTCAATTTCGGCTTGAAATCATCCCCTGTATATATTTTTTCCTGCTTCTTTCATATTTTTCAGTGGTTTTTCCTTACGAATTTAGTGTGTATTTTTGTTTTTTTTTGTTTTCCTCATTGTTTTTGTTGCGACGAGTATTTTGTGTCGTCTTAATACAATAGTGTTTGTTTTCACCATCTTTGTTGAGGCGGGTTTATAGTGTGTGGGCGATTCGATGTGAAGTATCTTCGATCGAGACGTAGAGCGTTAATTGAATCGAGTCGTAATCTTTTATGGCCCAAAATCTTATGAATTTTAATTATCTTAGAATTTTCAAATATATAGCTTTTTTGCGGAATCATTATGTTAATTTGAATCAATGAAATTTATATTTCAACAAAAATATTAGTATGAAAAATAATTTAAAAATAAAATAAATATATATAAATATAACTATAATAATTTATTTTATATAATCTTTTAAAAATATAAGAATAAATTATCATTATTTCAAAAATTTTATTTTACAAAATATGATTGTTATTTATTATTATTTTAATATTTTAATGTCGGACACGTTCTGTAGCTGTAAGGATCGAGTTAGGTAACAACAGGACCTAAATAAAGAGTGGACCAAATTGGTCCGGCCCCAGATTTATTTCGTAATGGATTGGCCCATTTGGTAGGCGTCAGTTTATGACTATAACTAATAAAGGGAGGGAGGTAAGTGAGATTGATTTAATCATTCCCATTTCCATGAATCTGCACTTTTACCTCTGTTTGGATGCCTAGAAAGGCTGATTCTGAGGAAAAAAGGAAAAACAAAAAAGGGCATGTTTGGGTTCAAAATGGAGTTTTGGGTCGAAATGACTTTTTTATTTAAAAAAATATTTATTCTAGGTTACATTTCAAACTTTTGTTCAAAATAACATTTAAAACTTATAATTAGAAACTGCAGTTTCATTTTTAAATTAAAGCCGCAGTTAGAAATTACGACTTTATTTTTTGAACGAAAGTTTTAGATATAACCAAATTAATATTTTTAAATAAAGTCATTTTTGATATCATCTGGCCCCAGACTGGATTTTGGGTTCAAAATGACTATTTATAAAAATAAAAAATTTATTTTTAAGTAACTTTTGAAACTTTTGTTCACAATGGTGTTTTATGCATTTAGGAGACATGTTTAAAATTTTTTATTTTTTAAATTTAATTTAGAAGCCACAGTTAGAAACCGAGGTTTCAATTTTGAATTAAAAACACTGTTACAAACCGGGTTTTTAGTTTAAAAAATGAAAGCGAGTAGTTTATGCTAACGAACTAAATATAAAAAAATGAAAGCCTTAGTTTGTGGCTATGTTTTTTAGTATAAAAATGAAAGCATTGTTTGTAGTGAGTTTTTAGTTGAAAATGAATGTGTCACGTTGAGCAAATATTTTCAAAATGGCCTAAATCAATATTTTTTAATAATAACATCATTTTGACACCAAACTCCTCAGGCGCATTGGACATCAACATCCGGTGTTTGGTTGGCGAGAAAAAAAAAAGGAAAATTTTTAAATATTTGGCGCATTCCGAGAATCAAGTCGGTGTTTGGTTGGTGAGAAAAGAAAAAGCACGTAAGTCAATAAATTGATTGAAAAATTTTAGACTTTGGGAGAATTCCAAGAATCGAACTAGAGACCTCTAACTGTCAAAGGGAGAATCATACCACTAGACCAAAATATATATATAATCCGAAGTTCTTGAGAGGCAAAATTTTTAAAAATAGAAATCAATAATAAAAAGTAATTTATGATGATTTATTTAAACATTTTCAACTTTTTTTTTTTAACAATTACTTATGATAGGGTTTGAAAAATAAGGCTCACAGGCCTACTCACCAGGCCCAAGAAAGAGCTGCCAAAGAAGCATGGTATTCATTGCATGCAGGAGAGGCATGCTCGATGTTAATTTATCCTTTACGTGAGGCGAATGATGAGAGTGGCGCGATGCAGCTGATGAAGGTCAATCCGCTCGGCCAAGGCGGTGCTAGGAAGTCTCCAGATAAGGAAATATAATATATTATCGCATGCATCCAAACCAAATCTGTGATAAGGAAAGAAAGATAATAGCAGTTCATCGTGGCTTAGGATCCCGATAAAGAAAGAAGATTATCCCAAATGGCGTCTTTCTATATCCTTTACCATCCGTCACGGATAATAGCAAAAAATCTCTCATTCAATGGAGCGAATCTTAGTCGTCACATCCGGCGGTTGAAGCATGCGCTCATCTGAGAATTAGCGCCGTCGGTGAAAGATACGCGTACTCATGTAAGCAAGCATCTGCCAACCTTTGTTCGCGCCAAGTAGTAGCACTGCTTTTCTCTCGGAAATAAGCGGCTTTAGCGTCGGCGGAAGCGGCCGCGAGGCGAAGCCTCGTCCAACCCACCTTCTTTCTTTGCTTGCGGAAAGTGCTACCTCGAGCACACCCGGCCAATGGCGATCCTATCTCGGCCGACGATCCAGGCCTTGAGGACGCTGATCCACAAACGGCGCGGATTTACCGCTTGGCAGCGACCACCTTTCCGGCAAGTCCGGTTGAAAAAGCATCATCGGTTGGGTGCCGCAGTCAGAGACACGAACCCACGCCCTGAGTTAAGAGCCTAGGCATATTGTCAATTCACACCCTCAAACATGACCCTAAAGGTTTGAGCGTGGCAGCTAACGCTTTTCTTTGTAGTGGTTTTTGTCCAATTACCCGATCACATATTCCAGGTAAATGTGCAACCTTACAAGTTCATAAATTCTCGAATTCAAAATTCATGTAGATAAAATTGCTTCTAAATATTAAATCTCGATTATGCGTATCGTATAAAAGTTGAGAATATATAACAATATTTGAGATCTCTCAAATCCAACTTTGTACTAATATAAAAAGGAATGTTCATAAGTGAAACCTCGATTAACTTTCAAAACCAAACATTTAAATATAAACATGAACTTATATGAGCTCAACATGATCCAACGCTAAAGTTATAATCGAATCCTAATGATGAATCCCAGCCTAGCCATCACTGTTGAGCCCAAAGTACACGAAAATATGTCAATGAATGGGAGTGAGCTAAAAGCTCGATAAGAAATACTAATATCTGAGTTTCATGGATCAAAGTTTTCAATCATATAACAAATAGGAGATGTTTTTCATCAAACCGATTCAAAAAATAAGTTGGAACATTAACAAAATATACTTTAAAACATTCTCATCCATTTCAAATCGGTTTCATATCAAGTATGATCAAAACAATTTATATCAATTCGATTCAAACACTTTCATATCAAATCCAAAATCAAATACATTTCAAATATATTTTTCTCTGAGTAAATGGAAATATCAAATGAATTAAGTTATGTGGGACTTTGAATGGGTGGCTAGTATGAGTGTTCATTTTAAAGGTGGACGGAACCAAACACTACTAGTACTGAAAGCCTCCTAACCAAACCACAGGAGTTGGGGTTCAGGCTCGATTACGATTCATGAAAATGTAAGTACGTATTATCCAGTTGTAGTAGAATAGTGTGTGTGTTCCCAGTTAACCAGACGACTAACAGTCAAATATTTAAATTCAAAGTTCCGATACAAAACATCATATCTCCCACATTTTTAACAAGTAAAACAAAACAAATCAAAAATCTGTCATACATTCTTTTGTCCGATGGATAATCAATAAATAAAAAGTAAAACTTCACAAACCAAGATTATATATAATGCAGTTTAAACAATTTTCATCATCCAAATGAAGTAAAACAAAATTTTCTTTTTTAAAGATGCATTAATATCACTTACTACGTACATATATATAAAAATAATAATTTTTCGAAAAGGTGTGTTGAATCCCTTACCTCGAAAGTCTTCCATGACTTTTGAAAGAGCTAATCCAGAAGAATTTTCACCTCAATGAAATATTTCTCTAAAATAATAAGGAAGAGACTATCATCATTACTTATTTGTCTTCAAAACTTCGTAATTTGATGTGCTTATGATTATATTATTTTTTGTTCACCTCAAACATTGACAAGCTGTTCAAATGATAACTATTTGAATTAGGTAGTTTTACAAATTTTATAAAACTCATATTCTTTTCGAGGATCTCGATTTTAATAATTTATTTATTTTATGTGTAATCAGAACTAAATCTTTTATAGAAAAATAATATTAATAATATTTTACAAATTATATTATTACACAATACCATCTAACCTTTTACAACAATTATCATACTTGTGTAAGTATTATTCATGGATCCTATTTCCTATAATTCTTTAAATAATTATTCTAATCATAATTCATATCCTAATAAAAATCTCAATCCTTAATAAAAAATGTTACTTGCCAAAATCATATATATTTAAATCTTTGTCAATCATTATATTTATACACAATTCGGCCTTTTCAAATTTATGCTTTATTTGTTTATCGTTATTTCTTTTAAAATTATCCTTAAATCTTTTTCGTTTCGTACTCAAAGTAATTGAATATGTGTAAACAATCGTATTTAATTTATTTCTTTTTTTTTTAAGGAACGAGTGAAATCAGCTCGACTTCTTCAAGGTTGATCTAAGGCGAAAGAAGATTAAAGAATCTACATCAAAGTACAGAAAATAAAATGGGGAAGATCTTTACGCAGAAATTTGTTCTTCAAACGCATGTCAAGAAGAGTCTTCGTCCTCTAGAATTCTACCCATTAAGAGAGAGATTCAAAAGAAGAATAGAAATGATTTCGCCTCTTTATTCCGATTTATCTTGGGTATCTGATGAAAAATGACCTTTTTACCCCTGTATTCGTTAATTAATTAATTATGAATTGAATTACCATTATTATTTTCATAACGTCTTTTCATTAAAGTAATTAATTAATTACTAATTAATTACCATTATTATTTTCATAACGTCTAATTGAATTATCATTATTTCCATAGCATCAATTCGATTATCGGTGGCTCTATTTTCATAGCATTATGCTATAAAAATTCATGTCATTATTATTTTCCGTGGCTTATACCTATACAAATTTATGTCGTTATTATTTTCCCTAACATACTATCTGAGATTCTGGGTCTTACATTCTCCCTTCTTTATAAAGTTTAGTCCTCTAAGACTTGACACCCAAAGTCTTGAATATTAAGGTCTGCGCAAAAGTGTTATGTTGATAATCCCGAAGCAATATTTGGTATTTGAATTTGGTGATTTGTTTATCATAAATTTGCTTATTGAGTTAAAGTGAGATATTTGGAAGTTGAAAATCTTTGTTGAGAAAAGGAAAACTGATCCTCAGTTTGTGGGCATGTTGAAATATTAGAGAGAGTAGGTACCTTAGCATATAAAGTAGTCTTGCTTATACACTGTCTAAGATTCATAATGTGTTTCATGTTTAGACGCGAGGAAATATGTTTTTAGTCTTTCATGTTGTGGAGTTGGAGCCTATTCAAATTAATTTATGAGGACTTGACCTATGAAGAGGTGCCCATTCAAATTATGGATGTGATGAATAAGGTTCTACGACATGATGTTGTCAAGTTGGTAAAAGTCCAATGGAGGAATCATGGTATCCGAGAGGCCACCTGGGAGTTAGAAGAAGAGATGAGAGAAAAACATCCTCAATTATTTCAAGACTCTGGTAAGTCAAGTTTAGAGGACTAAACTTTTATAAAGGAGGGGACAATGTATTACAGGAATTTGGCCATGGGTATAGGATAGGCTATAAGTCATGCCCTCCTTCTAGCGCCAGATAATAACAAAAAATCTCCCATCCGATAGGGCAGATCTGAATCCTTAGTCCCAGCGGTTTGAGGCATCTTGTAATCCTGAGAGGCATGCTTCCAGGTGAAGATACGCATACTCACCAAACAAGTATCGTAACACATTCGCCCTTTAAAGCGTTCTCTCTTTTCTCGGAAAGAAGCCCGGCTTAGGCATCGGAGCGACCCGCAGCGAAGCCCTGTGGAAACCCACCTTCTTTCTTGCTTTAACGGGGAGAAAGTCTTTACCTCGAGCACACCCCGGCCAGCGAGTCATCTCAGGCCGGCAGTCAGAGCAATTGGACGGTCACGCAGCCACGGTTGGAAGCCAGCGGCTGACCACGCTCCACCAGTCTGTTGAAAAAAGCATTATCAGTTGGCGCCGTCTGTGGGAACGACAATTCATTTACAAAATATAAGCGTTTCGATTCTTTTGATGGTATCGACACGGAACACAAGCGGAACCGCGCTAATCCTCCAGCGATGCGGGACGGCCGAGCGGCGGAGCGGTGACCTCGGTAGCGTTGAAACAATGCGGGGCCGACATGGATGAGGGTGGGCACTCGCCTCACGATCAACGTCTAATGAAGAGTTAGAACTGACTCACGGACGGATGCAGCACCCGCGGGAAGCGTGAGACCGCAGGGAAGGTCACAACATTCCCTCGTGAGGGCAACACAATCTCGACATTCCCAGAGTCTTTGAAAGCAGTAGAGTCGGTAGAGCCCGGGGCATGGACCACATCTAGCCACGGAGGAGACGACGGCTTGACACTCGGGGGCATGGGAGCAGAAGAAGCTACATCACCCTCGGCAAGGGCGGGAGAGCAATCATGGGAATGGGGTTCAAGCGCCTCAAGTAGGCTCGGTTGTGTGAAGGAGGTAATAAGAGGGTAGCGCTCGACACTATGGATACCTTGGTACCATGGCCCGAATCACCGCTTCACGTAGAGTGCTCCACTTCCCCCTTCGGCGAGTTCGAATGCGCGGTGGAGCGTTCGATGGTACGGAGATCCAGTTGATCATCTCGACACTTACAAAAAACCAAATGGAGCGCATGGGTATCAAGATCCGGTGCGATCGCAGGCTGCTATCACCACACAAAGGCCCGGCCTTGGCATGGTTTAATAGGCTTCCCGCAGAGTGGTCAATCTCCTGCGTTCGATTTGTCATTGCATTAGATCTCACTTCATTGGGGCGGGCGTATAGAAGCCAAGTTCCATCTGTGACCATCAGTGAGCTCGTAACACGAGGTCTTATGTCCAGATTGTCTTCAGTCTCTAAAGGTAGACATACGACGAAAGTTCGCGATCACTGCATTCATTGCTGGATTAGGAATACAGTCGAAAGACTTGATGTTTTCCGTCTCGAAAATCCCAAGCAAGCCATGTTTGAGATTAACTGCATAAAAGCGAAGTATATTAACGGTGAGAAGCCCTCATATCCAGAAGAGGCTCTTCCACTCATAAAGAAAAAGTGGGACAGAGGCAACTGGCGAGGGCGAAGCCACAAAACAAAGCGACGAGAAGGATCTCCGAAAGAAAAATGGAGAGCGATCCGGCGTGGGAACACGAAGATCGTCACCGATTCACATGTCCAGAAAAACGGCAAGCGATATTCGCCTTAGCGTTTCACCCCTTAACAGCGGTATCACGGGTGCGCGCGAAGTAAACGAAAGCGATTCACGAGGTGACCAACTCAAATGAAGTCGGACGCGACGAAACTGACTCAGGCTTCCGCGAGTTCCGCAGGAATTCTGAACCGCCTGGGCGGCGCATGGCTTCGAGAAATAGAGCACTTGCTCTGACACGGATACCTCCAGGCGTTTCATATCCACTGAAAATCGGGCTGAATCAAACTTCGAACCGGCCCTTCGACCAACCACCACCTCGACGAACGGCGGCTTCGGCACCAACAGCCCCTAGGTGAAATCCGGAGGGTAATCTCGGGAAGTTCGCGGGGAAGTCCCAGCTCGGCTTTCGAAGAGCCCAGTACGCGCGACATCGGGTCGGCGAGATGGCAAAATTCAAGTAGTGTCACAGCCTGCGCTGGCCGTCATCATTTCTCGGCTGGATATGGAGGGATGCCAACACCCTCATGGCTGACCCAGCGGTAGTTCACGCGGTTGTAACGACAAAGCGATTCATCGGTCCTAATTGACAACGGGAGTTCGGCCGATATCATCTTTGCTTCAGCTTTCGATAAAATGGGCATCGGAAGGGAAAAACTAGAGCCCGTCTACACACTTTCGTCCTAGCGGGGTTCTCGGGAAAGAGTGTGCACTCTAGGCTGATACAGATTGGTACTCACCAGGAGATCCCCATGCTGAGCGGCGACTACGTGAGATTCTCGTCGTAGACGCCAGTCTGCTTATAACATGTTCTTTGAGCGAGATCCTCTCTCAATCAAGTAAAAGCCATCCCTTAGCATATCACATGATGATCAAATTCCTGCTAGTAAATGGGGTAGGAATGGTTCGAGGAGATCAACGGTGGCTAGGAATGCTGCTGGCATCCATGAAACAAAAGCGGAGTCGACAACATATGCTTGGGCGAGCTCGACATGCGTGACGAGGTACTCACTCGACCTGAGCCCTCAGAAGAACGAAACCGGTATTAACGGGCGTACCTGACATCCTCGCCTATATCGGCTCGAGCTAGCGGAAGACCTCAAAAACCTCCTTATCCATTTTTTAAGACATAACAAGAGCGTCTTACGCTAGACGGGCGGACATGGAGGTGATCCTACGTTAATCACCCGCAGTGAATGTCGGCCTGAGTCCTTCAAGCGATCAAAGCCAAAAAGAGAGGGCTTGTAGGAAAGACAAAAGCCATAAACGAGGAAATCAACAAACTTCTACAAGCAGAAGCGATCAGGGAGGTAGAATATCCAGAATGGCTAGGCAACGTCGTACTCGTCAAAAAAGCAAACGGCAAGTGGCGACTCTGCATCGACTTCACTGACATCAACAAAGCATGCCCAAAGGACAGTTTTCCTTTGCCACGAATCAACCTCATCACGTGAGTACCCGCTGCCCGAGCCACGAACTCCTTAGTTTTATGGTGCCTTCGGCTACAACGGTCGGTATGGACCGGTGACTAAGAAAAAACCTCGTTAATCCGCGGCGGGAACTATTATTATCGTGTGATGCCGTTCGGGCTCGAAACGCGGGAGCCACATATCGGTTGGTGGGCCGGATGTTCCCGAGAAGCGGATAAGGCCGCAACCTAAGGAAGTGTACATAGATGACATGCAGGAAAAATCCACCACATTCGCTCCACGCAGAAAGCTCATCTATTCGGCGTTCGAGATCTTGGCCACAACATGGCTGAATCGACCCAGTGTGCCTTGGTGTCAGTCGGAAAATTCTTAGGTTTCGCTAGTCAACCCGCATAGGAATTAGAGCCAATCCGGACAAAATAAAGGCGGTACTGACATACCATCGCCATCAGAGTGTAAAGGAGTTCGGCGTCGGCGGGAAGGATTGTTGCTTTAAAGCTAGGTTCGCGTCGAGGGCAAGTGACCGACCGCGGTACTAATGAAGTCTTGAAGAGGCCTTTGATGGGATACAGTAGTAAGAGGCATTCGAAGCTGAAAGCGTATTTGGCCATTCTAGTAAGGTCACGTTGAAGGAGCTCCCTTACTCTGCCAGCCGTGTCGGACTTCTCAACCGGTGTTGTCCTGGTCGGAGACAAAGAAGCGAGAGTCTGACACGGGTTTACTATTGCAGTCGGGCTTTGAGAGGAGTGGAGGAGAGGTACCTAAGGATGAAAAAACTAATTTTGGCCTTGTGTCAGCGACTTTCGGAAACTCCACCTACTTCAGGCTCAATACCATGGTTCCAACGAGAATGCCCGATGAAGCAAGTGTCCGCTAAACGAGACCTCGGAAGAGGTTGTTGATGGGCCGTAGAGCTAAGCGAGTTCGACATCGAGATACAAGCCGCGCAATAAAGGCGAGTCTTAGGCGACCCGTCATGGAGTTCACCTCGGCGGAACCTGCTCTGAGAACGCTCAAACAATGATTGACCTCCCAATCTGGAAACTCTCTGTAGATGGAGCCTCAAATGCACGAGGACGAGGCCGGGTCAGTCACGACCTCTCGGAAGGGAATAGATATTAGTGCAGCACTGAGGTTCGGTTCAAGCCTCCAACAAACGAGGCCAGTATGTAGAAGGCCAGTCATGGCGGGGACCTGACCTACGCCCCCATTCCAACTGGAGTTGACCGGCTAGAGGTCTGCGGCGACTCTAGGCTAGTAGTAAGACGAATAGAAGACACTACAGTGAAAAGTGGAAGGATGATCTATATCTCCAAAAGTGAGATTTATTGAAAAAGTTCGTCTTTGGTTCCGGTCCGGACATGTCTGAAGCGAGGAGAACTCCAGGAGCACGGCAAAGTTAGCAGCGACCTTACGGGGAGACCTCGACGGGTTGACACTTGTCGAGATACACAGGCGGAGCCTATCGATCTCTGCGACGTGGAGGTTGCCCAGGTCGGGTCCAAGCCGAGTTGGATGGACCCCATTTGGGATTATATAATAGACGGACGTCTGCACGGCCCCGACCGAAGAAGCGCGGCTAAAATGGGACCCGAGGAGTGCGCGGGGTTCACTAATCATAAGGGAGGCTTGTCTGGCGGGACTCTTCACTTTATCCTTAAGTGCATCGCGGGAAAAGACGTGAATACGTACTAAGAAGAGAAGTACGGTATATCGCGAGAATCATATCGGAGCTCGAGCATTGGCGGGAAAGATCTTGAGGCGGGGGATACTCTTGGCTTATAATACCTGGTATAACCAATTTAGTCAAGAAATGCAAGATATCGGGAACACGCAGAGATCTCACGCCTCATCCCGAGCCCTTGACGTCGATCACAAGCCCCTGGCCCTTCCAACAATGGGGTTTGGACATACTGGGACCTCTGCCCCTTGGGAAGGGCTAATGTAAATTCATCATCGTCGCAGTAGATTACTTCACCAAGTGGGCTAGGCCAGGAAGCCTTTAGCTCTGATCATGAAGCAGAAGATCTGCTTGATTTTGTATGGCCGAGCCATCATATGCGAGGTTTGGTATCCCGAAGCCACAGTATCGAACAACGGAAAACAATTTAACAAACCAAATTGAAGATTTTATGCGAGGCCGAATTAAAATTATTACTCGATCTCGGCACATCCAGTCTAGCAGACCAGGCCGAAGTCACCATCAGAGCCGCGGAGCGTTGAAGACAAATTGGAAGATCTTAAAGGAAAATGGGTAGAATACCTCCCACAGAGGTGCTATGGACCTCTGGGACAACACGAGTGAAGCAACCGAGAGCCCCGTCGCCCCGAAGCCTTCGGCAGACTGATAGCCCTGTTGAGGTCGGATTAAAGTCCCGAGGATCGAATTAATGCTTGAGTGGAGCATAATGACGGAGTCTCTTGTCTAAATTTGGATCTCTTAGATGAGAAAGTGACGAGGTCTAAGGCATACAAAGACTACCAAGGAAGGCAGTAGAAGTCTTGCAACAAGTCAAACCAAGAGGAGCTACATGTCGGGCTGATTTGGTCTTGGCAAAAAACTTCTGCCAGGCAAGGAAGAATCCGGCTGTGAAGCTGGGCCCAGTTGGGAAGGCCCCCTTACATCATATCTCGAGTCGTCATATCGGGGCAATTACAAGCTCCAGAGACGGAGGAAAATTCTACAACATGCCTGGAATGCGGAACATCTCAAACGTTTTTATCAATAGACCTTGGTTTGTAATCTTAAATGGAGATTTATCAATTTTCAGTTAACGATTCGACCATTTACTAGTTATTTTGTTAGACGTCACAAGTGACTTAGACATATAATGCTCAAAAAAATTACATGCAATAGAATGAGAAAGCTCATAGCCATAAAAGAAAAAGTATCTCTTTATTCCAACCAGATTACATTCGATTTGTCAGTGAATTGTCATCGGTTACATCTTGGAAACACCTGATCTGTGATTACCTCGAAAAAAAAAAAAAAAAAAAAACGGGAAGAAAAAAAATAAAAGGGGAGAATGGATGTGGAAGAAAAAAAAGAAGGAAGGAGGAAGAGAGAATGAAGAGGAGAAAGAGAGGCAGAAAGAGAGGAAGAGAAGAAGAAGCAGGAAAATGGAGAAGGCGACCTGAGAAATGCGTAGCCCTCTCGAACACATTCCTGCACGAAATTTAGGAATAACATGACTCAGTAAATGGGAGACTAGGGAGAAAAACACAACTCCACAGGAAGTCCGATAAAGCCGAACGGAGATCTTGGTGGATCCCGGCGAAACGTCGGACTTCGACTCTTCATCTGTGTGATTCGGTTATCTTGTGAAGGGCGAATATCAAAGTATAAACTCCATAGCAATGAAGCCGCCATTTATAAGAAGGCCAAAACACTCGAAAATTAGCACAAACGTTCCAAATTCTCCATAAATCAGCATTAAAAGAAGCTCGCACCTTTCCAAGAAAATCAAAAGTCGAAGAGCGCGCAATGACTCAGCGCGGTGGGTTCGTCTACTCGGCCACGGGCCCGCGACCTATTGGAGTCGGATCATTTCGGGCTACATCGTACTTTCGGTACTCGGGCCGAAGACCCGATGCTTCAGGCAGCGGGTTCGTCACACTTTCGGCCTGAATACGCGCCACTATTGAGTCCGTCATTTCGGCTACATCGCCCGCTCGGCCTCGTGCTGGGCGTGGCTCACTTTGAAGAGTTCATCTACTTTCGGCCTGAGACCGCATGACCTATTGAGTCCCGGGTCGGCTCGAGTTACATCGCCGCTCGGCCTCGGCGCCGGAGCTCAGTGCTTCCTTTGGCCGAGTTCGATCTACTCGGCCCTGGACCATACGGCCTATTAAGTCGGATCGGCTGTTTGCTCGTCCACTACGGCCTCGGCCTTTTTGGAGCCCGACATCTCACTTTGGCGAGTTCGTCCCTGCTTAACCACGAGACCCGCATGACCTATTGAGTTAGATCAGCTCAGGCTATATCGCCACTCGGCCCCTCGAGCTCGGGCGACTCACTTTAATGAGTTCATCTACTCGGCCACGGTGCATGACCTATTGAGTCGGATCATTTCGGTACATCGCCACTCGACCTCGGCGTGCGGAGCCAGGTGGCTCACTTTGGCGGGATTAAGTCTACTGTGGAGACCACCTTGACCTATTGAGTCGGATGCATTTCGGACTCGTAGCCACTCGGCCTCGGCGCCGGGCCGGTGGCTCGCTGTGAGTTCGTCTACTCGGCCTGAGCCCGCTGACCTATTAGTCGGTCCGGCTTAGGCTATCGCCGTCGGCCTCGGCGCACAGGCGGCTGACTCGCTGTGAAGTTCATCACTACGGCCACGAGCCCGCGCGACTGTGAGTCGGTCGGCAGGCTACATCGCCGCCGGCCTGGCGCGAGCCGTCGCTCGCTGGCGAGTTTGTCACTGCGCACGAGTCCGCGCTGACCTAAGGTCGGATCGGCTCGAGGCTATATCGCCACTCGGTCTCGGGCCGGAGCGGCTCACTTTAGCGAGTTACGTCTACTCTGCGCAGTCCACCTTATTCAGGGAATCGGTTCGACTTAGGAAAATCGGTAGCCAGACCCGGCGCTCACATTAGCGAGCTCGACCATTTGCCGCAGTCACGCTGACTGGGGTCGGTTGAGCTGGGCAAATTAGCGAAATGAGCCCGGCGACTCACATTGGCAGGCTCGACCATTCTACAGACCATGCGGCGCAGGAATCCGATTCGACTTCGAGCGAATCGGTAGGCGAACGACTCACATTGGCGAGCTCGGCC
>JAEQBH010001252.1:0-35000 GCA_016808115.1 Tetrastigma voinierianum
CAAATAAAAGTGTTATTACTCTTTATTAAGCGAGGAATTAAGCGCCTTTGTTAAACCATGTTCAACTAAACAACTAACAGAAACCAAATTCCTCTTATAATCCGGAACAAATAAACAGTATGATAAACATAAAGTCTTATTATTAAAACATAACTCCACTAGTCCTACTGCCATTACGGAGACATATTCCCCGTTTCCCAACTTCAAGCTTCTTTGTCCTTTCTTGAGTAAATTTGCTGTTTGAACCACGCAGAGTAACAAGCATGGTGAGTGATACGAATCAATGATCCATTTATCATCGTAATTCTCCACTAAACAAGCCTCGGCAACATTTATACTACCCATACCTAGTTTTGGGCAATCCTTATTCGGTGACGCTACGTCGCGCTTGAAGCGCGCGCTTCGGCTTCTTCGTGCGATTGGTTTAGTTGGACACGATACCATACGCTTTTTTTTTTCTTGAACCACCCTTAGGTTTCCTTTGAGTTTTGAAGAACTTTCGGCGCCGATAAACCTTTACAACCGAGAGACCTTCGGCTCGGCTAGATGCGTAAGTTCAATAGAGTAAGCCGGTTTGTTCATATTATAATTCAATTTGGTGACCAAAGCTATTGGTAGAGATTCTGGGATCAAGTCAATCTTCATCTCTTGATCATTAGCCCCCATCACCTCGCGATCTTGATGTACCCGTCATTTTTAGGCTGATAGTCCGTAGCGTTTCACTCCGATCTCACGAGTGTTCATTAGTGCCCCTATGGTACGCTTGTCTAAGCGATGCGCTACTTTTAGCAAACATCCATCTAGATGCAGATTATTTCTAATACACTCTCCGGATCATTAATTTGCTGCCCAGTGTTACTGTGTGGCAAGAATATAGCAGTACATCGTATTTACCGTTGCGATCACTAAATTAGCTAGTTTCCTCACGAAGCATTAGCGGTGAGCGCTCACGGGGTTTGGAGTTGTTGTAATGAATTTATTCTCTCAAAATCAAGGACAATAGAAAAGATTGGTTTTCCATAGGTCGTAGTTATTTCCATCCAATGGCTTTGACTCAAAGTGTAGCTAGAGTTAAATGATGTCATTTTAAGAAATTAAAAAAAAAAAAAAACACACACATATATTAACACGTAATCCACACAACAAACATACAAATATGTAGATCCTTAAACTACTTATTATTAATGTTTATTGCAGCAATAATTTAGTTTCCATTACAAATGCTACGTTGGGCCAAGACATTTGTAATAAACTAAACTTTGAACATGGTAAGGGCGAGAATACACGTTGAAAACCGTTATAAGCGTGTAATTGAATATTTATTTCATATAATAGATTATATTTATTATAAATAACCGTTCATATAATAAATTCTATTTATTATAATTTACCCACTAATAAATTATATTTATTATAAATAACCGTTCTTATAATAAATTCTATTTATTATAATTTACCCACTCCATCAATATTCTTTTTGGGCCTTTAATAACATTGACAGAGCCTTGTTGGGAGGGTTATTAATATTATTAAAATTGAATGTAATAACCATTAATTTTAATTTCAAAATTATCTTTAATAACTAAGTATTGTCGGCGTTGGGCATTACAATCTTATTAAAATTTTGAAGTATTTTAGATCCAATCCAATAAAAAATCCGACCATGCTTATCGGGTTGGGGTATCATAACCATTTTATTATTGGAGCACTAATGGGCAGCGAGTTTCAAATGAATTAAATTAATTTTAACCTTCACCGTTCAATAATTTATTATAAATTAATTAGGGTTTCCATAATAATATTATGCAGACAAAACAAATATTATTATGCGCGTGTATGTATCAAATGATCACGATTATAGCTCCCATTCTAAATGGCATGTTAGCGCATATCACATGTTATATCCATATAATTTAAGCGATTATAAATATAGAATAATTAATAGGCCATAATCCATGGTTCCTGAAAGAAAATTACAAGCCCAATAGGGCGAAGCCAACGATATCCCAGCCCGTACTTCTTCTTGCTTGGAGTCTTATCGTCCATGGGATGTAGGCTGATTAGGAAACCAGCTTTTGGGGTTTGGCGAAAAACACAAAACACAACATGTCTACTATTGAATACGAGCATCAAAAGCGGCTGCCGACCGCCACACAAAGGCTTTCGGATTGCCACGATTTTAGGGAGGTAGAGCCTTTGTAGAGGAACCACCTGCCGAAAATCAGCCCATTCGACAACGGCGCCCCTTTTACATATTTTTTTTTATAATAAATCGAGATTTACATATAAAAAAATTGCGAGAAAAAAATAAATAAATAAATCAAGGAGGAAACCTAATCTTATGATTAGCCTCCTTGTTACATCCCAAAAAAAAAAATATACAAGCAAAATCTATCATGGATTAAGGCCAAAACCAAATCGGTCATTCATAATACAAAAATTATAAATAACATAAATAATAGAATCCTAGTGCCATATATCTAATATACATCATATACATGAGAAATAAAATTATGGATTCAATCTATCACACAGATTCAACGAGGCTACGATGCCAATTGAAGGAATCATACAGCAGGCTTCGAGAATCATACTGATTCATCTGATTAATATGATAGATATCTTTTCATCACCATTACTTCTTTGTAGTAGTGCGAGAAAATCTCTTCTAGAATCCCACAGGACCTTCCCGAAGCTATTCTCTACGGCAATGACGAGATCTGCGTGTGGGCTTTTTGATCATAAAAACAAGATAAAAAAACACTCTAGAAACCTTCCGGTTCTGTTTCTCTCAAGGTGTTTTCATAAACCTAGAGGCTAATAAACTTCTTAAAACCTGGAGGCTAGGAAGCAGTGTATTTATAAATGCCCCTTCTTTTCGATGGGTTTATAACACCTTAGGCTTTATAACACCTTGGGCGATAAAATGGAACAATGCTGTACTTAATAATCGGTCGAATGAGACACGTCATCTAATGAAATTTAGCTTGGGGATCACATGGCCCATTATTAATTAAGGCTCTTGATCAGCGGTCTAGATTGCTTACGGAGCATAAATCAACAAAAGAACATGAAGAAAAATAACGAAAAATAAAATTGAAAAGAATTTGTAAATGTAAGCAGAATAGTTAAACAAGTGCAATTTAAAACAAGAATAGAACCTTCTAGTAGTTATTCACAACTTGATAAATGAATATAGAACAAATGGACCAATTTAGATATAGATAATACTAGTAATCTTATAAAAACCAGAAAGGCGGGAACTGATCTTTAGAATTAGTGGTGTAATTGTGGCTTTCCAAAACCAACAAGAAATATATGAATATTGTAAAAGTACACTTAGAGGAACGGTATTACAATTTTTTAGAAACATGGAACAAGAAAACAGTAGTTATTTTCAGGAAGTTAGAAATAATTTTTAGTATATCTGTGTTTATAAATCTTATAAAATTATATTTTTAGGAAACAACCCAGAGGATGTAAATGAACACGTATTATATCTTTATAAGTTTGAGCAGTTAAAATTATGTAACCTTTAAGTATATAAAGAATATGAACAAAAATTTAGGAAATATGCAATTCTTGCTAAGATAGATAGAATACCTGAATATTTTAAATAAATACATATTAAAAATAAGGTCAGTAGGTGTTAGATTATGGAATGAATTTTCTGACCTACGAATAAAACTCTCCTTATATAGGCGGAGTAGAGTAAAATTTGTAAAAAATTGGTTAGAAAAAGAAATGTTTGAATATAGGAGAAAGAAGTCAAAATAAAACAGATTTAAATAGACAACTTTGTAGAAAATTAAATTTAGGAGAAGATTTAGATTTAGGATGTAGAGATAGATATAGAATATAGAAGCCCAAAGATATAAACAACCTTTTAGAAAGAAAATCAGAGCTTATTATCAAAACCAACCTTTTAATACAAGATATAGAAAACTTTTGGAAAATATTGGATAAAAGAAGAAGAACCAATTATAGTAAAAACCAATGTAAATAATGTTATTTATGTCGACAGAGTAGGTCATATAAAACTACAGATGTCACGAACTTAAAAGTTGTTGCCAAATGAGCGAAATAGAAAGCACAAATTAAAATTAATTTAATAAAAGAGTATGAAATAAATAGTGACAATGAAGAATTAATTAGTGAATTAGATTTTGAAAGTGACAATTCTAGTATATATAGCTTAGAAGATGAAATAGAAGAATTATTTTAGTTTTAAATAATAACTTAGGAAATTTTGGAAAAGATTGGTTAAGTAGACAGAATTATATAAATGATTGATTTATTTATGACTAACTTTTTGTGTACAAGAACATGGCTCAAAGGAGAAATTCAAAAGCAAAAACTTTTCAATTTGGAACCGTTAGTTTAAATGAAGTTTTAAACCCAAACCTTCAATTTCAATCTTTGTATTCTCAAAACCTTTTTGAAGAACATAAATTTATTGTTGATAACCTTTGGTCTTTAAAACCCCAAAACTTTCAAAACCAAAATTTAGAATATGCTTATGGAAAAACCATTTCCCAAACATTGTGACATCTTAAAATTTACAAAACCGGGTTTGTTGTTTAGAAGCTGAAAAATTCAATGCTTAAAACCAGAAAAACAAGAAAACCATATTAAGGATTTAGAATCAAAGGCGAATTTTTGAACAATGTTAGTAAAACGATTTAATTAATATGATTAGAAAAATCGACACCTTTAAACAGTTTGACAAACTTTTAATTAAAAACAAGTTCGGACCTGATATTTATAATATTATAGAATCTTACTATTTAGATAAATATTATGAAAAAGTGTTTAGAACCGAGTGTATATTATGAACAATTTAAAACCAAAAACAGTGGAATTAAAACAGGATATATGGCTTACCATGATCCTGATTTATTTTTCGTTGTTTATTTAGCTTATGTAAATATGTCTCTTTTAGATAAAAAATATTTAGAACTTATCCACGGGCGATGGATCGAGGATTTTTGCTTTATGTTTTTAGCAGGTATTTATCGATCACACAATAATTTTCTGAAAAAGCCAAAAATGTTGTTGAATATCTTTTAGAGCAGAAAATCATGTAGATATATCTTTTGAAATATGCAGCGCTGTTTAGGCTGATGGAATGTGCACCTTATAATCATGTATATATCAAATATGATAGAACCTTTAATACCACGAAAGCAAAACTTTGAATGAGAAATGACAGTTCAAAGAATTTCTTTGTATATTACAATAGATTTAGAGATTTTCAAATTTTGAATTTAGAAAGCCCAGGATGTAGCCGTCAGAGAGAGTGTACGGTACATGATCTTGTGGGCGATATCTGGCCATGAGTGTTTTTATTGTAATATCTTGAGATGAAGTGGAAATTATAAAGCAGGGCCGAATTTATAATAAAGCCAAGGGTAAATATGTAATTTACCACTTGAAGGAACTAGTGGTCATAAAGGGAAAAGACTAGGGGTTAATATATGAAATGTTTAAAAGGAATGTAAATAGAAAAGTTATGGGATTGAGGCAATTAGAGAAAGTTGGAATAGAAATAGAAGAGAAATGGGGGACCAAGATGCAATTAGAGAAAATCAACCCAAAAAATGAGTTTTTGAAAGGCCAAACAAGGCCTTAGCAAAACATGGGATTTAAAGACCAAAATTGGTCTCATTTTTGAGAGAGGAGAACGTGAAAGGGAAGAGAGAAAGAGAAGAGGAAAGAGGAAGAAGAAGAAAGAAGAAAGAAGGAGGAGATCAAGCCAAGGTATGGAAACTAACCTTGATTATGGGTTCTATGAGATTTGGCATGGATTTTGAGTTTACATTGTGATGAATTATCTTATCTCTAAATCTAGGGTTTTACTGAAGATAGTATCCCTAAACTTAGATTTCTTGAAATTAATGTGGTTAAACCCACAAGGAACAAGATAATTATGGAATCCTCCTTTGTTGTTGGATTCATGGTTAAATGGAAGAATTGAGTTAGGGTTTAGAACAAACCCTAACAAATCTTTAATATTATAGGTTATAACCCATATTTGAGTTGTTTGGAAATAATTCAGGAAAAGTTTTTGAAGATACACATGTAATGAAAGATGAATTGTGTAAAATAGAGATGTCAAGATGAAAATGAAATGGTTTTGAAGTGTATATGGATTATAGAGTTGAATTGGATGGGAAAATATGGAAAAAAATGCAGAAAAGCCCACATTATGGTCATTTCACGGGCAGCGATCTCGATCTGAAATCTGCCATTTTCTGTTTCGACCAATTACAAGTATTTGACCATAACTTGCTCATTTCAGATCCGATTTGAGTGATTCAAGTTTCCGGTTCAAATAGACTTCTAGGGAAACACTTTATCTGAAGAAGTTCATACAAATTGTAACCTAAAGTACCCAGAAAATTTGTCCAAAGTGGGTATGTGCAGGTCTGTTTCTGCCAAGTTAGTCATTTAGATGTAATAACTTGTGTTATGTGGTTGAGAGCCTTAGAAGGAATTTTTAAATTGAAAATTTAAGTGATGTCGTGGATATATAAAGGACTGATCTGGAGAGTTTCATAATTTTGAGACCTTTTGAATAATTTTTGGGGTCAAAAAGTCTATAGAGTATTGTTGGAAAAAGGTTGGCCAAAATGAATGGGTTTTTAGTGCTTAAGGGTAATTTGTTCATTTGGCTTTAAATGAATGTGTATGGTGGATTAAATGGAAGTTATGTTTAATGGTTAATTGTGGTTTTCTTGAAAAAGGTGAAAGGACCTTCGGACAGGAAGCGGGGTCGACGGAAGCAAGCGAGTTGAGCGTTGGGCGCGAGTGAAATGATATTTTGAAAATTGAGTTTTTAAAAGTGAATGGTTTTAATGTTAAACTGAAAGTTTAATGGAAATGTTTATGTAAATGTTAAGGCATATGAAAATGTTTTATCTTGCATCAATATATATATTTATAGTAAATTATATATGTATGCATATGTTAAGGCATTATGGAAGTTTTAAAAAAAAATGTGTAAAGAATGCATATGTATATTTTTGTATATATGTGTTTTAATGATAAGTAAAGGATTTAAATGGATTTATAAATGAATTTTTGATAAATGTTTGCGATGGTTACCTAACCCCATATTTGTTATAGCGATATCGGCGAGTACCTTAAGTGTAAGGATTTAGGGGTAAAGTTATAGGTTACTAAGCGGGGAGGAAATGGGTGTTTAGAGTAATGTCCTTACGTGATAAGGTGCTATATTTGGAACCCTATGCAAGCGTGAGTTTCTCCATGACGTAGTGGTTTATGGCCCCGGAATGTGGTATCCCTCACCGTCAGTGCCGAGCTGATCGATTGATTATTCGCAGGTTGCCATCGAGAAAGAAAGAAAGAAGGAAATAAAAAGAAAGTTTGAGGCATAAATGTTTAGGCATAAATTAAGTTTGAAATGTATAAGTATTTATTATAAAGAAAGAAAAGAAAGTTTGAGGCATAAATGTTTAAGGCATAAATGGATTTTAAGTATATAAGTAATGTATTACTTTGATATATGCGAAAATGTTATCTTAAGGCATAAATGGATTTTTAAATGTATAAGTATGTATTACTTTGATATATACGAAAATGTTATCTTAATGAAAATGTATACCTCCTTTGGGCTCCTTTAGCTCATTCTTTCCGTATGTTTTAAAAACATTTTGAGGACCGAGATAGGTCTTGTGGTAGAAGTACCCTCTGTCTCAGTGAGTTGAGCCATCAGTGATGCATGTGAACTACATTGTATAAATAGTTTGCATATTTTATATGTCGAATAATTTGTCATGTATATATGCATATATGGATATATTTTGAAAATGAACTACTTAGGCGGTCGGCTTAAGTCCGGCTCAGGCCCAATCTTTTTATAAAGCGTAAATATGGTGAAGAAGTTTGGATGTTTTGATGATTTGAAGTGAATAAATGTATATGTGTATCCTATTGTGTTTGATTGGGTTGTGGACGAGGAGTCTAAAACGGAAGTTGAAGTTGAGGATTGAAAGATTAGAGTGTTTTAAATGTTTCGCGGGTTTGTAAATTTAGGAAAGTCCAAGCAGAGGAAACTACGGCCAATTTTTATGAAAAAATCAAGTGTTTGAAAAAGAAAAAAATTTATCGAGCATTAAGCGTTATTTTCTAAAGATGTGTTAAGGATTGTAAGGGTTAGCTCCATGGATTTTGTTGGTTGTTTTGAGAGAAAGTTTCTATATCCATTGGAGTCTGGAGAGTCCCCTCGGGTTCATGAGTTAATCGGTCGGGATCCTTCACCCGAGGAAATAAAATTTTTTATCTTATTAAGCGACCTGACCATGTCAGCTGGGCTTCACAGCCTTTAGAAAAAAATTTCCAGCGGAAATTTTTGCCAACCGGAAAAGAACAAGATTTTGATAGCAGGCTTTGGGCGGATTCACGAGAGATATCATCGTCGTGATAGCGCAGAATTTACAGCAAAGTCTAGATGCGGTTATGCAAGCGTGGAAAATGCAATGGAAGGATAATGAAGACATCCGTTACGCAAGCGATGATCGACTGCATAAGCGCAAAACCGACCCGATTATCAACTTTTTAGAACCCGAAGCTTATCCACGAGCTCAGCCCCAGAAGACAAACAAATAAAAGGAATGTCATATTGTTTGAAGACTTGAAGAACCAACTCAAAAGTTTGATTTGAAGTTTCAACTTTTTCATTTATTATAGTCAAATATTAATTTTTACTTTTCAACTTTTCATTCAATGTAAATAGTAGATTTGTAAGACATTAATTGTCCTTTAAGGACAAGTGTCTCCTACCACTTTAATTATAAAACTTTCAAAACATGGGTTCAAAGATTAATTTTTAAGAAAAATTTTCTTTTTGTATAAGAAAATGTAACAGGATCCATGTAGGTTGATTATTATTATTTAAAAGATTTTAAAATCAAAACTCCATTTACTTTGTATCTTTTTACCCCTTTGTTCCCACTAGAATTAACAAAAATTAAATTAAGAACAAAGAGAATTGAAAAAAATACTTACAATATTATTGCTTCAAACTTTGATTCATTCTCTGCTACCAAGCTCTCTCTAACTCTTGTAAGACCCGAGAAATTCCAATTTCTTGAAAAAAAGGGCAAAATCGTAATTTTGGTTACAAAATTGTAATTTCGGTTAAAAATCCGAAATTTATTCTCTAGATCTCGGATAAAAAGCAGGTGCACTGTTGGGTGTCTCGCGAGAAATCTAGGTAGCACGTAAAATTTCGTAGAATTAGAGGCAGTAGGAGTTGACAGTTTTATGAGGCGTATTCGCGGTTTGAGTCTTGGTAAAAGCGATTTTGGATCGACAAAGTCACATATAACACGTACTCATGTGCCATAAGTGGCATGAGTAAATGATGAAATGGATGGCCGAGATAGTCTTAGAGATATCAGCGGGAAATGAAGGGGCGTAATAGGCATTTTGGGATTTGTTGAAATCGACAGAAATGAAAATAGAATAGTGACATGTACCGGAAATGAAAGAAAGAAAAAACGTGGGGAAGGAATTTTGGTCAGTAGCCGATTTGATTAGAATTTAGAGAGAGAAGGAGCAAACACTATAGAAATCTGGACGTCCGACCAGTCGTGGAGTCTTCGGGACAAGAAGGAGAAATTGCTCACGCAAGAAAGAGCCGGCGTGGTGCGGATTTAGGAGTTTCCTCGAGCTCCGAGGTATCAGGTTTCTCCTACTTGGGTTTTATTCTTTGATTAAGTACCATGTAAATGTTTCGGTTGGTTGAGGCCTTGAGCGGCCAGTTTGATCGGTTCCGAGCAGGTCGAAATGCTTAGATTTGAGACCCTGAGCGGCCGTATCGGACTATTTGGGTTAAATGTGTGATGAAGTGTTCTCGTCATGTATTAGTTTGTTTGAGGCCGGAAATGGCCGTGAAACCAGGTTCACTAAGTGAGCGGAGTAATTTGATAACTTTGAAGGAGCAGGTAACCTAGGGTTTTCTTTGTTCAGCGATGATCACAAAATAATTTTTGTGTGAAAATATGTGTTTGACAGTGATTTTAAGTTAAATTGCCGTGATCATTAGCCCCGAGTGAGGCTTATTTTGATGTGAAATGTGGAATTTACATGACATGATTGTGTGAATTGAATGTTTGTAGAAATATATGCATGTTTATATATTTACATGTGAATTAGGCGTATTAGGCGGCATACATGCATTCCATATGCACTGGAACACCCTAGGATTATAAGAGTGAGTGCATGAGATGAGTCTAGAGAAAATGGTTCGGAGGGTTGTCTAAAATGTGAATTATCTGAGGGTTGTCTAAAACTAATAATATCAATCGTCGGAGACGGCCCAATTGATATATCTCGGAGGGTAGTCCACTAAATATAACATCGGAGACAGTCCACTACTTAGATCGGAGGGTAGACCACAAATATAAACAAATAACTTTGTTTGAAATTAGTTTTTCTCATACGAGGCTTAGGCAAGTGTGAGGGAGTCGGTGAGGACTCGGGGTATGAGATGATCAGTTAGACATTCAAGTAGGATCATGCATTTCTTGAATGTGTTTATTTTGGGCGTGCATATCGCCGTGGAAGTAGCCCACTTAGGCGATTCCCTCTTTGAGCATTAGCTCACCTGTCGAGGGAACATATTTTCAGAGTCGAGAGCGCACGGGATCTTCGTCCTAGAGGTCGAGATTTAGAAGAATCGGAGTGTGGCTTTGAGGGTTCTACGATGTTCACATGTATTAGATCGGTATTTTAATATATGTTGTATAAATAAACATTTAACTCTTGGAAACATGATATATGTTGATGTATGATGATGGATATTGTTGTATGGGCCCAAGAGGCCTTTTTTATCCATGTTGTATCATGTGATTGATTGGGACAGGTTATATTACAGGTGATGTATCTGGGTAGAGCTCTCGTCTGAAAGGAGACTGCGCGTTTTAATGTCTTCGGGTAGGTTGCAGGCATCCGCAATATTCCGAGTTGACGGGTAGTCACGGACCCCGAGTAAGTGTCACAACTCTCACTCAACTCACTCTTCTTTCTTTCTCTTTTATCACTGTGTCTACATTCACATTTAAAACTTCTATTTATAGAAGTTTGGCTAACAAAAAACAAAACTAGCACACTATTACAAATAGTTCCCTAAGCCCGAACAACTAAGACTAAGAGATAAAACTAAATTTTAAATCTACTTAACAACTTTAAGTACTAAAGTACAAGAGTAAAAGCAAAAGGACAAAGAAAAGTTGACTCTTTGATTTACAATTAATGCCTAATAGGACAAGTGTCCAAAGTTTGAAGCGATCTACACGTTTCTTCTTCATTTTTCTGACTGTTAAAATAAATCTGACAATGGTTCTGAAAGATAAGACTGCTGAGGGCTGCTTTTTATAGTTTGCAAAGTTGACTACTGTTTGCAAGATTTGATGTCTTCGTTATCCTTCCATTGCATTTCGAGTTGGCGTAACTACGCATCAGTTATCCCGAAGTTTGCGTCATCGTGTATGATATCTACGGTGAATCTCGCCTAAAATTTGGTTAATAAAATCTTGTTCTTCTGAAGTTATAAAAATTTTTTGGTTGAAATTTTTTTCTAAAGGTTGGGTTCTCCAAATTGACATGGTTGGGGTTTCGCCAATAAGATAAAAATTTTTATTTTTGGTTTTTCTAAATTCAAAATTTTGAAAATCTCTAAATCTATTATCAATATCTGAGAAAATTCTTTTGAGCGGGTCATTTCCATTCGGGTTTTTCTTTGAGAGTATTAAAGGTTCTTTGTTGTGTTTGATATATACATGATGATGGCGATGCAGTGCTTCCATCGGTTCTAAACAAGGTGGTATGGTTTCAAAAGATATATCTACAGATTTCGGTTCTAAAGATATTCAATAATATTTTAGTTTTTCGGAAAATTATTAGGTACTGATAATACAGTTAAAAATATGTTTTTCAAAATCCCTTGATCCATAAGTTCCTTAGATAAGTTCTAAATATTTTTGATCTAAAAGAAGACATATTTACATAGCCTAAATAAACAACGAAAAAATAAATCGGGATCATAATTAAGCCATATATCTGTTTTAATTCCTTGTTTTTGGTTCTATATTGTTCATATAATATACACTGGTTCTTAAACACCTTTTCATAATATTTATCTAAATAGTAAGATTCTATAATATTATAAATATCAGGTCCGAACTTATTTTAACTAAAAGTTTGTCAAACTGTTCGGTAAGCAAAGCTGATTTTCTAATCATATTAATTAAATCGGTTTTACTAACATTGTTAAAAAATTCGGACTTTGATTCTAAATCCTTAATATGGTTTTCTTGTTTTTCTTGGGTTTTAAGCATTTGGAATTTTTCAGTTTCTAAAACAACAAACTGGTTTTGTAAATTTTTAAGATGTTGGGCTAAAGCTGAAATGGTTTTTCCATAAGCATATTCTAAATTTTGGTTTTAAAAGTTTTGGGGTTTAAAGACCAAAGGTTATCAACTTAATAATATATGTTCTTCAAAAAAGGTTTTGAGAATACACAAAAGCGAAATTGAAGGTTTAGGTTTAAAACTTCACATTTTAAACTAACGGTTCCAAATTAGAAAAGTTTTGCTTTTGAATTTCTCATTTGAGCCATGTTCTGTACTGAAAGTTAGTCATAAATAAATCAATCATTTATATAGTGCATACACTTATCCAATCTTTTCCTAAAATTTCTAAGTTATTATTTAAAACTAAAAGAATTCTTCTATTTCATCTTCTAAGCTATATATACTAGAATTGTCACTCTCAAAATCTAATTCACTAATTAATTCTTCATTGTCACTATTTATTTCATACTCTTTTATTAAATTAATTTTAATTTGGGTTTTTCTATTCGTTCATTTGTGACTTTTAAGTTCGGGACATTCGGGTTTTATATGACCTGCTAGACATTAATAACATTTGCATTGGTTTTACTATAATTGGTTCTTAACATCCGATATTTTCTAGGTTTCTATATCTTGTATTAAAAGGTTGGTTTTGATAATAAGTTCTTGATTTTCTTCTAAAAGGTTGTTTATATCTTTTGGGTTTTCTATATTCCCTATATCTATCTCTACATCCTAAATCTAAATCTTTTCCTAAATTTAATCTTCTACAAGTTATCTATTTAAATCTTGTTCTTTTATTTTGACTTCTTTTCCTATCATTCAAACATTCTTTTTCTAACCAATTTTCTGAATTCTCTCTTACTATATAAGGAGAGTTTTTTGTATTCAAGGTTGAAAATTTATTCCATAATCTAACACCTCTTGGTCCTTGTGTTTTTAATATGTGTTATTTAAATATTCGAGGTATTCTGCTCTCTATCTTACTTGAAATTGCATATTTCCTAAATTTTGTTCATATTCTTTTATATACGGAAGGTTACATAATTTTAGCTGATTCAAACTTATAAAGATATAATACAGGTTCATTTACATCCTCTTGGGATTTGTTCCTAAAATATAATTTTTATAAGATTTATAAACACGGATATACTAAATTATTTCTAACTTCTAAAAATAACTCTGTTTTCTTGTTCCATGTTTCTAAAAAATTGTATCTTTTGTTCCCCACTAAGTGTACTTTTACAATATTCATAAATTTCTTGTTGGTTTGGAAAGCTACTATTACACCATCGAATTTAAAGATTGTTCCAGTTTCTATGGTTTTTCTAAGATTGCTAGTATTATCTATATCTAAAATTGGTCATTTGTTCTATATTCATTTATTGGTTGTGAACTACTAGAAGGTTCTATTCTTGTTTTAAATTGCAGACCTTGTTTAACTATTTCATTTTTACATTTAAATTCTTTTTTGATTTTATTTTCTTTTTATTATTTTCTTCATGTTCTTTTAAGATTTGATTATTTCTTTATTTTTCATCTTTTAAAATATGTGGTTGTATTATAAATTGGTTTTATTACTTCTATATCTAAATTTTTTTAACTAGGTTTTGATTGATAAAGTTTGAAATTATTTGATCATCAAATAATTATTACACATTATACATAAAGTTTTCTTGATCTATTGGTTCATCTAACAATTTAAGTTTTCAAATTCTTCTAACATTCTATCGATGCTTTGGCGAGACCACAGAAATCGATTTCACGAGGAAGATAAAATGGTAATTTCGGTCAAAATTCAAAAATTTTCTAGATCTCAGATGATGAAACGGACTTCACCGTTGGAATCGTCTCGCAAAATCTAGCTACCACGTCTAATTTCGTTGAATTGAGGCGGTTGGAGTTCGCGGTTTGATTGAAGGCTGCGTGGGGAGTGCGGGACACTTAGCGTTATGTGGCCCAAGAGGCTGCGTGTCAAGCTATGGGAAAGTCAAGCATTGGTACAGTGGGGCTCACATGTGACGCATGGCATCATGCCGTTGGTGGGAATGTCTAAGTTAGATGGATAAGTGGATGAGAATTGTCCCCAGGTGTCCCGATGAGAAATGGACACGTGGCGTTGAAAGGACAAGTCTCTTGTCCAATTTTGTGCGAATGGATTGGGAGAGGAAGAGAGGAGAGGAAGACGACGGAAGAGATAGGAAAGTGTGGGATTTTGAGAAGCTCTGCATACCTGCAGAATTCCGGCGATCAGCGGCGAGCTGCGACGAGAGCGAAGCAAGTTCTTTCATGTGGGGCTTCTGTGGGTACCAATCTTGGGAGTTCAGAAAAACTCACAGGAAAGGTAGGGGTTTTGCCACTGTAACTTTTCTTTTTGTTTAGGGTTATGTAATGGATGAGGATTTGTTGAGGCACGGATAGTAGTGATTTCGATTCCCGAATTTGGACAGTGAATAAATCTCGGGAATGGTTTAGACGATCCACGAGCTATTTGCGTGATTGTGTGATGTTGTGTTATTGCCATGAGTAAACCAACATCGCGTTGTGATTTTAATGGGCGGTTCAAGATGAGCAAGCCCAGTTCACTTAGCCCATGAGCTAATCTTATGTTATTGTTGTAAATTGAATAACATGATTTATGGAATTAATTATGTTAATATATGCATGAGTGATATATATTAGCATGTGTTGAATGTTTGGTGTGCCATTACATTGCACTTAGGTGGGGAGTAACCCAAGTAGGGGAAATTCATTTCTTTTGGGCATTGCTCACCAGTCGTGGGACCCAACACCGAGATGCAGAAGGCGCGCGGGGATGGAACGCATTCGGGGCTTTAGAGGCGAAGAAATGGCCAAACTGGCCTTATCATGTATTTTTTTTTGTTTTTTGTAAGATTATGGGCAAGAGACCCAGTTTTGTATAAATTGTAATTAAATCATTTTTGTATAAAATATACATTTTATGAGTAGGATGTGTAGGCCCAAGTGGCCGTATTTGCACATGTATGGGTCTCATAACATGAAGACGCGTGTAGATTCAGCGGGTTGGCGGGTAGTCAACGGGCCTTGATTTTGGGCGTCACATTAACTTTGAGTTTCTATATAAATTTTCTATAGTTTCTATATTTAGCACAATTTCTGGTTCTTCTATGTTTACTACATTAACATGTTCAGATTCAGTTTCACTATCAGACTCTGGTTCTATATTTATGGTTCTATAATTTCCAAAAGTTATACTAGCACTTCCGTCCTTATTGTGATATATACTACTAGAGGTTGGATATTTTGTTTCTGGTTTATTTATTTGTGGTAATTCCCATTCTCTTCCTAATAAATAATTTATTTCTAAGGGTTTAGCTTCAATCATATTCTGATTTTGCAAAAGTTTTTACTATATCATCAAATTCCATCATGCATTTTAAACTTAAAGCATTTGTTGTTTTTTATCTACTTTTGACTAAGTTTTCTAATATTTCTTTCAAATTTTGTTGTTCAATTTTTATTTTTCTATTTCTTTTCTACAAATTTATCTTCCTTAACTAAATGTTCTTTTATATAATCTAAGTTGCTTCTAATTAAATTAAAATGTTTAAAGTCTTCGCTTCTTTCCTAATTCCTAAGGTTGTGTTACACAAGTCTATTCTTCTGTTGAATTTCTTTGCTTTTTCTAAATTTTATATCACGATCACACTCTTTGGTTTCTCAGCTTTTTATGTTCTTCTAATTTTACTTTGGTTATTCCTAACTGAATTTCTACAAGGTTCTTAAAATATTTAATTTCTTTTTTTTTTTTTTTATTTTTTTTTTTTAAACTGAGTTCATTAATTTCTACTGGTTTTCTACTATTCTAATTTCTACACTAATTTCTGTACTAATTTCTACTTTCTAAGAAATTGAACTACTAACATAAGAACTTGAACTACTAACATAAAGATTATCTATATAATATTTTACTATTTCAGTTTTAACTACAGTTTCTAGGTTAAATAACTCTTCGTAGGTTTCTTTTATAGTGGTTTCGTATTCACACAAATATTTAAGAGACACAAGGTTTTGAATATCTTTAGTTAGGTTTTTCAAAGTTGTTCTTAAAGCATGCAGTTTATCTAAATTTTCCTAGAATTCTTCACGTGAATAACAAATTCTATTACTAAATTCTTTTACGATCATAATCTAAGTATAAACACTAGGAGGATAGGAATAAAAAGACATAAAATAAACACACAATTAGCATACAAATTTTCACAAATTTTTCTACAAATTATAAACACAAATTTGAACAAAAACATAAATTTTCACAATATCATAAACATAAAATTTTTTTCAAAGGTTTTTTCACAATATGACTTTAAACGGGGTAAGATAAAGCTTGGTACTCGATTTAATTTCAAAGTTTTTTAAATAATAATTAACATACAGTGCTCACGATACCATTATTCACTCTTATACGAAAAACAAAACCCATCTCACAAATCTCTCCTCAAAACACCCTGGTTTAAATTAAGAATAATAAAACATCACTTCGTGTCATAGGAAAAATCCCCCCACCAAGACCAGACAAAGTCTCCCTCAAACGCCTATCGGTTAAGACTAAAGACTCTAGTTTTAAAATTCTGCTTTCAAAACATGGGTTTCAAAGATTAATTTTTTAAGAAAAATTTCCTTTTTGTATAAGAAGATAATAACTTGAGGATCCATGTGGGTTGATTATTATTATTTAAAATTTAAAATCAAACTCCATTTCCCTTGTATCTTTTACCCCTTTGTTCCTAAATAAATAAAATTAACTAAAAAAAAAAAACAAAGTAAACAAAGGAATTGAAAGAAATATGCTAATATTATTGATTCAAACTTCACGTACAAACTCTTTCACTCTCACTTAACTCTCTCAAACTCTATGAGGCATTCAAAGCTCATGCAACTCATGATTTTTACGTATACACAATTCCTCTATTTATAGACTTCCTAAAAACTAAAGACAAAAACTAAAGATAAGAATTCTCACCTAACAATTAAAGTGGTAGGAGACACTTGTCCTTAAAGGACAATTAATGTCTTACAAATCTACTATTAACATTGAATGAAAGTTGAAAAGTAAAAAATAATATTTGACTATAATAAATGAAAAAGTTGAAACTTCAAATCAAACTTTTGAGTTGGTTCTTCCCGATCTTCCGACAATATGACACGTTCCTTTATTTGTTTGTCTTCCTAGTAGGCTCGAGGATAAACGGTTGAAAAGGCGTCACGAATTTAGTTTTGCGGTTCTGAGAGTTGACTACTGTTTGTAGGATTTGATGTCTTCATTATCCTTCATTTGCATTTTCTCGTTTGCATAACTCTGCATCTAGACTTTCCAGGGGCTGCGTCATCATTGACGTATGATATCTCTGTTGAATGCCTTAGCGGTTAATAAAAAATCTTATTCTTACGAGTTATAAAAATTTTTGGTTGAAATTTTTTCTAAGTTCAGGTTCTCCAAATTGACATGGTTGGGGTTTCACGATAAGATAAAAAAATTTTATTTGCAGTTTCTAAATTCAAAATTTGAAAATCTCATCTGTTATTGTAATATACGAGAAATTCTTTTGGCAGTTATTTCCCATTCAGGTTTTTGTTGGGGTATTAAAGGTTCTTTGTTGTGTTTGATATATACATGATGATAAGCAGGTACAGTGCTTCCATCAGTTCTAAACAAAGGTTAAAAGATATATCTACATGATTATCGGTTCTGAAAAGATATTCAACAATATTTTTCAGTTTTTCAGGAAAATTATTAGGTACTTGATAAATACTAGTTAAAAATATGTTTTTCAAAATCCCTTTATCCATAAGTTCAGGGATAAGTTCTAAATATTTTTGATCTAAAAGAGACATATTTACATAAGCTAAATAAACAACGAAAAATAAATCAGGATCATGGTAAGCCATTTATCCCGTTCTAATTCCACTGTTTTTGGTTCTAAATTGTTCATATAATACTACTGGTTCTTAAACACTTTTCATAATATTTATCTAAATAGTAGATTCTATAATATTATAAATGTCGAGGTCGAACGCTTTTAACTACAAAAGTTTGTCAAAGCGTTCGGTAAGCAAAGGCGATTTTTCTAATCATATTAATTAAATCGATTTACTAACATTGTTAAAAAATTCGGACTTGATTCTAAATCCTTAATATGGTTTTTCTTGTTTTCTTGGGTTTAAGCATTTGAAATTTTCGGTTCTAAAACAACAAAGGCGGTTTTGTAAATTTTTTAAGATGTTGGGCTAAAAATTTAAAATGGTTTTTTCCATAAGCATATTCTAAATTTTTGGTTTGAAAGTTTTGGGGTTTAAGGCAAAGGTTATCGTGATAACTTTATGTTGTTGAGTTTTGAGAATCTGGCGAAATTGAAAGTTTGGGTTTAAACTTCGGCTAAACTAACGGTTCCAAATTGAAAAGTTTTTGCTTTTGAATTTCTCCTTTGAGCCATGTTCCTGTACACAAAAAGTTAGTCATAAATAAATCAATCATTTATATAATTATGTCTACTTATCCAATCTTTTCTAAAATTTCCTAAGTTATTATTTAAAACTAAAAATTCTTCTATTTCATCTTCTAAGCTATATATGCTAAATTGTCACTTTCAAAATCTAATTCATGAGTGGTCTTCATTGTCACTTTATTTATTTCGCCTCTTTTTATTAAATTAATTTTAATTTGTGTTTTCTATTTACCGTTCATTTGGCAACTTTTTAGTTGGGGATTGGAGTTTTATATGACTGCCTTACCTAAATAACATTTACATTGGTTTTGCCTGTGGTTCTTAACTTCTTTTTATCCAGTATTTTCCGGGTTTTCTATCTTGTATTAAAAGGTTGATTTTGATAATAAGTTCTTGATTTTCTTCTAAAAAGTTGTTTATATCTTTTGGGTTTCTGTTACTTATATCTCTACATCCTAAATCTAAATCTTCTCCTATAATTCTGTTTTTTAGCCTTGAACTAAAAGGTTTTTTAATTTTAATAGGTTTTAAAATTTTCTAAAAAATCGGTAACTATCTTTATCTTTTATTTCCCTCAATTTATTTGTATAATGAGAAACTATGTTATTGATTCATTTACGTGTTTGTATAAGCAATTGTTGTTGTGACACCCCCCAGCTGGGGATCACATTGGCCTCACAGTCAGCTTTTTAGTGACTGTGTGTCTCATATCGTGAAGACATCGTAGTAAAATGACCCAATAGGGCCCATCATCCATACTCGTCCATACGGTTACAAGACCATACATTTCTATAGATCTAAGAGTTATTACATCACTCCTAATACAAAACATATATTAAAACTAGGTCGTTCTAATATATACACAAAACAAGAATCAAGGCTACAGTTCGACCCGCTTCATAATCCCGGCCTCTAAGGAGCGTCGTGCGCACGTACACGAAGGGGTCCCACTACGAGGGTGAGCTAACGCCGGTAGGGATAAATCTATAAGAGCTATTTCACACCTGGTACGCATGCAAATGATCATTTCACGGCCAAACCAACGGCAATCGTGCATACATGTTATCTATCATGGAAAGAATCTACATGCATGTATGAGACGACACTCTACATGCCCCAAATGTCAGGTCAGCCTCATTACAATGCAAGTGCCAATGGGAATCCCGTCTTGAGTGGGTTTAAACTCCCATCTCTAACTAAGTAGTCTATGTGATATTTGTTTAATCGTTTACGTGTCTTTTTAGACATGAGCTTTAGGAGTCTACCGTGGGTCTTACACCCTCCACGACATTTTCGAACTTTCACCGGTGGATCTGTTGTCTAACGGAGTTTTCGGGCTTTTCACACGAAGTATCTATCCCACTACTTGCTACCGCCCGACACATTTGTTTTTTCATTTTGATTACTTATTTGTGGAACTTCGATTGGACTTCGTCCATTCAGCCCACGATTCAACACCAAGCATGATGCCATCGATACCATGTACACACTCTCATGTAATGTGGTGTTATCGCACACCAATGCAATGCAATTTGTGTCCTTGCCTCAAACCATGACCAATGTATGAAGACCTCTACATGGACATTTCTGCCATGCACTATGTGTTGTGCTATGAACACTCATGTTTAATGCATACAACATTTCATATATTCGGTTAACATCAACAAACATGCGATCATGTTAATATTCCACATTCAAATCGGTACATCACATAAGCATACTACATGTTTCTATCATTCGGTTCATTCATATCAACATCTTCAAGCATGTATTAACATAATTCCCACCATTACTTAGGAAAGTAATGCCATAACTCATATTCCCAAGCTGAGACATAGTATGTCAATCATACCATCCCGCCATGCCAAGTGGCCATGTTCAAGCACAACATTACAACCAATGTTTTGAAACACCCTTGTGATAACAATTACTCAGTTTTCAGCACATATGTGAGCACTTATTTCAACTACAAGATGGCTTATGGCTAGATTCTAGACTCCATGAACTCCATAGAGTCCAAGAACACCCAAATCCCGGAGTTGGACGGAAAAGTTATAGCCTAAACAACCGGGGCTAAAACCTAGAAAAATCCTGCATGTTAACCAAGCAAGCAAAGATACATAAACTGATTTTTTTTTCGGTCTAAGAACCCAGAAAAATTCTGCATGTTAACCATGCAAGCAATGATACACCAAACTGATTTTTTTTTCAGTCTAAGAACCCAGAAAAATTCTGCATGTTAGTCATGCATGAAAGCCCATAAAATTCTGCATGTTTTTCATGCATACAATAATACACCAAACTGAGTTTTCTTTGATCTAAAAACCCAAAACATTCTGCATGTTAGTCATGCATGGAAGCCTAGAAAATTCTGCATGTTTTTCATGCATACAATAATACACCAAATTGAGTTTTCTTTGATCTAAAAACCCAAAAGATTCTACATGTTAGTCATGCATGAAAGCCCAGGAAATTCGGCATGTTTTTCATGCATACAATAATACACCAAACTGAATTTCTTCAGTCTAAAAACCCAGAACATTCTGCATGTTAGTCATGCATACAATAATACACCAAACTGAGTTTTCTTTGATCTAAAAACCCAAAACATTATGCATGTTAGTCATGCATGGAAATAGAAAAATTCTGCATGTTTTCATGCATACAATATCTGCAAACTGAGTTTTCTTTGATCTAAAAACCCAAAACATTCTGCATGTTAGTTATGCATGGGAAGCCCAGAAAATTCTGCATGTTTTCATTCATACAATAATACGCAGGGTGGGTTTTGGTCTAAAAACTAGAAGAAAAAAAAACAGCATGTACAACATCACAATTTCAGTCTTCAACCCAGAAAATTCAGCAAGTACAACATCACAAATTCAGCATGTTATTCATTCAAACAATCACATAGCAAACTCAACCAAATGCCATTTCCATGGCCCCAAACAGGAAATAACCAAGAGGAAGATCTCACCTCTTAGTGTGTGGACCAGTTCTTGATCACCCAAATCTGAAAACAATAATGGGGAAAAACTTCCTCCTCCTTTCTTCCTTCCTTTCTTCCTTTTCTTTGCTCTTTCTCTCTTTTCTTTCTTCTCCTCTTCTCTCTACAATTGTTTGGAATCTCTCCTCCAACTCCAAAGTTGGTTTGACCTAGGTGGGTACACCTAACACAAATTTGTTTGACACTTGGTCAACTCAAGACCAAGTGTTCTCCATCTCACAATTTAACCCACTTTCATGCTGTTGTGGGTGGCTTGACATTGGCCCCACCCAACTCATGCAATCCTAAAGGGCATGACACTTGTACCATGTGCCAAGTGTCTCTCATCTAAGTGCCACATGGCACCCATGGTTAGCCCGTTCGTCTCGGCCCATACAAAACAGCGGAGTCTCGAATTCGGCGCGATTCGTTTAGTTCAATTAGATTTCGAGATGATTCTAGCGGCGTGATTCGTTTAGATCATCCGAGGTCTAGAAAGATCTAGGGTTTTGTATCTTGTTCAGGGTGCAAGTCACAGGTTCTCTCATTTAAAAAAAAAAAAAAAAAAAAAACGCTTTTCCCGGGTTTCACAGGTTGTAGTTTTGGGTGAAAGCTAACTTAGTTTATTTTGTATTGTTATACCTCCTTGTAAAAAATATGCAAATTAAACCTAAAATAAAAAGGATATAAACTTATACTAGGGACTAAATAGGTTTGTGGTAATGTCATGGTTATATTGTTAATTATTATTGGAACATTAGCTATATATTTTGTTATTATTTATTTTCTTGATTATCACTAATTCTACGAGGTTGAGGTCAAGGTTTGTTGGTCTTCATTTGATACCAAGGTTTCAAATAAAAGGTTTTTACTAGCTCCAGTATCTAACATTGCTTCTACTTTTATTTCATTTTTCTTTAATTTAATAGTTGCTGGAAATGTTATTGTTTTTACCTTATTTGCTGTATTTACAAATGTTGTTTGTACGAAATAAGCTGTAAAAATATTGTACATAAAAAGAAAAATAACAAATGAAAATAAAAAATAAAATCGAAGAAAAGAATTTGTAAATGTAAAAACGAAATAGTTAAACAAGACCTGCAATTTAAAACAAGAATAGAACCTTCTAAGTGATTATTCACTACCAATAAATGAATATAGAACAAATGGACCAATTTTAGATATAGATAACCTACTAGTAATCTTAGAAAAACCCTTAAGCGAGAACAATCTTTAAATTCGATGGTGTTGTGAAGCTTTCCAAAACCAACAAAGAAATATATGAATATTGTAAAAAGTACACTTAGGGGAAACGGTATTACAATTTTTATAAACATGGAACAAAGAAAACAATAGTTATTTCGGGAAGTTAGAAATAATTTTAGTATATCTGTGTTTATAAATCTTATAAAATTATATTTTTTAGGAACAACCCAAGAGGATGTAAATGAACCTTATTATATCTTTATAAGTTTGAACAGTTAAAATTATGTAACCTTTCGTATATAAAAGAATATGAACAAAAATTTAAGAAATATGCAATTCTTGATAAGATAGATAGAATACTTGAATATTTAAATAAATACATATTAAAAATACAAGGACCCATTAGGTGTTAGATTGGACGATTTTCAACCTCTGAATACAAAAAATCTCCTTATATAGGCAGTAGAGTAGAATTTGTAAAAATTGGTTAGAAAAAGAATGTTTGAATATAGGAGAAAGAAGTCAAATAAAAGAACAAGATTTAAATAGACAACTTTGTAGAAGATTAAATTTAGGAGAAGATTTAGATTTAGGATGTAGAGATAGATATAGGGAATAAAAAGCCAAAGATATAAACAACCTTTTAGAAGAAATCAAGAGCTTATTATCAAAACCAACCTTTTAATACAAGATATAGAAACACGGTAAATATTGGATAAAGAAGAAGAACCAATTAGATGCAAAACCAATGTAAATGCTATTTATGTGGGAAAATAGGTCATAAAACCGAATGTCCTGAACTTAAAAAATTGTCAAATGAACAAAATAGAAAAACCCAAATTAAAATTAATTTAATAAAAGAGTATGAAATAAATAGTGACAATGAAGAATTAATTAGTGAATTAGATTTTGAGAGTGACAATTCTAGTATATATAGCTTAGAAGATGAAATAGAAGAATTCTTTTAAATAATAACTTAGGAAAATTTTGTAAAGATTGGTTAAGTAGACAGATTTATATAAATGATTGATTTATTTATGACTAACTTTTTGTGTACAGGAAAATGGTTCAAAGGAGAAATTCAAAAGCAAAAACTTTTCAATTTGGAACCGTTAGTTTAAATGAAGTTTAAACTATGACCTTCAATTTCAGTCTTTGTAACCTCAAAACCTTTTGAAGAACATAAAGGTATTGTTGATAACACTTTGGTCTTTAAAACCTTAAAACTTTCAAAACCAAAATTTAGAATATGCTTATGGAAAAACCATTTGACTTTAGCCCGACATCTTCAAAATTCTGAGAATCGGTTGTTGTTTTAGAAAGCGAAAAAATTCCAAATGCTTAAAACAAGAAAAACAAGAAAACCATATTAAAGATTTAGAATCAAAGTCCGAATTTTTGAACAATGTTAGTAAAACCGATTTAATCAATATGATTAAAAAATCAGCTTTGCTTACCGAACAGTTTGACAAACTTTTAGTTAAAAACAAGTTCGAGACGATATTTAATATTATAGAATATTACTTTTTAGATAAATATTATGAAAAGTGTTTAGAAAGCGATTGTATATTATATGAGCAATTTAAAACCAAAAAACGATGGAATTAAAAGCAGGATATATGGCTTACCATGATCACGATTTATTTTATTTGTTTATTTAGCTTATGTAAATATGTCTCTTTTAGATAAAAAATATTTAGAACTCATCCTGACGATGGATCAAGGGATTTTTGAAAAAACATGTTTTTAACCAGTATTTATCAAGTACCTAATAATTTTCCTGAAAAACTGAAAAATATTGTTGAATATCTTTTTAGAACCGAAAATCATGTAGATATATCTTTTGAAACCATACCACCTTTATTTAGAACTGATGGAAGCACAGTGCCTGCTTATCATCATGTATATATCAAACACAACAAAGAACCACTAATACCCAGCAAGAAACTTTGAATAGAGTAATCCGTTCAAAATTTCTGTATATTACAATAGATTTAGAGATTTTCAAATTTTTGAATTTAGAAAGCCCGGAAATAAAATTTTTTATCTTATTGTGAAACTGACCATGTCAATTTGGAGAACCCAACCTTTAGAAAAATTTTCAACCCAAAATTTTATAACCCCGAGGAAGAACAAGATTTTATTAACCCGACTGGGCGGATTCACGAGAGAGATATCTTCACGTCGTGATAGCTGGAAATTTACAGGAAAGTCACAGATCTGAGTTATGCAAGCGTGGAAAATGCAATGGAAGGATAATGAAGACATCAAATCACATAAGCAGTGCGTCAACTGCATAAAATTGCAAAAAGCCGACCCGTGTCGGCACTTAGAGACCAAGCTTATCACAAGGCTCACTAGAAGACAAACAAATAAAGGAATGTCATATTGTTTGAAGACTTGAAGAACCTGACTGAAAGTTTGATTTGAAGTTTCCAACTTTTCATTTATTATGGTCAAATCATTATTTTTTTACTTTTCAACTTTCATTCAATGTAAATAGTAGATTTAGTAAGACATTAATTGTCCTTTAAGGACAAAGTGTCTCCCTACATGGTATTAGGTGAAATTCTTATCTTTAGTTTTTGTCTTTAGTTTTTAGGAAGTCTATAAATAGAGGAATTGTGTATACGTAAAAATCATGAGTTGCATGAGCTTTGAATGCCTCATAGAGTTTGAGAGAGTTAAGTGAGAGTGAAAGAGTTTGTACAGAAAGTTTGAATCAATAATATTGTAAGTATTTCTTTCAATTCTCTTTTGTTCTTAATTTGTTTATTTTTAATTTAATTTTATTTATTTAGAGCAAGGGGTAAAAAGATAAGCAAAGAAATGGGTTTTGATTTCAAAAAAATTTCTATAATAATAATCAACCTGTGAATCTGTTGTTATTATCTTTCTTATACAAAGAAAATTTTTCTTAAAAATTAATCCTTTGAAACCCATGTTTTGAAAGCGGGATTACAAACCCAGTCTTTAGTGCTTAGCATGACCTTTAACCCGTTTTAGCTGGGATGGCGTTTGGGAGACTTTATGCGGTCTTGGTGAAGGATTTTTCCTATGTCACGAAGTGATGTTTTATTATTCTTAATTTAAATCAGGGTGTTTTGAGGAGAGATTTGTGAGATGGGTTTTGTTTATAGTATAAGAGGGAATAATTATTCCCTCTTATACTAAAAACAAACAAGTCTCACAATCTCTTCTGCAATTAAGGCAAAATAATCTTTATCACTTCATGTCATAGGAAAATCCACCAGGCACAGACAAAGTCTCTAAACATGTCTCGTAAAATAGAGTTGGGCATGAGACAGAACTAAGGCTACATTTTAAATTAAAACTTTCAAGCATGGAGTTTCAGGTGGTACAAGAAAGAACCCAATTTTACTGTAAAGAAGATAAACAACAACAATCCCATATCTCAGAGCCGGTATTATAGAAAATTTTTTGAAATCAAAAGCTCCATTCCCTGTATCTTTACACTGTTCTAAATAAATTAACAAGTCAACAAAGAGAGGTGAAGAAATACTGCAATATTGAAACCCGATTCAAACTGCAATACAGAGCTCTTTCGCTCGCAGCTTTCTCAAGCTCTATGAGGAGCAGAAATAAAAATAAATGTGATCTTCATGCACATTCTCTGACTATAGGCTTCTAAACAAAGACAAGCAAGGAATAAGAATTCATTGAGGTAAAGTATTGAGTACTAATCGCAAGGAACTGATATGTCTTGCAAAATACTATTGATGAATGAAAAGATGAAAGTAAAAAGAAATTAATGACTGACTGTAAGAAATGAAAGAGTTGAAATAACAACTTTCACGGACAGTTCTTCAGTCTTCATGATATGACAGTTCACTTTATTTCATTTGTCTTTCTAGTATTCAGTACTTGTTTACAACGTGCAGTAATTTGCGTTCACGAAGGTGACTCTTATTTGCAAAATTTGATATCAATGTCATTATCACTTCCGTGACCTCACGATTTGCGCAATACCGCATCAGAACTTTTCCGAGGGGCTGTGCATCGGCTTGGCATCTAGATGCTCTGATTGAATACATAAAACTGTGTAAAATCTTGATACTACGAGATTAAAATTTACGGGTTCAATTTTCTGCAAGGTTGAGGTCTGTCAACATGGATGAAAATTTATGACAAACTGAGATTTCTAAGTCAAAAATTGAAAATATACAAACTCTATTGTAATATACAGAAAATTCTTTGAGCAGTCGGCAGAGCTGGTAAAATTGCTGTTGTGTTTGATATATGATGATAAGCGAACACCGTAACTCCATTGAACCCAAACAAGGAGGTATGGTTTCCAAGCATCTACATGATTTTTAGATTCTAAAAAGATATTCAGCTGTATTTTGGATTTGGAAAAACCAGTAGGCTATGACCAGTACGATTTAAAGCTCTGACTTTCAAATCATGATCATAAGATTCAGGGATAGAAAGTTCTAAATATTTTGATCTAAAGAGACTATTTACATAAGCTAAATAAACAACAAAAAATAAATCGGGGATGCATGACAACCATATATCTGTTTGTCCAGCATTTGATTTTAAGCCAAATATAATATACGGCTGAGACTAACTAAACAACTCACTAATAATGGGTATGTGTATAAATGCAGTCGAACATTTTTAACAAAAGTTTAATCCATGCTTATTGACAAAGTGTGACATGATTAGAGTGGGTTGACTCACCCGTCAACCCGCGGAATACAAGTGGATGTCGGGTTACCCGACTTCACTTCAGTAAATCGGGTAGAGTCTCCTTTGTACGGGGAGCTCTACCCAAATAGAGCTGCATGACACATCTGACAGTCCCGATATAATCACAATGATACAAATATGGATAAAAACGACCTCTTGGGCCCATACTACAATATCCATAAAAACATACCAACTATATCCAATAGTTCCAAGAGTTCAAATGTTTTACTCTTATACAACATATATTAAAATACTCGAATTCTAATACATGTAACCATCATCAAAGCCACAACCCGGCTTTCTTCACAACCAATCTCTACAGACAGGCAGTCCCTCGCAGCTCACATTACTGTAAAAGGGGGTCCCATGGCGAGGTGAGCTAATGCTTTCGATGAGTGGAATCGCCACTAAGTGGGCTACTCTCCACTGCAGTACAGAAATGCAGCTGATCCAAAATAAACATACATTCAAGCAATGCATGGTCTACTTGAATGTCTACATGACCAACTCGGATCCAGGAGTCCTTCATAGAGCTCTCTCACACTCGCCTAAGCCTTGTATGAAATTATTGTTTTGTGTTGGACAACCCTCCGATGTATATATGCTCCGGTGGGCCGCTCAGACGATTGATATAATGTTGTTTGTGGACTACCCTCGATGAATATCAATTGGGCCTTGACGATTGATATTTTCGACTGGACTACCCTCAGATAATTAATGGCTTTAGACTACCCTCCGAGACCATTTCCTCTGGGTACATCTCGGCTGCTCCTAAAGTCTAGGATGTTCCCGGTGCATATGGAATGCATGTATGCCAATTCAATCTGATCTAATTCACATGTAAATATGAAGCATGCATATATTTACAAAACATTAAATTCACACAATCATGTCATATAAATTCCACATTTCCATCAAAATTAACCATGGCTAATGATCATACAGTAATTTAATTTAAATCACTTTCGGCCCGAACATATTTTAAAAATATATTTTCGTGACCTTTGTTTGAACGATAAAGCACACAGATTCTTGTTCCTATCAAGACACAATTTATCAGTTCCACTTTGAACCGTATTTCGTAGATTAGGCCTCATACACATCAAAGCACACATTTTCACACAAATGCACAACTAGGAACCCATCGGCTGTGGACGATCCGCAATTTATCCATAAGGTTTCAAATCAACATCTCGATTCTAAGCTTTGGAACCGATCAAACGGCCATTCAAGGCCTCAAGCAAACCGAAGCATGGTAAAACACTTAAATAAAGCGTAAAACCCAAGTAGGGAGAAACCCCTACCTCAAGGAGTTTGAGGAAACTCCCTAAATTTGGTACCATGACCCTCTTCGTCGGCAGTTCTCCTTGTCGAAGGCGCGAGAAGGTCGGATCGCCCGTATTTTTAGAGAGAAGTTTCTCTCTCTAAGGAAAATCTCTTAAAAATGGATACTGTAAGAAAAAATCCCCATCTCACGTTTTTGGCTTTGGTTTATGAAGGAGAAGATGCACTATACACTATTTTGTCACCTTGTGACTTAAAATCAAATCCATAATGACCATTATGTCCCTCTTACGGAATTGATATTGGCACTACCTCGGTCGTCCATTTTCGTCGTTTTACCTTTCATACCACTTATGGCACATGAGTACATGTTATATGTGACTTTCGTCGCATCGAAAATCGTTTTACGGCTTTTTTAGAACAACGTGCCTCGAAGCGATGTCAGCTCAGAACTATCTCGAGATTTTACGGGAAATTTTACGTGCTAGCTAGATTTAGGTAGAGGCGATTCAATGGTACAATCCGTTTAGTCATCAGGATCTAAGAATACAATGATGGATTTTTAAATTTACAATTTTGTAATCGAAATTACGATTTTGCCATTTTTCCATAATTCGAATTTCTCAGGTCTTCTGATAGCAAAGCTGATTTTTAATCATATTAATATTCGTCGGTTTTACTAACATTGTTGCTAAAAATTCGACTTTGATTCAAATCCTTAATATGGTTTCTTGTTTTTCTTGGAGTTTTAAGTATTTGGAATTTTGAGTTTAAAGCAACCAGAGTGGTTTGTAAATTTTGAAGATGTTGGGCTAAAGCACAAAATGGTTTTCCATAAGCATATTCTAAATTTTAGTTTGAAAGTTTTGGGGTTTTAAAGACCAAAGGTTATTAATAATTGCTATGTTCTTCAAAAGGTTTTAGGAATACAAAGACTGAAATTGAAGGTTTGGGTTTAAAACTTCATTTAAACTAACGGTTCCAAATTGAAAAGTTTTTGCTTTTGAATTTCTCCTTTTAGCCATTTTCCTGTACCCAAAAAGTTGGTCATAAATAAATCAATCATTTATATAATTTTGGCTACTTAACCAATATTTTCTAAAATTTCCTAAGTTATTATTTAAAACTAAAAGAATTCTTCTATGTTATCTTCTAAGCTATATATACTAGAATTGTCACTTTCAAAATCTAATTCACTAATTAATTCTTCATTGTCACTATTTATTTCATATTCTTTTATTAAATTTATTTTAATTTGGGTTTTTCTATTTCGTTCATTTGGCAATTTTTTAAGTTCAGGACATTCAGGTTTTATATGACCTAGCTACTTGCCCACATAAATAGCATTTACATTGGTTTTTACTATAATTGGTTCTTTGCTTTTATCCATATTTTCCGGGTTTCTATATCTTGTATTAAAGTTGGTTTTGATAATAAGTTCTTGATTTTCTTGAAAGGTTGTTTATATCTTTTGAGACCTATTATATCTATCTCTCTACATCCTAAATCTAAATCTTCTCCTAAATTTGTTAATCTTCTGCAAAGTTGTCTATTTAAATCTTGTTCTTTGTTTGTTATATATATTCAAACATTCTTTTTCTAACCAATTTTTACAAATTCTACTCTCTACTTTCTCTCTGAAGTTTTGTGATGAGAGGTTGAAAATTCATTCCATAATCTAACACCTCTTGGACCTTGTATTTTTTAATATGTATTTATTTAAATAATCGAATTATTCTATATATCTTAGCAAGAATTGCATATTTCTAAATTTTGTTCATATTCTTTTATATACGAAATGTTACATAATTTATCGTTCAAACTTTAAAGATACAATAAAAGGTTCATTGCTCTCTTGATTTGTTCTAAAAATATAATTTTATAAGATTTATAAGCAGATGTACTAAAATTATTTCTAACTTCACGAAAACAACTCACATTTTCTTGTTCCATGTTTCCTAAAAAATTGTATGCCGTTCCCCTAAGTGTACTTTTACAATATTCATATATTTTCTTGTTGGTTTTGAAGCTGTACCTGAGGAATTTAAAGATTGTTCTGATTTTCTATGGTTTCTAAGATTACTAGTATTGCTATATCTAAAATTGGTCCATTTGTTCTATATTCATTTATTGGTTGTGAATAACTACTAGAAGGTTCTATTCTTATTTTAAATTCTTGGACCTTGTTTAACTATTTACATTTTACATTTACAAATTATTTTCAATTTTATTTTCTTTTGTTATTTTTTTCTTCTACCATGTTCTTTTAAAATTTGATTCTTTCATTTATTTTTTCTTCTTTTTCTGGAATATGTGGTTGTATTATAAATTGGTTTATTACTTCTATATCTAAAATTTTTTAACTAGGTTTGATTGATAAAGTTTCGAAATTATTTGATCATCTAAATAATTATTGCACATTATATCTATAAAGTTTTCTTGATCTATTGGTTCATCTAACAATTTTGGATTTTCAAATTCTTCTAACATTCTATCAGTAACTACGAGTTTCTATATAAATTTTCTACGAGTTTCTATATTTAGCACAATTTAAGTTCTTCTATATTTTCACATTAACATGTTCGATTCGGTTCACTATCGGACTGCGGTTCTATATTTATGGTTCTATAATTTCCAAAAGTTATACTAGCACTTAATTACATTATTGTGATATATACTACTAGAGGTTGGATATTTTGTTTCTGGTTTATTTATTTGTGGTAATTCCCATTCTCTTCCTAATAAATAATTTATTTCTAAGGGTTTAGCTTCAATCATATTTACAGTTTTGCTACCAAAAGTTTTTACTATATCATCAAATTCCATCATGCATTTTAAACTTAAAGCATTTGTTGTTTTTATCTACTTTTTGACTAAGTTTTCATATTTCTTTCAAATTTTGTTGTTCAATTTTTATTTTTCTATTTCTTTTCTACAAAATTTATCTTCCTTAACTAAATGTTCTTTTATATAATCTGATTGCTTCTAATTAAATTAAAATGTTTAAAGTCTTCAACTTCTTTCTAATTCCCCTGAGTTGTATTTACCTGATCTATTCTTCTCTTATTTGAATTCTTCTTTTTCCTAAAATTTTGTATATCAATTCACACTCATGGTTTTTCTATCTAGCTTTATGTTGCCTTACAATACTACTTTGGTTATTCTACTTGAATTTCTACAAAGGTTCTTGAAATATTTAATTTCTTCTTTTTATTTTATTTTTGCTCGGGAGTTCATTAGCATTCTCTTGGTTTCTACTATTCTAATTTCTCACGCTAATTTACGTACCTGCATTTACTTTCTAAATTGAACTGCTAACATAAGAACTTGAACTACTAACATAAAGATTATCTATATAATATTTCTTATTTAGGTTTAACTACGAGTTTCTGAAGTTTAAATAACTCTTCGTAGGTTTCTTTTATAGTAGTTTCGTATTCACACAAATATTTAGAGACACAAGGTTTGAATATCTTTAGTGAGTTTTCAAAGTTGTTCTTAAAGCATACGATTTATCCTAAAATTTTCCTAATTCTTCACCTTTGAATGTAAATTCTATTACTAGGATTCTTTTACACGATCATAATCTAAATTATAAACACTAGGAGGATGAGGAATAAAAGACATAAAATAAACACACAATTCTTAACATACAAATTTTCACAATTTTTATACAAATTATAAAAACAAACTGAACAAAATCACACAAAATTTCAAAATATCAAGTCAAAGCAAATTTTCCCACAATATCATAAACATACAAATTTAAAAGGTTTTTTCAATATGACTTTAAATGAAGTAGATAAGCAGTTGTGACTTTCTAAAGCAGAATTCAGATTATTTGCCCGTCAGCACACGGAAAATCTATACATCTCGTGTCACAAGGCCTTTGGTAAAAATATCTTGGGCTCATAAACCACTACTCATAAAAACAGATATGCATTATGTTGGTATCTCCCAATAATTGATAGTTGATTACACTTTATATACAAACATATATTAAAATCTAAATTCATATGCATGTATATCAAGCTTATCAGCCACAGCCCGGCTTTCTTCAAAATAACCTCTAAATGTTTATCCTCAGCGCTCTATTACTGAAAAAATATAATCCCTCGAGGTGAGCTGGCTTCAGTAGTGGAATCACCACTAAATGGGTTCCTCTAACTTTTAAGTGCAATAAGTATAGATTTAAACAGCCCCAAGTAAATACGTGAGTCTCTTGAATGTCTACAGTCACATGTCGAGTCCTCGCGACTCACTCACACTTACTAATGCTGAGAAAATAATCCATTTTCAAAACAAAACTTATTTGTTCTTGAAAATATACTACTGACAGTGTGGTAAAAATCTGGACTCACTCCAAGCGGAGTGGTTGGTGAGCTTTCTAAACAGTCATGGTCCTAAACTCAAAATGATCTGTTGGCCCATCTCCCCAATATCCGGAAAATCATCTGTGAAATTCCTTCGCAACATTGTCCCGTTTACAATATGTGATTAAATGTGCTCAACCACAGGATTCTAAAGTCACGTATGAAATTGCATTATGCCATTTGAAATATTTACTAATATCATCAATATGCATATTTGCAATGAACCACAATTACACGTAATTCAACACGTAATCATCACCCAATTTAGCTCACTTGAGTATGATACTTGTCATCTCAATGACACAACACAATTTTATTCCATATAATTGTATGGAACACTGTCTTTTAGCAAAATCATGAATTAGCTTTATATACATTTCCACACATACCGACCATTCATTTCAACAAGTTCGTGCAAAACACACTGGACATTTATGGTCATTTCACTTCTTTGGGATTGTTTTACGATTTGAAAGCGAGTATGTGAGGCAGTGGGTGGAGAAGGCCCACTGCACGTCTGACTCTCGGCTCCGCACGAGCGATTTCTGGCCGCTATGTCAGGCCTCTACGCATCAATACGCAGTTTATTTGGCCCGTCATCACACAACCTCCACCAACCAGTCCCTAAAGCGCCTTTCACGGTTGCTGTTAGGTCTTAAAAAAATTCCAACACTTCGATTCCAAGATTTAGGACGGTGGCTTGGCCCCTCACGGGCTCTGATCGCTGACATCTAAACACTTAAATAAAGTATAAAACAAGTAGGATAAAACCCTACCTCCACGGAGTTTGTTCGAAACTCCTTAAGCCAGGAGTCACGTTGTTCTTTCGTGACAAACATAGCTAACGACAGAAAGATCAACGGTCGGATCGCTCAGAAACCTAGAGAGAAGGAAGACACTCTCTCTCTAGAAATTGAGATCCAAAACCTCCTGCATCTCCTTTTCCTTCCTCTCAGTTTTCGCTCTTTTTTTCTTTTTCCTTTTCTCATCCTCTTTGTTTTCCTCTTTCATTTTCTCCCATTTCTCCTTTCTTTGAATTTCTCTCCTCCTTTGGTCATCTTCTCTCTTTTTGGAGCAACCAACTCATTCGGTGAAAGAGGAGAATTTTCACATACCATTCTCAAACCCAGATGTGTGGCTATCTTTTTCTTCATTTTCTTTTATTTCGTAATTCGCCATTTATGGCGTCAAATCATTTCGTGTAATATGGTGTGGATCATTCACACATGGCTAATTGTGAGCCACTCATTTGTGCAGTGTCATTCTCTTGGGGTGCCAAGTGGCATCCCCAATCCTTGCCATGTGGCATTCGACATCTGCAGCGCCAGCGTGAAATCGATACCTCGGAATCCGCGAAGTCGACGTGGTTACCAAATTCGAGGCGATTTCCAACGAGAGTCCGTTTCATCCTCCGAGATCTAGAAAAATTTCGGATTTTTACCGAAATTACGATTTTGCCCTTTTTGAGAAAATTGGAAATTTCTTGGGTCTTACATTGGTACTCTGGAATTTAATTTCAAAAGTTTTTAAATAATAATAATTAACATCTAGTCAACACGTCTCAAATTAT